>OX104114.1:5245536-5673005 GCA_944474755.1 Limnoperna fortunei | reverse complement strand
AGGGTACACCTCCGTTCTACAAAATTACTGAACCTAGGGTACACCTCCTTTCTAATTTAGGTGAAAATTACTGAACCTAGGGTACACCTCTGTTCTACAAAATGACTGAACCTAGGGTACACCTCCGTTCTAATTTTGGTGAAAATTACTGAACCTAGGGTAAACCTCCGTTCTAATTTAGGTGAAAATTTACTATGGAAAATCGCCCTATAAAAAAAAACGTGGAATTTAAATCGCTGAATGTTTTGAGGAAATGATTGATGATTTCAAAGTAAGACTTTTTGGATCTACAAAAGGAGAATAAGCTCAACCATATGCTGTAAGCAGTTTTCATTTTTCATGCTACAAATCTCCACCAAAACAAACTGACTTTTACTAAATACTTATATGCATATCCATTGTGCAGATATTGCATTTATTTATTCAACATAATGAAGGTCAAACCAAATCAAGGGTGGTAATTTCTCCTGAATTCCTAAATAAACTGTAACGATATCTCTGGGACCTCTGTATTTATAACTAACAAGAATTTTCTACATTACTACTGACCCATTCATGGAGAAGATATATTTGAAGTGTTGACACGTATTTATCAGTGATGTCAGACAGAACCTCAGTAGGGCAGAATCTTCACAGTGTAGAATGATACATCCATTGATGACATTGAGAAACAACTGAAGGTCATTGGACCAGGCAAATGTACTGGTCATTGATTTGAACATAGTGGTCATCAACTAAAATAATAAATAGCCATCATTATACTCTAGATACCTAGAACAAAAGTTAGCAAAAGAATGATTACTATTTTGTCCTGTTTATTCTAAAAAAAAAACACCTTTTCATATAGTCCTCAGCTCAGTTTAATGCCATTTTCAGCAATTTTCCTGTTTTACCATGACAATAAGGCTTTACATGTATAAACAGAAAGTCAAATAACAAAGACTCCAGAACTCTTACTTAGAGATTGCATGCCTAAAATAGTATATTCAACCTGTATATATTAACAGTTTACAAGTCACCAATAAAAATCATCCCTTTGTATAGCTGGATACTCAATCTTTATTAAACAAGTGTGGACTGTGAGCACGCTCACAAAGGGATACTGCCTGCTTCCCTTCAAGTCCAATTATACCCTGAATAATATCCAACAGCGACGAAAATTCTTCATGCACATCTACATATGATGTACTTCCTTCATGTAAAGTTTCATCAAAATCTGTCAACCGGTTTAGGAGGAGTTGCGCTTACGAGGTCCGCACTGAATACTATATTTAAAAAGTCTAAGTCTAATTATCTCCCCTGAATAATATCTGACAGCGACGAAAATTCTTCATGCACATCTACATATGATGTACTTCCTTCATGTGAAGTTTCATCAAAATCTGTCAAGCGGTTTAGGAGGAAAAGCGCTTACAAGGGATGTGGAGAGACGGACAGACAGACAGACAGGGTGGGTGATTCCTATATACCCCCCCCCCCCCCCAAACTAGTTTGCAGGGGTTATAATTATAAAAAAAAATCTTTTACATGTATATTATCAAAACACACAAAGACAGATAACTCCTACCTACCTTCACCCAGGAATACTTGTGCAGCGTATCCAGTCCATAAAGTTCCTGCAACAGATAAAGTGCAGGATAAAAATTTTGCTTTTGTAACTGTTGTAGTCAGTTAGTCAATCTTTTTTAAAAAAACATTTATTTCATTACTTTTTAACAACATTTATAATATAAATAAATACTTAAAACATTTATTCCTCATATAAGGGCCTTCCTTGATACCTGGTTGGGTCAGAATTTTACCTAGGTAGAGTTTTGTCTGATCTATATACATGACAGAAAACATTTAAAGTTCAGTTTGTGGGACACTACAAATGAGAATGGAGTTCCTAACCCCAGTTTTTTTCATGGTTTAGTCATTAAGACAATCAAACAAGTCTGAAACAAGGACTATAAACTGTAGATAGTGAATGCTCCCTGATACAGCTTTCACATAATTGGGGGGGGGGGGGGGGGGGGGGGGTAGGGAAATCATGTCTGCACAGAACACTTACCTGACCCCAGTTTCCCCCATACAGTCCAAACTCTGCATCCAAAGCCTTTCTGGGAAATGATGGCAACTTCAGAAATTCTTCATGAAGAAACGACACATGGTTTTGTAACTGAAAGAGATGCTATTATGTTATTTTACTTGACATAATGAATACTGGACTGGAGATTGTTGTACAAATCTCACGAAATAGTATGTGTATTGGAATAAAGGTGGAACCAATAATGATAACTGGCTTTTTTTTGCGAGGGTACGAACTAACAGTGTAGCCCCATTTCTCGCAATGTAGCAGAGTGGGAGTGAATTACTTCCCACACTTTGATGTAAAAAAACAGTTGGAAATAAAATCAACCATGTACAATGTTGATATCAGTTGACAGTGTCACCAGGTACAATGTTGACATCAGTTGACAGTGTCACCAGGTACAATGTTGATATCAGTTGACAGTGTCACCATGTACAATGTTAATATCAGTTAACAGTGTCACCAGGTACAATCTTGATATCAGTTGACAGTGTCACCAGGTACAATGTTGATATCAGTTGACAGTGTCACCAGGTACAATGTTGATATCAGTTGACAGTGTCACCAGGTACAATCTTGATATCAGTTGACAGTGTCACCAGGTACAATCTTGATATCAGTTGACAGTGTCACCAGGTACAATGTTGATATCAGTTGACACTGTCACCAGGTACAATCTTGATATCAATTGACAGTGTCACCAGGTACAATGTTGATATCAGTTGACACTGTCACCATGTACAATGTTGATATCAGTTGACACTGTCACCATGTACAATGTTGATATCAGTTGACAGTGTCATCATGTACAATGTTGATATCAGTTGACAGTGTCACCAGGTACAATCTTGATATCAGGTGACAGTGTCACCAGATACAATGTTGATATCAGTTGACACTGTCACCATGTACAAAGTTGATATCAGTTGACAGTGTCACCATGCACAATGTTGATATCAGTTGACAGTGTCACCAGGTACAATGTTGACATCAGTTGACAGTGTCACCAGGTACAATGTTGATATCAGTTGACAGTGTCACCAGGTACAATGTTGATATCAGTTGACAGTGTCACCAGGTACAATGTTGATATCAGTTGACAGTGTCACCAGGTACAATCTTGATATCAGTTGACAGTGTCACCAGGTACAATGTTGATATCAGTTGACAGTGTCACCAGGTACAATGTTGATATCAGTTGACAGTGTCACCAGGTACAATGTTGATATCAGTTGACAGTGTCACCATGTACAATGTTGATATCAGTTGACAGTGTCACCAGGTACAATGTTGATATCAGTTGACAGTGTCACCAGGTACAATGTTGATATCAGTTGACAGTGTCACCAGGTACAATGTTGATATCAGTTGACAGTGTCACCAGGTACAATGTTGATATCAGTTGACAGTGTCACCAGGAACAATGTTGATATCAGTTGACAGTGGCGCCATGTACAATGTTGACATCAGTTGACACTGTCACCAGGTACAATGTTGATATCAGTTGAAAGTGTCGCCATGTACAATGTTGACATCAGTTGACAGTGTCACCAGGTACAATCTTGATATCAGTTGACAGTGTCACCAGCTACAATGTTGATATCAGTTGACAGTGTCACCATGTACAATGTTGATATCACTTGACAGTGTCACCAGGTACAATGTTGATATCCGTTGACAGTGTCACCAGGTACAATCTTGGTATCAGTAGACAGTGTCACCAGGTACAATCTTGATATCAGTTGACACTGTCACCAGGTACAATGTTGATATCAGTTGACAGTGTCACCAGGTACAATCTTGATATCAGTTGACAGTGTCACCAGGTACAATGTTGATATCAGTTGACAGTGTCACCATGTACAATGTTGATATCAGTTGACAGTGTCACCAGGTACATTGTTGATATCAGTTGACAGTGTCACCAGGTACAATGTTGATATCAGTTGACAGTGTCACCAGGTACAATGTTGATATCAGTTGACAGTGTCACCAGGTACAATGTTGATATCAGTTGACAGTGTCACCAGGAACAATGTTGATATCAGTTGACAGTGGCGCCATGTACAATGTTGACATCAGTTGACACTGTCACCAGGTACAATGTTGATATCAGTTGAAAGTGTCGCCATGTACAATGTTGACATCAGTTGACAGTGTCACCAGGTACAATCTTGATATCAGTTGACAGTGTCACCAGCTACAATGTTGATATCAGTTGACAGTGTCACCATGTACAATGTTGATATCACTTGACAGTGTCACCAGGTACAATGTTGATATCCGTTGACAGTGTCACCAGGTACAATCTTGGTATCAGTTGACAGTGTCACCAGGTACAATCTTGATATCAGTTGACACTGTCACCAGGTACAATGTTGATATCAGTTGACAGTGTCACCAGGTACAATCTTGATATCAGTTGACAGTGTCACCAGGTACAATGTTGATATCAGTTGACAGTGTCACCATGTACAATGTTGATATCAGTTGACAGTGTCACCAGGTACATTGTTGATATCAGTTGACAGTGTCACCAGGTACAATGTTGATATCAGTTGACAGTGTCACCAGGTACAATGTTGATATCAGTTGACAGTGTCACCAGGTACAATGTTGATATCAGTTGACAGTGTCACCAGGAACAATGTTGATATCAGTTGACAGTGGCGCCATGTACAATGTTGACATCAGTTGACACTGTCACCAGGTACAATGTTGATATCAGTTGAAAGTGTCGCCATGTACAATGTTGACATCAGTTGACAGTGTCACCAGGTACAATCTTGATATCAGTTGACAGTGTCACCAGCTACAATGTTGATATCAGTTGACAGTGTCACCATGTACAATGTTGATATCACTTGACAGTGTCACCAGGTACAATGTTGATATCCGTTGACAGTGTCACCAGGTACAATCTTGGTATCAGTTGACAGTGTCACCAGGTACAATATTGATATCAGTTGACACTGTCACCAGGTACAATGTTGATATCAGTTGACAGTGTCACCAGGTACAATCTTGATATCAGTTGACAGTGTCACCAGGTACAATGTTGATATCAGTTGACACTGTCACCAGGTACAATCTTGATATCAATTGACAGTGTCACCAGGTACAATGTTGATATCAGTTGACACTGTCACCATGTACAATGTTGATATCAGTTGACACTGTCACCATGTACAATGTTGATATCAGTTGACAGTGTCACCAGGTACAATCTTGATATCAGGTGACAGTGTCACCAGGTACAATGTTGATATCAGTTGACACTGTCACCATGTACAAAGTTGATATCAGTTGACAGTGTCACCATGCACAATGTTGATATCAGTTGACAGTGTCACCAGGTACAATGTTGATATCAGTTGACACTGTCACCATGTACAATGTTGATATCAGTTGACAGTGTCACCAGGTACAATCTTGATATCAGTTGACAGTGTCACAAGGTACAATGTTGATATCAGTTGACAGTGTCACCAGGTACAATGTTGATATCGGTTGACAGTGTCACCAGGTACAATCTTGATATCAGTTGACAGTGTCACCAGGTACAATGTTGATATCGGTTGACAGTGTCACCAGGTACAATCTTGATATCGGTTGACAGTGTCACCAGGTACAATGTTGATATCAGTTGACAGTGTCACCAGGTACAATGTTGATATCAGTTGACAGTGTCACCAGGTACAATCTTGATATCAGTTGACAGTGTCACCAGGTACAATGTTGATATCAGTTGACAGTGTCACCAGGTACAATGTTGATATCAGTTGACAGTGTCACCAGGTACAATGTTGAAATCAGTTGACAGTGTCACCAGGTACAATCTTGATATCAGTTGACAGTGTCACCAGGTACAATCTTGATATCAGTTGACAGTGTCACCAGGTACAATGTTGATATCAGTTGACAGTGTCACCAGGTACAATGTTGATATCAGTTGACAGTGTCACCAGGTACAATGTTGATATCAGTTGACAGTGTCATCAGGTACAATCTTGATATCAGTTGACAGTGTCACCAGGTACAATGTTGATATCAGTTGACAGTGTCACCAGGTACAATGTTGATATCAGTTGACAGTGTCACCAGGTACAATGTTGATATCAGTTGACAGTGTCACCAGGTACAATGTTGATATCAGTTGACAGTGGCGCCATGTTCAATGTTGACATCAGTTGACACTGTCACCAGGTACAATGTTGATATCAGTTGACAGTGTCGCCATGTACAATGTTGACATCAGTTGACAGTGTCACCAGGTACAATCTTGATATCAGTTGACCGTGTCACCAGGTACAATGTTGATATCAGTTGACAGTGTCACCAGGTACAATCTTGATATCAGTTGACAGTGTCACCAGGTACAATGTTGATATCAGTTGACACTGTCACCAGGTACAGTCTTGATATCAATTGACAGTGTCACCAGGTACAATGTTGATATCAGTTGACACTGTCACCATGTACAATGTTGATATCAGTTGACACTGTCACCATGTACAATGTTGATATCAGTTGACAGTGTCATCATGTACAATGTTGATATCAGTTGACAGTGTCACCAGGTACAATCTTGATATCAGGTGACAGTGTCACCAGGTACAATGTTGATATCAGTTGACACTGTCACCATGTACAAAGTTGATATCAGTTGACAGTGTCACCATGCACAATGTTGATATCAGTTGACAGTGTCACCAGGTACAATGTTGACATCAGTTGACAGTGTCACCAGGTACAATGTTGATATCAGTTGACAGTGTCACCAGGTACAATGTTGATATCAGTTGACAGTGTCACCAGGTACAATCTTGATATCAGTTGACAGTGTCACCAGGTACAATCTTGATATCAGTTGACAGTGTCACCAGGTACAATGTTGATATCAGTTGACAGTGTCATCAGGTACAATCTTGATATCAGTTGACAGTGTCACCAGGTACAATGTTGATATCAGTTGACAGTGTCACCAGGTACAATGTTGATATCAGTTGACAGTGTCACCATGTACAATGTTGATATCAGTTGACAGTGTCACCATGTACAATGTTGATATCAGTTGACAGTGTCACCAGGTACAATGTTGATATCAGTTGACAGTGTCACCAGGTACAATCTTGATATCAGTTGACAGTGTCACCAGGTACAATCTTGACATCAGTTGACAGTGTCACCAGGTACAATGTTGATATCAGTTGACAGTGTCACCAGGTACAATCTTGATATCAGTTGACAATGTCACCAGGTACAATGTTGATATCAGTTGACAGTGTCACCAGGTACAATGTTGATATCAGTTGACAGTGTCACCATGTACAATGTTGATATCAGTTGACAGTGTCACCAGGTACAATCTTGATATCAGTTGACAGTGTCACCAGGTACAATGTTGATATCAGTTGACAGTGTCACCAGGTACAATGTTGATATCAGTTGACAGTGTCACCATGTACAATGTTGATATCAGTTGACAGTGTCACCAGGTACAATCTTGATATCAGTTGACAGTGTCACCAGGTACAATGTTGATATCAGTTGACAGTGTCACCAGGTACAATGTTGATATCAGTTGACAGTGTCACCATGTACAATGTTGATATCAGTTGACAGTGTCACCAGGTACAATGTTGATATCAGTTGACAGTGTCACCATGTACAATCTTGATATCAGTTGACAGTGTCACCAGGTACAATCTTGATATCAGTTGACAGTGTCACAAGGTACAATCTTGATATCAGTTGACAGTGTCACCAGGTACAATCTTGATATCAGTTGACAGTGTCACCAGGTACAATCTTGATATCAGTTGACAGTGTCACCAGGTACAATGTTGATATCAGTTGACAGTGTCACCAGGTACAATCTTGATATCAGTTGACAGTGTCACCAGGTACAATGTTGATATCAGTTGACAGTGTCACCAGGTTGATATCAGTTGACAGTGTCACCAGGTACAATGTTGATATCAGTTGACAGTGTCACCAGGTTGATATCAGTTGACAGTGTCACCAGGTTGATATCAGTTGACAGTGTCACCAGGTACAATGTTGATATCAGTTGACAGTGTCACCAGGTTGATATCAGTTGACAGTGTCACCAGGTACAATGTTGATATCAGTTGACAGTGTCACCAGGTACAATGTTGATATCAGTTGACAGTGTCACCAGGTTGATATCAGTTGACAGTGTCACCAGGTTGATATCAGTTGACAGTGTCACCAGGTTTTTGTTTGTTTTGTGTTTAAGATGGCTCAATAATTAAAAAAATTTCAGTTGAGCATTTATGACGTCGGAATTCTAATTGGGACATCATAGCGGGCTCTATGTTTATCAGAACCCTACTGTTTTCTCAAAGCATATGAAGGATGCCATATAAGAATATATAATACTCATCCAGTCTGATCAGGTGATCTATTATAAAATACTTATCCCAAGGTTGATCAGATGATGCTTTAAAAGTTTAAATTACACACCGCTAAATACAGAGTGTAGAGTTGAAATTACAGAGTGTAAGAGTTGAAAATACCGAGTGTAGAGTTGAATATTTTTATATACAATATTGCCCTACTTACTTGATGAGGTGGTGTACTCATATTTATATATAATATTGCCCTACTAACCTGGTGAGGTGGTGTACTCATATTTATATACAATATTGCCCTACTAACCTGGTGAGGTGGTGTACTCATATTTATATACAATATTGCCCTACTAACCTGATGAGGTGGTGTACTCTTTTTTTATATACATAATATTGCCCTATTAACCTAATGAGGTGGTGTACTCATATTTATATACAATATTGCCCTACTAACCTGATGAGGTGGTGTACTCATATTTATATACAATATTGCCCTACTAACCTGATGAGGTGGTGTACTCATATTTATATACATAATATTGCCCTACTAACCTGGTGAGGTGAAGTACTCTTTTTTATACATAATATTGCCCTACTAACCTGGTGAGGTGGTGTACTCATATTTATATACAATATTGCCCTACTAACCTGATGAGGTGGTGTACTTATATTTATATACAATATTGCCCTACTAACCTGATGAGGTGGTTTACTCATATTTATATACAATATTGCCCTACTAATTGCTGAGGTGGTGTACTCATATTTATACACAATATTGCTCTACTAACCTGATGTGGTGTACTCATATTTATATACAATATTGCCCTACTAATTGCTGAGGTGGTGTACTCATATTTACATACAATATTGCCCTACTCACCTGGTGAGGTGGTGTACTCATATTTATATACAATATTGCCCTACTAACCTGATGTGGTGGTGTACTCATATTTAAATACAATATTGCCCTACTAATTGCTGAGGTGGTGTACTCATATTTATACACAATATTGCCCTACTAACCTGATGAGGTGGTGTACTTTTTAAGACAGCTGTGGTAAACAAAACCTTCCCTATTTCTACAAACTTCAGGATAAAGGCCTACAATAGTATTGTGTTAACATAAGAGAGAGAGTTATATGTACTTAATTACATTTGGTCAAACAAATTTTCTGCTATATATATGTTAAAATTCATTATTTAAAGAAAACAAAACATCAGTCAAGAACAAGATTTTAAAAACTTCTAAAGAGTCTTGCAGAAAATTATGTTGCAAAATATAACTTTCAACATTAAATTTCAAACACAAAAACAATTCTGTGTTATGCCCTTAGCTTAAAGCATTTAAATTTGCTATGCTGACACTGAGGTCCTTAGCACATGCTGGGAAACACCCCCTTTTTCTAAGTTCACTCAAGCATGAAGTATTTGGTGCAGCCCTACACAATTTTGCTAGTGAGTAGTTCTTGCCATGTTGTAACTATGTACCAAGTTTGGTTAAAATGTGATGTCATATTCATGTAAAACAATAGCTCCAACTATTATGTTGACTTGAGTGTTGCAAACGAATGATGGGATAAATGCCCAACTTTTTTAGGGGGACATAAAAATAACCAAATAATTTATATGATGAAAGACATACAAAAAATATAATATATTTTATATATTTTCTCTCGAATATTTTTGTTTATCATTTGATAATTGTTTAAAAAATAGAAGAATGTGTCCATGGGACACAGATGCCCCCGCTAAATGAAGTCCCAAACAGGAAGTAGTTGTCCAACAGGTCTGAAAGTAGCTTAGGACCTACAACTTGTGATACTGAACCACCCTGCCAAATTTCAAATTGTTTTCTGAGAAAAGCTTGAGGGAAATTCGTATGGACGTACGGACAGACATGAGTAAAACATAATGCCCCCCAATATGTCGTCGCTGGGGCATAAAAAAGGTCAAGATGAAAGTAGTGTACTTTTTCTTTCTAAAACATGGTTGTTTTATAGATGCAGTAGTCTTATAAGTTAGGTTAAACAATATGCATATCCTGCCTCTCTTTTCTAAATGCAATTTTTTGCCTAAAATCAAATATACAGAAAAACTAGTGTTGACATCAATGCTACCAAAATAGAGTCTGTACAAGTTTTGACTGAATTTGTGATCCCTGTCACCAATGCTATAACAGTCAAACTTATGTTTTAAAATCATATATGGCTATTCCAATAAAATCTGTTGTGGGGTAGTAAGGAATTTTCGATTTTGGTACTTGAGTTTATGGTTAAGAACGGACATTTAAACTGCTAATAACACAAAATATTTTGCTTCTTGTTCTGTTATTGAACTTTCATCCATCCTGCAATGTACATTTAAATGAAATAGCTGTCGGTTACAATATACAAAGAACAAACATGTCTGAGGTAAGATGGTCCAACCTGTTTGTCCAGAGCCTGGAAAGCCAAGTCTGGGTTCATGTTAACCAGAGTCAACTGTGGGTAGAAGTTCCGTCTGAAGAAGTAGAAATCTCTGACATAGGAATTTAGATTATGTATCTGGTCTGTAAATAGAATGTATTGTTAGTATTACTGCTAATTGTATTATATCTGAAAATAATACCATTTCTAAACGTCAATAATCAGTTATACAACTGCTAGAGAATGTATTATTACGAAGTTAAAGCTAGTGGCACTCAATTTAAATCTCGGACTGCATTATTTGTGTTCAGGGGGTGCGTCAGCTACTTCAAATGCTCATGTTGATGATAGGTGCTGGAAGAGGCATTGTAGATGGAAAAGTGAGTCGAGTAAAGATGGCTATGTGGCCGATTCAGTAGAAAATAGACTAAAAGTTTCAAAGCATCTTGGCATTTAAATGTAGTTGTATTTTATTTCATTTTCTATTTGTTTTATTTTGCCCTATCTTTGTTATTCTACATACAGCAGCTATGAGCTAGTCACCAAACTTTGTTTGTGTTATGTTGTTATTTTTGTATACGGAAATTGGTACATGGATTATGGTGGTTGTAAATAAAAGTGAATGTTTTTTCAAGACAATAAGTGTAGTGAAGACATAAAAAATCACAAAATATGAATGTCATATAAGAATAGAAGACTCACTAGATTTACTGTCAACCAGGAAGTAAGATGGATATTCTTCTTCAGGTATGTTGAAGAACTCTAAACTCTCTTGTAGAATATGAGAAAACTGGGTGTCCTAGAATAAACAATACATATGTATTCAGATGCTAAGAATGTATCATTATCATAATTATTTCTCGTTACTTTTTGACATACCAGCTGGTCAACTTGTACATTTGTTTTTCCAGATTGATGGCTCAAGATATTTTAACTAACATGTTTCCAGTATAATTTGTGAGGTAGGAAGGTGAAAACATATGATGGGTGGTGCCAGTATTTTAACATCTGATTAAGGAGGTCATAAATATTTTAAATTGTATGCATGAGAGGTAAAAGGTAATAAAAAAGAAATGACCCCCCTCACTTGCATACTTCCACATAAATGTCTTTCTGGACTAGTCCTGCAAAATATTAAAATAAAAAAAGCATCCAACTTTTAACTGAAAGAATGTGCATATTACATAGAGAACAGTAAACATGTACTTAGATACTTCATTACACAGGTCTACAATCTGCCAGTATCTGTTTTTCCTGGATGTTCTTGTCCCATTTTCCAAAAACATTCTTTATGTTCATTAGCAAATTTGAATACTGATAAAAGTCAACCCCTATATTGCAGAACTCTTTGGTTTTTTTTTAATATTGAAACAAAAATGTGAGTGTTTACTTACCTCATGGATGGGTAACTGTGTTGGTATACTGGTCTGGTCTGGACCATGAACAATAATCTTCTTAGCGCTAGGCACCATAGCAGATACTAATAAGTAAGGCTGAAATAACAACAAGTGTGGACACAGAAAAACGTCTCGCCTGAATTCCGCATCAGTAACGAAAATAAATTTCGTCATAAGCATTACGTTAATAGCATTAATTATGAGCAGCGGCCTGTATACCAAATATTGTCACCATACTATGCATAGTTACAGAGGAACTGTCCTAATACAAAAACTTTAACATAGTCGCTGGACCGTGAAATTGAGGTCAAGGTCAGGTGGAACCTACCAGACAGTCATGTACTATTAATCAGCAACCTATATACCAAATATTGTCATCCTACCATGCGTAGTTACAGAGGAACTATCGTAACCCAAAAACTTTAACACAGTCGCTGGACCGTGAAATTGAGGTCAAGATCAGGTGACACCTACCAGACAGTCATGTACTAGTCATCAGCAACCTATACACCAAATATTGTCATCCTACCATGCGTAGTTACAGAGGAACTGTCGTAACCCCAAAACTTTAACGTAGTCACTGGACCATGAAATTGAGGTCAAGGTCAGGTGACACCTACCAGACAGTCATGTACTAGTCATCAGCAACCTATACACCAAATATTGTCATCCTACCATGCGTAGTTACAGAGGAACTGTCGTAACCCCAAAACTTTAACGTAGTCGCTGGACCGTGAAATTGAGGTCAAGGTCAGGTGACACCTACCAGACAGTCATGTACTAGTCATCAGCAACCTATACACCAAATATTGTCATCCTACCATGCGTAGTTACAGAGGAACTGTCGTAACCCAAAAACTTTAACGTAGTCTCTGGACCGTGAAATTGAGGTCAAGGTCAGGTGACACGTACGAGACAGTCATGTACTAGTCATCAGCAACCTATACACCAAATATTGTCATCCTACCATGCGTAGTTACAGAGGAACTGTCGTAACCCAAAAACTTTAACGTAGTCTCTGGACCGTGAAATTGAGGTCAAGGTCAGGTGACACCTACCAGACAGTCATGTACTTGTCATCAGCAACCTATACACCAAATATTGTCATCCTACCATGCGTAGTTACAGAGGAACTGTCGTAACCCAAAAACTTTAACGTAGTCGCTGGACCGTGAAATTGAGGTCAAGGTCAGGTGACACCTACCAGACAGTCATGTACTAGTCATCAGCAACCTATACACCAAATATTGTCATCCTACCATGCATAGTTACAGAGGAACTGTCGTAACCCAAAAACTTTAACGAAGTCGCTGGACCGTGAAATTGAGGTCAAGGTCAGGTGACACCTACCAGACAGTCATGTACTAGTCATCAGCAACCTATACACCAAATATTGTCATCCTACCATGCGTAGTTACAGAGGAACTGTCGTAACCCAAAAACTTTAACGTAGTCACTGGACGTGAAATTGAGGTCAAGGTCAGGTGACAGGTGACTGACTGGCAAGTACTCATCATAAGCTACCTCTGGACCAAATTTGATGGACCTAGGGTTTGGGCTTACAAAGATATGAAGCAAGATGTCAAGTGTTTACGCCGCCGCCGCCGCCGCCGGATTCCCATACATATGTCTCGCCTCCAGCGACTTTCGTCGCAGGCGAGACAAAAATGATGTATTGAAAAATGTAGACAAACACAGTATGAATAACAAAAATTTGTAAGCAATTCCCTCATTTTTCATTTTTGGAATTTTTTCTTATACTGCGAACCACGAATTTAAGAATCCCACGAAACAACTTTTTTCCTCCAACCACGAAAATTGCTACCCACCACAATAAATGAAACCACAGTATAACATGGCATCCACTTTTTATTGGTGGAGGAAGCTGGAGTACCGGGAGAAAACCTGGACCTTCAGTAGGAAAACTGGCACTCTTTGTCAATTAAGATTGTATTCGAATGCACCCTGCCCGCAGTGAGGCTAGAACCCTCAATCTCAGTGTTGACAGACAACGTGATTAATAGTAGATGAACAACCATAACCACTCGGCCACAGAGGCCCCCATATCCAAGTTTGTATATAACAAAAGTATCAAATGAATGGTAAAAGACATTAGCACTAATTCTATCAGGTTAATTAAGAATTAAAATTACAAAATAAATCACTTAAAAAAGTTTGTGAAAACTGCCACAAATACATGCTGTAGAAATGCATAGAAGTGCAAACAAAAAATTAACCAGCATAAAAAAATATTTAATTTTACAGGATTTGTCTCCCCTTAACCTGTATACATTGCAAATTAATGAAGGAATACTTCAACAAATTATTTAATGTTCAATATAGAAGTGAACATACAATACATCTACTATTACACAGAGACCCCTTAACTAATTGTTAGACAACAGTATATGTACTTACATCACATTGTTCTTTCTTTAGTGTCATCTTCAAGTCCTTAAAATAAATTCCTTCTACGCTTGGTATCACCTGTAATAAGCTCAGAAATAACTCACAATTCTTCACAGTTATAATTTGGCAAAATATTTAGTTTTCTGAAGTAAGAATACAATATACAAAATGCAAAGTATAGGTGTTCTTGGAACCAGACTTGTTATAAAGGAGGGTTCCCAGTGCTGGACCCACAGAGCACCCCATTATGTCCCAAGTGATGAATAGAGGAGACCCTCTTGTTTGTGGTTGTCAGGTCATAATACGGAAAGCCTAGCTTTGGACCGTAGTGGGTGACATGTCTGGAGAGTAGCACTCTCCTTTCAGGATAAAGATCCCTTTTGTAGATTTCCAAAAAGAGTAGGGGCTCATTGTAGCCGCTACAAAAGGCAAAATTCTCCACCCCTACCCAAAACTCCATACTTTCCCAGTTGCAGTAAACATTGTGTTCCCCGTGTCCACCCCCCATCCTTGTTCAGCTGATTTAGTTTGTTTACTTTTTCTCGTCCTGAATATGGCTGAAATACTGCAAAGGAAGAATAGTAATGCAGTTTCTCTGTTTTTGAAACTTTATTCGGCTATTGTGCTTAAATGGGAATCAATAATCTTTACTTTCCAAGACTCCATTTAGATTAAGTCTACCCAATATTATTTGTACAATAACACAAAAAGGTTGAAGCACTATCTCATTTGGCAAATATACAACAGAGCAAGTAATCCACCAACAAGCTGACACTCCCTAGTAATCCACCAACACACTGACTTACCCTAGTAATCCACCCACTAACATAATGAATTCTCTCAGTAATCCACCAACATGCTGACACTCCCTAGTAATCCACCAACACACTGACTTTCCCTAGTAATCCACCAACAAGCTGACATACCCTAGTAATCCACCAACAAGCTGACATACCCTAGTAATCCACCAACAAGCTGACATACCCTAGTAATCCACCAACACACTGATTTACCCTAGTAATCCACCAACACACTGACTTTCCCTAGTAATCCACCCACTAACATGATGACTTCTCTCAGTAATCCACCAACAAGCTGACATACCCTAGTAATCCACCAACAAGCTGACATACCCTAGTAATCCACCAACACACTGACTTTCCCTAGTAATCCACCCACTAACATGATGACTTCTCTCAGTAATCCACCAACAAGCTGACATACCCTAGTAATCCACCAACAAGCTGACATACCCTTGTAATCCACCAACACACTGACTTTCCCTAGTAATCCACCCACTAACATGATGAATTCTCTCAGTAATCCACCAACACGCTGACACTCCCTAGTAATCCACCAACACACTGATTTACCCTAGTAATCCACCAACACACTGACTTTCCCTAGTAATCCACCCACTAACATGATGACTTCTCTCAGTAATCCACCAACAAGCTGACATACCCTAGTAATCCACCAACAAGCTGACATACCCTAGTAATCCACCAACACACTGACTTTCCCTAGTAATCCACCCACTAACATGATGACTTCTCTCAGTAATCCACCAACAAGCTGACATACCCTAGTAATCCACCAACAAGCTGACATACCCTAGTAATCCACCAACAAGCTGACATACCCTAGTAATCCACCAACAAGCTGACATACCCTTGTAATCCACCAACACACTGACTTTCCCTAGTAATCCACCCACTAACATGATGAATTCTCTCAGTAATCCACCAACAAGCTGACACTCCCTAGTAATCCACCAACACACTGACTTTCCCTAGTAATCCACCAACAAGCTGACATACCCTAGTAATCCACCAACAAGCTGACATACCCTAGTAATCCACCAACAAGCTGACATACCCTAGTAATCCACCAACAAGCTGACATACCCTAGTAATCCACCAACAAGCTGACATACCCTTGTAATCCACCAACACACTGACTTTCCCTAGTAATCCACCCACTAACATGATGAATTCTCTCAGTAATCCACCAACAAGCTGACACTCCCTAGTAATCCACCAACACACTGACTTTCCCTAGTAATCCACCAACAAGCTGACATACCCTAGTAATCCACCAACAAGCTGACATACCCTTGTAATCCACCAACACACTGACTTTCCCTAGTAATCCACCCACTAACATGATGACTTCTCTCAGTAATCCACCAACAAGCTGACATACCCTAGTAATCCACCAACACACTGACTTTTCCTAGTAATCCACCCACTAACATGATGACTTCTCTCAGTAATCCACCAACAAGCTGACATACCCTAGTAATCCACCAACACACTGACTTTTCCTAGTAATCCACCAACAAGCTGACATACCCTAGTAATCCACCAACAAGCTGACATACCCTAGTAATCCACCAACAAGCTGACATACCCTAGTAATCCACCAACACACTGATTTACCCTAGTAATCCACCAACAAGCTGACATACCCTTGTAATCCACCAACACACTGACTTTCCCTAGTAATCCACCCACTAACATGATGACTTCTCTCAGTAATCCACCAACAAGCTGACATACCCTAGTAATCCACCAACACACTGACTTTTCCTAGTAATCCACCAACCCCCCCCCCCCCCCCCCCCTCCCCCCACCACCCCCAGAAAAATGCAACTTGCAAATGTACTCAAATGTGCAGTATTTTTCATATTCTGTCTATCTGTACAGTACCTGCCAAATCAGGGAAAGTGCTCCACCAATTGCTTCTTGACTTCCTGCACAAGGGCTCCGTACATAAAACATTACATACCCAATCTGAAAATGTATGATGAAAACATAAACAATGGCTTGATACGTTAAGCATTACATAAGGAATCTGAAAATATATTGTGACAGCATGTACATACAATTGTTAAAAGTCTTACAATAAAGCAAAGTAATAAAAATCTGAAGTCTGTTCATTTTTATTTGATTTCTATTGCACATGAAAATAAAGTTTTATTGAAATCCTTAACTTTACATAAATACACATAATAATAAAAGGTTTTGTCCAGTACAATCATATACAGTTAAATGTATAAAGAAAATAGTTTTATAGAATTTTTCTCCAAAGTTTGTGAAATTATAAGTCACTAAAAAAATTTCCCTACCAAATAATTATATAAAGAGTGAGCCATCTGTGCAGGCAAATCTTGAAAATGGAGAATTAACTTCCTTAATAAGAACAGTAACTCTTCCATCTTATCTCGGACTGTCAACTTCTCTAGAAAATGTCTGAGGAACAAGACAGGATCATCTACAATGGCAATCCAAATCACCTTTTCTGACACTTCTGAAACTGTAAACATGAGAACATAAGTTAGTTGTTTAAATGATATTGAGCTATATAATGGAATCCATTTTTTTATAACAGAAGTAAGTCTGAGGTTGAAAGCATAAACTTCATTTTAGTTGGAAAATTGTTTTATAATGTAAAGTAGTCTCGACTTCACTAGGGGAAGTATTGTATGTGTTGACTTCACTAGCGGAAGTGTTGTATGTCTTGACTTCACTAGGGTAAGTGTTGTATGTATTGACTCCACTAGGGAAAGTCTTACATGTATTGACTCCACTAGGGGAAGCGTTGTATGTCTTGACTTCACTAGGGGAAGTATTGTATGTGTTGACTTCACTAGGGGAAGTGTTGTATGTCTTGACTTCACTATGGGAAGTGTTGTATGTCTTGACTTCACTAGGGGAAGTGTTGTATGTCTTGACTTCACTAGGGGAAGTGTTGTATGTGTTGACTTCACTATGGGAAGTGTTGTATGTGTTTACTTCACTAGGGGAAGTATTGTATGTGTTGACTTCACTAGGGGAAGTGTTGTATGTCTTGACTTCACTATGGGAAGTGTTGTATGTGTTGACTTCACTAGGGGAAGTGTTGTAAGTGTTGACTTCACTAGGGTAAGTGTTGTATGTCTTAACTTCACTAGGGGGAGTGTTGTATGTCTTGACTTCACTAGGGGAAGTGTTGTATGTGTTGACTTCACTAGGGGAAGTGTTGTATGTCTTAACTTCACTAGGGGAAGTGTTGTATGTCTTGACTTCACTAGGGGAAGTGTTGTATGTCTTGACTTCTCTAGGGTAACTGTTGTATGTGTTGACTTCACTATGGGAAGTGTTTTATGTCTTGCCTTCACTATGGGAATGTTGTATGTCTTGACTTCACTAGGGGAAGTGTTGTATGTCCTGACTACACTAGGGGAAGTGTTGTAAGTCTTGACTTCACTAGGGGAAGTGTTGTATGTCTTGACTTCACTGGGGAATTGTTGTATGTCTTGACTTCACTAGGGGAAGTGTTGTATGTCTTGACTTCACTAGGGGAAGTGTTGTATGTGTTGACTCCACTAGGGTAAGTGTTGTATGTCTTGACTTCACTAGGGTAAGTGTTGTATGTATTGACTCCACTAGGGAAAGTCTTACATGTATTGACTCCACTAGGGGAAGCGTTGTATGTCTTGACTTCACTAGGGGAAGTATTGTATGTGTTGACTTCACTAGGGGAAGTGTTGTATGTCTTGACTTCACTATGGGAAGTGTTGTATGTCTTGACTTCACTAGGGGAAGTGTTGTATGTCTTGACTTCACTAGGGGAAGTGTTGTATGTGTTGACTTCACTATGGGAAGTGTTGTATGTGTTTACTTCACTAGGGGAAGTATTGTATGTGTTGACTTCACTAGGGGAAGTGTTGTATGTCTTGACTTCACTATGGGAAGTGTTGTATGTGTTGACTTCACTAGGGGAAGTGTTGTAAGTGTTGACTTCACTAGGGTAAGTGTTGTATGTCTTAACTTCACTAGGGGGAGTGTTGTATGTCTTGACTTCACTAGGGGAAGTGTTGTATGTGTTGACTTCACTAGGGGAAGTGTTGTATGTCTTAACTTCACTAGGGGAAGTGTTGTATGTCTTGACTTCACTAGGGGAAGTGTTGTATGTCTTGACTTCTCTAGGGTAACTGTTGTATGTGTTGACTTCACTATGGGAAGTGTTTTATGTCTTGCCTTCACTATGGGAATGTTGTATGTCTTGACTTCACTAGGGGAAGTGTTGTATGTCCTGACTACACTAGGGGAAGTGTTGTAAGTCTTGACTTCACTAGGGGAAGTGTTGTATGTCTTGACTTCACTGGGGAATTGTTGTATGTCTTGACTTCACTAGGGGAAGTGTTGTATGTCTTGACTTCACTAGGGGAAGTGTTGTATGTGTTGACTCCACTAGGGTAAGTGTTGTATGTCTTGACTTCACTAGGGGAAGTGTTGTATGTCCTGACTTCAGTAGGGGAAGTGTTGTATGTGTTGACTTCACTAGGGGAAGTGGTGTATGTCTTGACTTCACTGGGGAAGTGTTGTATGTCTTGACTTCACTAGGTGAAGTGTTGTATGTCTTGACTTCACTAGGGGAAGTGTTGTATGTCCTGACTTCATTAGGGGAAAAGTTGTATGTCTTGACTTCACTAGGGGAAGTCACGTCCTGAATATAGCTGAATTTTTCTAGTTAATAAACCAGAAAGTATCAAATAGAATTCATTATATTTAAACAATTACAGCACACAGTATCATACAATATCATTGGTTTTAAATTTTTAGCTAATCAATGAACACCTGCCTAACAAAATTAGTGTTGAATATGTTATTTTTTGACAAATTTTTGAAAACACCTTTGCAAAAATTTCCATATGTTGTTTTATACTTGCATACTTGCATGCACATAGCAGGCCTAAAAATGATAGGTTCATTGAACTTTTTCTACTTACTGCAGTATGTTAATTGGCATATTGATGACAGATCCAGATCTAAGTTTTAAATTTGAATTTTTTTTTTTTGGGGGGGGGGGGGGGGTTCAACACCAAATAACTTAAATTTAAACAATTGTGCTTCAAATAGAGATTTGTAAGTTGTGTTTAACTTTAGACAATATCTACTTCCTTGCTTATGTTTAGCTAAGCAGATGTCACATGAAATTGTTGTACAAAACTGCAATGCCATCATTTGTGATCATTAGCTAGTTAAGCTTCTGCATAAATTCTTCAAAAAGAAAACTCATTGATAGTAAATTTTATTGAAGGAATGGTAGAACCTAGTGCTTTTATTAGCAAACAAAAGGATGGCAGGAACTAGTGCTCTTATTGGCAAAAAAGAAATAGCTCTTATTGGCAGACAAGGAATGGAAGGACTTGGTGCTCTTGTTGGCAGACAAGGAATGGCAGGACTTAGTGCTCTTATTGGCAGACAAGAAATGACAGGACTTAGTGCTCTTATTGGCAGACAAGGAATGACAGGACCTAATGCTCTTATTGGCAGACAAGGATTGGCAGGACTTGGTGCTCTTATTGGCAGACATGGAATGACAGGACTTGGTGCTCTTGTTGGCAGACAAGGAATGACAGGACTTGGTGCTCTTATTGGCAGACATGGAATGGCAGGACTTAGTGCTCTTGTTGGCAGACAAGGAATGGCAGGACCTAGTGCTCTAATTTGAGGGCAAGAATGGCAGTACTTGGTGCTCTTAATGGCAGACAAGGAATGGCAGGACTTAGTGCTCTTGTTGGCAGACAAGGAATGGCAGGACTTGGTGCTCTTATTGGCAGACAAGGAATGACAGGACTTAGTGCTCTTATTGGCAGACAAGAAATGGCAAGACTTGGTGCTCTTGTTGGCAGACAAGAAATGGCAGGACTTGGTGCTCTTGTTGGCAGACAAGGAATGGCAGGACTTAGTGCTCTTATTGGCAGAGAAGGAATGGCAGGACCTAGTGCTCTTATTGGCAGACAAGGAATGGCAGTACCTAGTTTTCTTATTGGCAGACAAGGAATGGCAGGACTTAGTACTCTTATTGGCAGACAAGGAATGGCAGGACCTAGTGCTCTTGTTGGCAGACAAGGAATAACAGGACTTGGTGCTCTTAATGGCAGACAAGGAATGGCAGGACTTGGCACTCTTAATGGCAGACAAGGAATGGCAGGACCTAGTGCTCTTATTGCCAGACAAGGAATGGCAGTACCTAGTTTTCTTATTGGCAGACAAGGAATGGCAGGACTTAGTGGTCTTGTTGGCAGACAAGGAATGGCAGGACTTGGTGCTCTTATTGGCAGACAAGGAATGACAGGACTTGGTGCTCTTGTTGGCATACAAGGAATGACAGGACTTGGTGCTCTTATTGGCAGACAATAAATGGCAGGACTTGGTGCTCTTGTTGGCAGACAAGGAATGGCAGGACTTAGTGCTCTTATTGGCAGACAAGGAATGGAAGGACTTGGTGCTCTTGTTGGCAGGCAAGAATGGCAGGACTTAGTGTTCATATTGGCAGACAAGGAATGGCAGGACTTAGTGCTCTTATTGGCAGACAAGGACTGACAGGATTAAGTGCTCTTATTGGCAGACAAGAAATGGCAGGACTTGGTGCTCTTGTTGGCAGACAAGGAATGGCAGGACTTGGTGCTCTTATTGGCAGACAAGAAATGGCAGGACTTGGTGCTCTTGTTGGCAGACAAGGAATGGCAGGACTTAGTGCTCTTATTGGCAGAGAAGGAATGGCAGGACCTAGTGCTCTTATTGGCAGACAAGGAATGGCAGTACCTAGTTTTCTTATTGGCAGACAAGGAATGGCAGGACTTAGTACTCTTATTGGCACACAAGGAATAACAGAACTTGGTGCTCTTAATGGCAGACAAGGAATGGCAGGACTTGGTGCTCTTGTTGACAAAAAAGGAATGGCATGACCTAGTGCTCTTGTTCTCAGACATTTGACAATCCAGGATCTTCTGATCACAAATGTCACCTATACTTGGAAAAATGAAAAATATCATGTGATCAATGTTAATCCAATAAAATTTGACATTATAATACTGATGTGCAATAAATAAAGGTATTCTCCCAAACATCATTTATTTACCAGATATTCCATCACTGTTAACATCACCATCATCCAACATGTGAATTATGGGTAAAACACAAGAACAAATATGTGACGGGAACAATGACTGTGCCATCTGTATGTGGTGCACATGCTCAGTTCTCTCTTCCTCACCTGCAAAATACATATTTAAATAAATTTGCCCTCAGATACATGTATTATACCAGTTTTACTTTCTTAAGTTTTCGTTAGACTGTTGCTTAGGTAATGTTAGCCATTACACAATACTCTAATTGATGCTTTGATAGGCTGTTCCTTATAATTATACTTTCCATGTTGGTTATTTCACCGCCTTTTAATACTGATATATATATGTATGTATTCAACATTTACCTGCATACCCATATTTTAGTTTATAATTATAAAGACCCATATTTTAGTTTATAATTATAAAGGAAATATGAATTTGTTTTCTGGTCCACTCTACCACATAAAACTGAGTGTAATTTAGTCCTCTTTTAATTCAGTTTTTTCATGATTTGTTAGATTTTTTCTCAAGCTTTAAGAATTGGGTAATTATTTAGGTTACAAGAAGATATGTGTCTGGTTTATGTCCTAAATTTGAAGTTTCCTTAAAAGTTGGGCAAAATACAATGTACTAGTATATGGACAATAAAAAAATCAGTGTTAGTTAATGATAAGTTAAAAAAAAGCAAAATAAAAAATATATATTGATTACAAATGTTTGATTAAACATGCCCATTGTTTTCAGGTTAACAATCACCTCACAAGACAAGGACAAACACTGAATACAGACAAGGAATGGTCATACATTGATATAAAGCAAAAAAAAGGTTGTCATCAAATATAATATTTTTGTTTTGTTTATGTTTATATAAACTTCACCTGATCTATAGGTAACATTCCAGTTTGCTGTGTCCACTTTGCACATTCCTTTATATTTAACCAATTATGAACAATCAGCAAGGTGTAAAAAAAGAATTTTTATTGAGAATTATGTGTTTTATGAAAATTACGTAAATAATTATATTAATTAAATATTTTAATTAATTAATTTACATAAAAAGTTACAATTCTCAATGCTTTAATAAAAATCTCATTGTCACTAGAAGTTTATTATATCCCACTTTATTGTACTCTAGATTCACCCTTGCAAAGTATATTCAAATCACTTCCTGTACCAGGACATCCACCCCTCAAACAGACATCAAGCCAGTACTTCATCTCTTTCCTATTTTTTTAAAGGACATTTTGTAAGCATAACAGGTATTTCAAATGTGTAACAAAATTTTGTTTTTGTTTGTATTTTTTTTCTCTTAAATCTATCCTTTCCCTACATCTATTTTTCTCTCTCTCTAAATATATATAAAAAAACCTTTGTCATATTACATACAGGGCAGTTGTGATAATTGAATACATGTACTGACAAATAGATCATAACAAATGTACTATTATCAATTTGTGTAAACTGTTTATATGTCATGTTGTGCTATACCATTTATGTAACTCTGTATGTAACTGATGATAGAAAAAAAAATAATTACATAAAAAGAACTTTCTAAATTATAAATTATCAACTTGGACGTTATTGGTTTTCAATCAATATTATAAGCTGATAAATTTTGATTGAGACAAATAAAATTAATTTATACAAGTCGCTCAACTTCAGCGACAATTATGCATGCTTAGAAAAATGATGTAAATTAATCACCAATACTTTCAGTAGACTTTAACAACAATAAATTATCAAACAATTCCATATGTAAATAGCCTGACACTGATATGCGGTAAATGTTAACATAATGGCTACTTTTATCTTTGCTTGGACTTTGTGTATGTACTTTGTAGATTGTTCTTAATTGGTCGAATTTGAGGGAATCTGCAAACTGGACTAGATAAGATAAGATAAGAAAGCTTTATTTTCATTCGGCACAATATATAACAATAAAACACATGCTCTATAGAGCTTTTTACCGAATAAGACAATCTGGGAATCAGCAAAAGTATTGACAGTTTGGGTGATTAATTAGTCATAAAAGGTGTGAAGATCAAAGCCATACCTGTAAATTCAAAGTTTGATCTATAATGATTTAATACCCTTATATGTCTTCTACCTAAACCTAACTCTCTTTTTGATGGCTCCTTCAAGTTTGAGCTGATGAAGTTTGACTGCAAATTATTTTTGTGTACTTCATATAATCTATACATTGTTTGTATGTTTATCTGGAGATGAACATTCCTACCTACCAGACAGTCAAATAATCTATATATTGTTTGTATGTTTATCTGGAGATGAACATTCCTACCTACCAGACAGTCAAATAATCTATACATTGTTTGTATGTTTATCTGGAGATGAACATTCCTACCTACCATACAGTCATATAATCTATACATTGTTTGTATGTTTATCTGGAGATGAACATTCCTACCTACCATACAGTCATATAATCTATACATTGTTTGTATGTTTATCTGGAGATGAACATTCCTACCTACCAGACAGTCAAATAATCTATACATTGTTTGTATGTTTATCTGGAGATGAACATTCCTACCTACCATACAGTCAAATAATCTATACATTGTTTGTATGTTTATCTGGAGATGAACATTCGTACCTTCCAAACCACGGCCCCAGTACACACTTCCGTTTCTCCAGGACATGCTACGACCCTGCATATTTGCACGATTTGCAGGAGCAAGGGAAACACGTCGTGCAGCCAAGTTAAGCTCCTCAGGAATGACAGCTAATAAAGACATGTAGAAGCAAGATGCAAGGTTAAAGGTTAAGGTTCAAGCACATGTTAGTTCAATACAAAGGTCAACATACATAACACAAACAATTAGACAAAACTGTTTCAATTAGTAGCTGGAAACAGGTCTGAATGGTCTGTAGGGCAGTAAACATGCAACAGGTGAAAGGTCAAATTCTGATATTGAAGTTTGTTAACAGAACATTATATAATTTGTAATCTTGTATTTCCTATTGAAATAATAAAACAAAAACAACACAGAAAGTTCAGGAATCAAGGTATATATTTATAAAGTATTTTTAAGGTATTCATAAAAAGTCATGTTTTAGGGGTATACATAAGACAAGGAGATATATGGTTGCAGGACAGGGTTACAAAATAATATGGGAGTTTCAATTTTAACACTGTATTCATTTTTTTCATGGCATCAGGGTATTTAAAGTCATAAAATATTTTGATCAATACAATATTACCATATTTTTATCAAATTATATATACATAGTTCGACACTTTATTTTTCTGTAAAAAAGTGCATTGTCCATTACAACATAAAGCAGAAAATGCCAATCATCGTAGAACTAGAGTAAAAAAATCTTGTCATTCATAGAACAGATACTATAAAATGGGATTTAATTCCTGAAATAAATACATTTTGTTGAGTTAGTATTATACTAATATAATCATATTCTTTGTTTTCACAAAAACAAGGAAAGTTGTATTACCATGAAGCCAATACAAGTACCATACTGAATACATCAACTTGGTACCACCTACCTCATGTTACATAAATAATCATGTTTTATTCACATTTATTCTTGAGATATTTTTTGAGGTTGTAAAATATGACAACAAGAAACAGCAAGATGTTAAGACCATCTATACTATAAATCTTGGCTGCATGGCTTTGTAACATAATATGTTGGATCTTTATTTATTTTGTTTTTAAACTGCAATGTATACTAAATATACATTATATGACAGACTTTTCTGGTTTTTTTTCCTTTTTGTTTTTCATTTACTACCAAAAATGTTATTTAAACCTCTGTTCATGTACAGATTGGGTAATACGTTTGACACGATGTTCATAAGATCAACTTTAGATTAACACTGGATATGTTAACTGCCATTTATAACATTTTCCAACAATAAATAGGGTATATAAAACGTTTAAACATGATAATACTGCCAAAAATATTATTTTTAATATGTTTGGGGGTATAGTTTGAGTAAAAAGTCACACCACCCAAAATAGAGCACATATAGCATATTTTAGGGTTGAAAATTTCGATTCATGATCCAGTGGTAGACTGATTTCATGATCCAGTGGTAGACTGATTTCATGGTCCAGTGGTAGACTGATTTCACAAACAAAAATATTATACACTTCATTTGCATTCCTATGGAATAAAGCCAAAATTTATTTTTGTACCTTTATTGTACAGCAAATGTACTGGCAGGATAAAGTCCTAGCCTATCTTGCATCAAGAATACTTAATGTCATTTATTTCAGTGATAAGAAGAATGGCCTGGAGTCCAACCAGGTAAATCTCACTTGAATAACAATTTAATTTCCAATTTTTTGTAATACTTGTTCCTAATTTTGAAGTACACATGCATAATAAATTTTGCTAAAGATTACCAATCTGCAACATATCTTCATGTCAAATAAATGTGGAATATGTTAAGAACACAAACCCTCCTCATGTTCATCAGTAGCATGGTGAAGGGCTGGTTCATCAGCTGCTAGCTGGGGTACTGGTACAGTTGTCATTTGGAAATTCTCCCTCCCTATTCTCTTTCTTTCCTCCTCTGCCTGAAGAGCCTTTCTGATCATTTCCTGTTGTTCTTTTCTGCGAGTTGTTGTTGCAGTCACCAATGATTTCTATAGATAAATATACAATAAAGAAATAATGTAACATCACACCTTCTTTTGGCAGCGAAAAGCAATAAGGAAACCAAATATACTGTAGTTGTGATACTGGCAGGACCGGTAACCAAATGAAATGGTTGCAAATATCCTAACATAAAACTGTAAAAGTCAATAGCACTAATAAGAAATTACTAATGGTTGCTGCATACATTTCCAAACTGAATGGGTAAATTGTCAATTTATAGCTGGTGTCTGACCTTGTTAATGAAAATGCTAGATCAAAAAACAAGGTCTGATCCTGCCTCACAAATTCACAAATTATAAGTAACTATGATTAAAATGTCATGGATATTTTGAAAAGTTGACTGAAAGCTTAGAGGTAAACAAATGAGATACATTGTCAACACTTACAGTCTCCTCTTGGTTAACAGTGACTTCCTCTATCTTAGCTTTGAAGTGAGGTGTCCATGGTGGATCAACCACAGACTGCATAGGCAGACCAATGGTAGGAGATGGCAGAGTAAAATCTATGCTGGGTGGAGGAACCTTCAAATATATAATAAGTTTGTTTAGAACAACTGATAACACCTTTGAATTCTTTGTAATAAAACAATATTATTTTTTGTATGGTTAATATTTTTTAAAGAAATGTTAGCCTAACCTAAAGCCAGGGGTTGCGCTGCGCTTCACCAATGTTGCCATTTGCAATTTTTTATTCAATTGGTGACAAAATATTATCTTTGGCGCCAGTATATCTTAGTTGCAAACTGAATGACACGACCGGAAATAAGACCAAAAATCAGTTAAAGGTGTTCTTCAAGACCACTCACTCACATGATCACACATAATAATTAAAGTTGTACATAATTTACAGAAAGTTTATGTCTGTAACAATTGTTAACGACAGCAGGTGTCAAAAGCCTAGTATTGCGTAATGGTTGATCAAACATAATTTCTTTGAACTTGCGTCACTGAGAAAATGTAAATTTCAAAGAATAGAAATCTTAAAATAGTACAAGATAAAAGTTACAGAAAATTTTTTTTTTGTCTTTTCTATTTCTTTTTTCAAACTATATGTCAGAATTAGATCGTGGACAAAATGTTGTAAAAAATTTCTAAAAATAAATTAAACAATGCAGTTACTTCCCTTGATTTTCAGAAAAATAAACAAATTTACACAAACGCACCTGGCCAACTTTTCTAAATTTGTATTTCAAAAAATAACTTAAATAAATACACATTTTAAACAATATATTTGTAAAAATTTTGGTGGTTAATTATGTTTTAAATTAAAAAGTTAAAAATAAAATCAAGTATTTTATCTTTAGTGCTTTATTAACTCAATTAATTCAATGGAGATGCAGAGTTACTGTTATTTTTATTGTTGAAGTCCGAGCGAGACCATTTTACAGTAGTCAAGGAAGTTTAAAACCCCCTTAAGAAAGTTACTGTCGACCAGTGGTTGTGAGATACTTGATTTAAACTTTTTGTATTCAGAATTAAATGCAAAATATATATACCTATACAGCATTGAATTTATTGTCCTCCATCCTTTAGTTTATTAACTTCCCTCCTACATAGCATGAGAAATTTATTATTTTAACGTAACCTCCACATTGAAGTAGGACATATTTAGAAGAAGTTGTGTGCTCCTCTTGTCTAATCTTAATACTGTCATGCC
The DNA here is from genome assembly GCA_944474755.1 of Limnoperna fortunei. Lineage (NCBI taxonomy): Eukaryota > Metazoa > Mollusca > Bivalvia > Mytilida > Modiolidae > Limnoperna > Limnoperna fortunei. Next base: position 5,644,137 of record OX104114.1, on the reverse strand, counting down.
CAAGGGTCTGGAAACGGTCATATTTGCCGGACATGTCCGACATTTACATTAAAATGTCCGACTAAGGTTTAGTCAAATCCGACATCCAAAAAAAGTGATATTTAACTTGGTCAATAATATAAATATCTTTTAGTTGGTTTTAATACCTTTATTTTCCGCTAGATATAAATATTTTAGTAAAACATCAACCCTAAGGCTATTTCCGTCACTGACACATGTGTTTATTGAGTAATCATTCACTCCAGTCAAGTGTTAATTACGTAATATGGTTAACACAACAGGTGATAACCTAATTATGAGTACAGATCTGTTTCATCCATTTCGTAGAATATGTTATTGTAACAGTATTTTGTAACAATAGGAATGAATTGGTTGTATGTTATATTGCTTAGAAAATATGACAACTTGATGGAAAAACACGTGTGGTCAAAATTGTACATCACGCATGCGCCAATGTACCTGATGTACATAAATCTTGGGAAAATCAATTCAAATTGAATTCTATTGAAATGATGAGAACAAAAATGAATATTTAATTCTATAAATAATAACTTGTAAAAAACGTGGTCCATCACAGAGCATAAATTCTGTTCCGAACTTGTGGTAATTTTGTAACAACTTCCTACTTCCGGTTAATGAAAATGTCTCACGAATGTTCTTAAAAAAACGTTGTTTGCCAATACTTTGTTGAATAGACAACATGTCATCTTATAATTAAGAAATTTTAGGAAGCAGAATGTTTTGCTACGTATATTTCCTTTGTTGCACGATGCCATCACAAAACAACAACTAATATCTACCACGGTCTTGAAAAAAATTAACAAGACCTTAATTCTGAACTTTAAGGAAAAGCACATACACATCGCAGCTTAAGCAAACACAATAAAAAGTAAGTATTAATGCTAAACCTTACTTAGCCTGCCTTTTTTTAAATTACTTTGTACTTTTATATGATGACCGGTAAAATGTCCGGCATGACTCAGGAAAATTTCCAGGGCCTTGGTCATGCCTAATAGAATGAAATTTTCTGCAAAGTATACATGAGAGTGTGTTTGTCAATGACCGTAAATGACAATACACATGCAGAATATATTGGTGCCCAATATTGCAGTTAGCAATTTTTTAGGCATCAACTTTCTAGAACCCAGAGCAAGCCCTGCCTAAAGCACAGATTATTTTAACTGAAATAATGGTAACTAAATATTGCCAAGTGGAAGGGGCATCTGTGATATTGCCAAGAGGATGGAGCCATCTGTAATCTTGTGAAGTGGATAGGCCATCTGTAATCTTGCAAAGTGGATGGGGCCTTCTGCAATCTTGCGAAGTGGATGGGTCCTTCTGCAATCTTGCTAAGTGGATGGGGCCATCTGCAATCTTGCCAAGTGGATGGGGCCTTCTGCAATCTTGCCAAATGGATAAGCCATCCATAATCTTGCCAAGTGGATGGGGCCATTTGTATTCTTGTCAAGTGGATGGGTCCTTCTGCAATCTTGCCAAGTGGATGGGGCCATCTGTAATCTTGCGAAGTGGATGGGGCCTTCTGTAATCTTGCCAAGTGGATGGGGCCATCTGTAATCTTGCCAAGTGGATGGGCCATCTGTAATCTTGCAAAGTGGATGGGGCCTTCTGCAATCTTGCCAAATGGATAAGCCATCCATAATCTTGCCAAGTGGATGGGGCCATTTGTATTCTTGTCAAGTGGATGGGTCCTTCTGCAATCTTGCAAAGTGGATGGGCCATCTGTAATCTTGCGAAGTGGATGGGGCCTTCTGTAATCTTGCCAAGTGGATGGGGCCATCTGTAATCTTGCAAAGTGGATGGGCCATCTGTAATCTTGCAAAGTGGATGGGGCCTTCTGCAATCTTGCCAAGTGGATGGGGCCATCTGTAATCTTGCGAAGTGGATGGGGCCATCTGTAATCTTGCGAAGTAGATGGGGCCTTCTGTAATCTTGCAAAGTGGATGGGCCATCTGTAATCTTGCAAAGTGGATGGGGCCTTCTGCAATCTTGCCAAGTGGATGGGCCATCTGTAATCTTGCAAAGTGGATGGGCCATCTGTAATATTGCAAAGTGGATAGGCCATCTGTAATCTTGCAAAGTGGATGGGCCATCTGTAATATTGCAAAGTGGATAGGCCATCTGTAATCTTGCAAAGTGGATGGGGCCTTCTGCAATCTTGCCAAGTGGACAGGGCCATTTGTAACCTTGTAAAGTGGATGGGCCATCTGTAATCTTGAAAAGTGGATGGGCCATCTGTAATCTTGCATAGTGGATGGGACCTGCTGCAATCTTGCCAAGTGAATGGGGCCTTCTGCAATCTTGCCAAGTGGATGGGCCATCCATAATCTTGCCAAGTGGATTGGGCCATTTGTAATCTTGTAAAGTGGATGGGCCATCTGTAATCTTGAAAAGTGGATGGGCCATCTGTAATCTTGCATAGTGGATGGGACCTGCTGCAATCTTGCCAAGTGAATGGGGCCTTCTGCAATCTTGCCAAGTGGATGGGGCCATCTGTAATCTTGCGAAGTGGATGGGGCCTCCTGCAATCTTGCCAAGTGGATGGGCCATCTGTAATCTTGCAAAGTGGATGGGGCCTTCTGCACTCTTGCCAAGTGGACAGGGCCACTTGTAATCTTGTAAAGTGGATGGGCCATCTGTAATCTTGAAAAGTGGATGGGCCATCTGTAATCTTGCATAGTGGATGGGACCTGCTGCAATCTTGCCAAGTGAATGGGGCCTTCTGCAATCTTGCCAAGTGGATGGGGCCATCTGCAATCTTGCCAAGTGGATGGGGCCATTTGTATTCTTGTCAAGTGGATGGGCCATCTGTAATCTTGCCAAGTGGATGGGGCCTTCTGCACTCTTGCCAAGTGGACAGGGCCACTTGTAATCTTGCCAAGTGGATGGGCCATTTGTATTCTTGTCAAGTGGATGGGGCCATTTGTAATCTTGCCAAGTGGATAGAGCCATCTGTAATCTTGCCAAGTGGATGGGCCATTTGTATTCTTGTCAAGTGGATGGGCCATTTGTATTCTTGTCAAGTGGATGGGCCATTTGTATTCTTGTCAAGTGGATGGGCCATTTGTATCCTTGTCAAGTGGATGGGGCCTCCTGCAATCTTGCCAAGTGGATGAGCCATCCATAATCTTGCCAAGTGGATTGGGCCATTTGTAATCTTGCAAAGTGGATACTGCAATCTTGCAAAGTGGATGGGGCCTTCTGCAATCTTGCGAAGTGGATGGGGCAATCTGTAATTTTGCGAAGTGGATGGGGCCTTCTGCAATCTTGCCAAGTGGATGGGGCCATCTGTAATCTTGCAAAATGGATGGGGCCTCCTGCAATCTTGCCAAGTGGATGTGCCATCTATAGTCTTGCAAAGTGGATGGGTCATCTGTAATCTTGCCAAGAGGATGGGGCCTTCTGCAATCTTGCTAAGTGGACAAGGGCCATTTGTAATCTTGCCAAGTGGATGGGCCATTTGTATTCTTGTCAAGTGGATGGGCCATTTGTATTCTTGTCAAGTGGATGGGGCCTTTTGTAATCTTGCCAAGTGGATAGGGCCATTTGCAATCTTGCAAAGTGGATGGGGCTATTTGTCATCTTGCCAAGTGGATGGGGCTATTTGTAACCGTGCCAAGTGGATAGGACCATTTGTGATCTTGCCAAGTGGATAGGGGCCATTTGTAATCTTGCCAAGTGAATGGGGCCTCCTGCAATCTTGCCAAAGTAGAAGGGGCCATTTGTAATCTTGCCAAGTGGATAGGGCCATTTGTAATCTTGCCAAGTGGATGGGGCCATCTGTTATCTTGTCATCTTCAATTCAGTACCCGATACCCGTTGTTTGATCAAACCCTTTGGATTATGGTTAAAGCATACATTTCTTCACTTACATGATTTTTAGGCAAATAACTTCTTATGTAAGGTTGCTAGATAGGCGAAAAAACACCAACCTTGAAAAACAAATTGCCTCCATCCTCCATTCTGGGCCAAACCTGGTGACGAAACTTCCATAATGTTCCAAATCTGTAAAATAAAGGAACTGTACGTTACCATAGTTTTTAAAACTGTAACAGATTTTGTATAAATATATTTTGCAGTAAATAGTTATGAATAAATAATAAACAACAAAATGTGTCTTGGCAACACTAATGTCCTGCTTAGCAGCTATTGGTATACACCCCCATTTTCACCTTTCAGGCATGAAATATTTGGCACAGCCCTACAGAACTTTGGGAGTGAAGAGATCTCATCATGTTGTAAGTGTGTATTAAGTTTTATGAAGATGTGAAGTCATCTTAATAAAAATAAGAATCAATTTAAAGGTAAACCTGAGGTGGAACATACAAACAAATTGACCAATGAACGAACACACAAACAAAGGAATGTCCCACAACTCTCATTGGCAGAACATAAAAACTATCCTGTGTACATGAATGTGAGTATGAATGGCTGAATGAGGCATACACAACCACAGAGGCATTATTACTAAGGAATCAATTGGAGTTTTCTATTCTCTTAAATCCCTGACAACATAGGTCAAGGTCTGACATGTCAACATCGTTGCCAACCTTGGTCAAGGTCTGACAAATTAATAGTGGCCTTCTTAGGTTGTAACCAAGTTTGGTCAAGGTCTGACATGTTAATATTGGCCTTCTTATGTTGTAACCAAGCTTGGTCAAGGTCTGACATGTTAATATTGGCCTTCTTAGGTTGTAACCAAGCTTGGTCAAGGTCTGACAAATTAATAGTGGCCTTCTTAGGTTGTTACCAACCTTGGTCAAGATCTGACATGTTAATATTGGCCTTCTTAAGTTGTTACCAAGCTTGGTCAAGATCTGACATGTTAATATTGGCCTTCTTAGGTTGTTACCAAGCTTGGTCAAGGTCTGACATGTTAATATTGGCCTTCTTAGGTTGTTACCAAGCTTGGTCAAGGTCTGACATGTTAATATTGGCCTTCTTAGGTTGTTACCAAGCTTGGTCAAGATCTGACATGTTAATATTGGCCTTCTTAGGTTGTTACCAAGCTTGGTCAAGGTCTGACATGTTAATATTGGCCTTCTTAGGTTGTTACCAAGCTTGGTCAAGGTCTGACATGTTAATATTGGCCTTCTTAGGTTGTTAACAAGCTTGGTCAAGGTCTGACATGTTAATATTGGTCTTCTTAGGTTGTTACCAAGCTTGGTCAAGGTCTGACATGTTAATATTGGCCTTCTTAGGTTGTTACCAAGCTTGGTCAAGGTCTGACATGTTAATATTGGCCTTCTTAGGTTGTTACCAAGCTTGGTCAAGGTCTGACATGTTAATATTGGCCTTCTTAGGTTGTTACCAAGCTTGGTCAAGGTCTGACATGTTAATATTGGCCTTCTTAGGTTGTTACCAAGCTTGGTCAAGGTCTGACATGTTAATATTGGCCTTCGTAGGTTGTTACCAAGCTTGGTCAAGGTCTGACATGTTAATATTGGCCTTCTTAGGTTGTTACCAAGCTTGGTCAAGATCTGACATGTTAATATTGGCCTTCTTAGGTTGTTACCAAGCTTGGTCAAGGTCTGACATGTTAATATTTGCCTTCTTAGGTTGTTACCAAGCTTGGGCAAGGTCTGACATGTTAATATTGGCCTTCTTAGGTTGTTACCAAGCTTGGACAAGGTCGGACATGTTAATATTGGCCTTCTTAGGTTGTTACCAAGCTTGGTCAAGACCTGACATGTTAATATTGGCCTTCTTAAGTTGTTATGAACCTTTGTCAAGGTCTGACATGTTAACATTGGGCATCTCAGGTTGTTACAGACCGTGGTCAAGATCTGACAAGTTAATAGTGGCCTTCTTAGGTTGTTACCAAGCTTGGTCAAGGTCTGACATGTTAATATTGGCCTTCTTAGGTTGTTACCAAGCTTGGTCAAGGTCTGACATGTTAATATTGGCCTTCTTAGGTTGTTACCAAACTTGGTCAAGGTCCGACATGTTAATATTGGCCTTCTTAGGTTGTTACCAAGCTTGGTCAAGATCTGACATGTTAATATTGGCCTTCTTAGGTTGTTACCAAGCTTGGTCAGATCTGACATGTTAATATTGGCCTTCTTAGGTTGTTACCAAGCTTGGTCAAGGTCTGACATGTTAATATTGGCCTTCTTAGGTTGTTACCAAGCTTGGTCAAGGTCTGACATGTTAATATTGGCCTTCTTAGGTTGTTACCAAGCTTGGTCAAGATCTGACATGTTAATATTGGCCTTCTTAGGTTGTTACCAAGCTTGGTCAAGGTCTGACATGTTAATATTGGCCTTCTTAGGTTGTTACCAAGCTTGGTCAAGGTCTGACATGTTAATATTGGCCTTCTTAGGTTGTTACCAAGCTTGGTCAAGGTCTGACATGTTAATATTGGCCTTCTTAGGTTGTTACCAAGCTTGGTCAAGGTCTGACATGTTAACATTGGGCTTCTCATGTTGTTACAGACTGTGGTCAAGATCTGACAGGTTAATAGTGGCCTTCTTTGGTTGTTACCAAGCTTGGTCAAGGTCTGACATGTTAATATTGGCCTTCTTAGGTTGTTATGGACCTTTGTCAAGGTCTGACAAGTTAACTGTTACAGTTAGGTGCTAAGTGTATAGGATTGTATTGTGTAAATGTATTTCTATCTAGTCACTATCGCACATTTTACTTTCAATGCTATTTTTATCGCGCCATCGTGGGCCGGTGCTAAGTGACAATCTACGTGCGGTTGCTGAGCTGATGAACATTATATGTTATTGTTTCTATTTCAGGTATCGCGTTCGTGATACTTTATATTGTTTGTAAATATTGTTGTTATACTTTACGGGAAATTGTTAGGATGAAGTTCGTCTCTCATTGTTTGACCAAAGGGGGGTCCCCCATCCCTTCCCAGCTTTAGTTCTTCTAATATCCCGCTTGTCCCACAGTCTTACCTTTTGATTGCATTATTGTAGGATTGATATATTGTAACTGGGTCCATTTTATGTAACGGATAGGTTCTGTTAAACCAAAATCTCCCTTTTTCCCTCGTCATGTATTTCCATTTTAAGTATACCGCCATGACCCGATGTTTACGTCAACAGCGCATGTGTTCCGGATATTGATTATTGTGACCTCTGAACTTGTGGGCGGAACCAATCAAGTATTCTAATTTGACCCACATTTTCCATAGAAACAGTGGGCCGTGGGCAAATACTATAAAAGCTCGTACCATCGTCTGCTCAAGAAGATTGTGGCTCACCGCAGGGATTAGTATATTTTTGGACCCTGATTAGCAAACCAGAGCGTTACACCCGCAATCGTTTCTAAAACCGCTACCAGGTTTACCTGAGTACGTTCCCCTGTTATTGTTTACCTATTGTTGACCTGACCTGATATTTTTACTACGTTTTACTATAACATTAGCATATTTCCCACGCCCGCATTTGTCCGTTGGGAGGGTCCCTGTTACGTTTTTACGCTCTGGGGGAATTTATTATGATTGTTATTATACTGAAAATAAATAATATGTTATATTTGAGATATTAGTCTCTGTTATCTATGGTACAAATACTTTCGTGAGAGTCCAACAAGATTATAGACTATAGTATAGTTATAAACCAGTAGCCCTTAGCATACCGCTCGTACCACACATGCTACCAGTGTGTTTTACCAGTTAATATTTAACTAACCCGTTACCAGGGTATAGAGTTTCACCACATACACTCACACCCGGGGTAACATTTGGTGTCCGGCAGTGGGATTCGAAACCTTAGCTTTCTAGAGACTGGTGTATAAATTTTAATTGACTGAGTTAGGGAAATCAAAAATAGGCTAAATTTTCTGTATTATATTTTGAAAGAAAAATATATATATATATCATGAGCAGCCAAAATAGGGGTGAATCAGAAAATTCCAGTAGGGTGTCCTCACCTTCACATGAAAGTGATATATCACAAGAAATTATGTCCCCTTCAGCAGTACACAGACAAGGTGATGGAACATATAATGTAACAGAATACAAAAACCTTAAATTGAGGGTTGATATGTTGACACGACAAGTAGACATTAATTCGAGAGACATACAGGGATTGAGATCAGATATTTATACCCTTAACCAGAAACTGAATGAAAAGATAGAAAATTACCAGAGTGAAACCATTGATAGTTTTACCAGAATTGAAGGGCTACTATTAAATTTTTGTAACAGGCCACAATCTGAGTGTACAAGAGAAACTAGACCAATGTCTACCCCTCGTCAGTCATTAAATCATACCTTTCACCCCACACCTACCTACCAACCTGTAGATACCAATACCAGCAATGAGGCTTCAACGACATTACTGAAGTCTGTAAATGAAGGCAGAAGTGTAACAAACTTAACAAACAACACTTTTGTACCAATATCAGTACCAATAGACCAAATAAGGACACATTCAAGTCCAAACCATCAAAACCAGATCCTTGAAAATGTAGGTTATACCAAACCAAACTACTATGATGGCAGTGCTGACTGGTCAGACTATATTGTGCATTTTGAAACGGTTTCAAAACTTAACCAGTGGTCAGAAAATATTAAGAAACTTAAACTTATTTCCTGTATGCAAGGTCCTGCTCTAGCTGTTGTGGCAGATATCAATAATGAGAACCTGCTTTCATATGACCAATTAAAAACTGTTCTTACCAAAAGATTTGCACCAGAAAACCAAACAGAAATGTACAGATCTCAACTTGATGCTCGTATTCGACGAAAAAGTGAATCTTTGCCAGAACTAGCACAAGATATCAAGCGCCTTGTAAGACTGGCTTACCCTTCTGCTCCACAGGATGTCAGGGATAATATAGGTTACAAAGCCTTCAGGGATGCTCTAAATGATCATGACCTTGAATGGGCAATATGCCAAGCTAACATGGATACCATGGATGAGGCGTTGAATCTTGCATTGAGATATGAAGCCTTTCACTCAAACAGGAAAAGACCATCACTTAGATATCAAGCCCAAGACAAGGGCACCAATAAAGAACCAAACCAAGATAAAAGAAAACCTGTAAGGTGTTTTTATTGCGAAAAATTGGGCCACACCGCAAAAGTGTGCAGAAAGAGATTAACTGACCAAAAAAGTACCTTAAATGAGATTAAGGTTAAAACAACTGACTTTGATTTTAGGGACAGGGGAGACAATCAAAATAACCAGGGAAACTTTTAAATGCTGAAAGTGTGGGTCATCTTTCAGCTACAGTTGAGAATATTAATCAAAGACCCATTTTATTTCAAATGAAAGGCAACAGTCATGAAGGCCTATTCATTACAGTTGATATGCATAATCAAGATATACATTGTCTGATTGATACTGGTTCCACTATGAGTGTTGTACATAGTTCTATTTTTTACAAGTTTCCTAATTATATCAAAAGACATCTGGTACCCTATAATTGCAGTCTGCGTATGGCCAATGGGAGCCCAGTCAAACCACTAGGTAGCCTCACAGTCCCTTTGAAATTCAGTGACCAAGTTATATACCAAGATATGATAGTAGCAGACATAGAAATACCAGCAGTACTTGGATATGACTTTATGTCAAAGAATAATTGTACAATTAATATAAAGACACAAACCATTGTAGTCAACAACCAAACAGTAATCTGCAAATTGGAGAGCCAATTACCAAATTTGTTTAGAATAACAGTAGAAAAAGATGTTGTAATACCTGCTAGGTCAGAAATGATAATCCATGGTAAACCAGTACAGAATCCAACAAATGATACCCTGATGGTTATAGATTCAACCACAGAGTCTCTCCATTCTAAAGGGGTACTGATTGCAAAGTCAATTTGCACAGCTGGACAACATGGAATACCACTTCGAGTTATAAATATAAGTGACCAACCCCAAACCATTTTCAAAAATACATTTGCTGCGACAGCTGAGTCAATAAGTGAGCAGAATATACTGAATAATAATGATGAAAACCCCATGCATAAATCTAGTACCTCCTTATTTGAGGATTTATTGCACAGATGCAAAGATAACCTGACTACAGAACAATACCAAATTGTACAAGACCTGCTTAATAAGAACAAACCCGTATTTTCTATGTCAAAGTATGACATAGGTTTGACCAATGTTGTCAGACACAAAATTAATACCAATGACGCACAACCCATTAAACAACCACTAAGACGTCTTCCTGTGTCTCAAAGAAAAGAAGTTGAAAATGAGTTACAGAAAATGCTGGACCATGGCATAATTAAACCAAGCCAGTCACCCTGGAGTAGTCCTCTGGTTGTGGTACGTAAAGCAGACTCTTCATTAAGACTATGTGTAGACTTCAGGAAAATCAATGCTGTAACTGTCAAAGACTCTTATCCATTACCCAGAATTGATGATTCTCTGGATGCTCTAAGAGGAAATACTTGGTTTAGTACCATTGACCTGACCAGTGGCTATTATCAATGTGCCATGGACTTGAATGATGGACCTAAGACTGCTTTTGCCACTGCTAAAGGATTATTTGAATTTAACCGTATGCCATTTGGACTCTCAAATGCTGGTGCTACATTTGAAAGATTAATGGAAAGTGTTTTAGCTGGCCTCCAGTGGGAGATTTGCCTTGTTTACCTAGATGATATTATTGTATTTTCTCAAACCTTTGATGAACATGTTGATAGACTTCAAAGTGTTTTTAACAGGCTTAATAGGGCAGGTCTAAAAATAGCACCAAAGAAATGTCATTTCTTTCAAAAAGAGGTAAAATTTTTAGGACATGTTGTGAGTAGCTCTGGAATTTTACCAGACCCTTCGAAAGTGGAGGCAATAGCAAATTGGCCTGTCCCTTATAATGTTAAACATGTAAGAGCATTTTTGGGTACCTGTTCATACTATAGGAAATTTATAAAAGATTTTTCTAAAATTGCCAAACCTTTACACCAGTTGACAGAAAAGAATGTTCTTTTTAAATGGACAAATGAATGTGAAGATGCTTTTCGTACTTTAAAGCAAGCTCTGACCATGAGCCCAGTATTGATTTATCCATCAATGGATAAAGAATTTATTTTAGACACCGATGCCAGTGGCACGGGTATAGGAGCAGTTTTGTCCCAAATAGGAGATGATGGTAGGGAACATGTAATAGCTTATTATAGCCAAACCCTTAGTAAAACTGAACGTCAATACTGTGTTACCAGACGAGAGCTCTTAGCTATAATTAGAGCTGTAAAACACTTTCACCATTATTTATATGGTGTACATTTTGTAATTAGAACTGACCATGGTGCTTTAACATGGCTGACCAATTTTAAAAACCCAGAGGGACAGTTAGCCAGGTGGCTAGAAATCCTAGGGACCTATAATTATGTTATAAAATATAGGGCGGGTTTAAAACACAACAATGCTGATGGACTATCCCGTCGACCTTGTAACAATTGTAAGCACTGTGACCCAAAAGATGGTGCAAACCACAGCCAAGACCATACCTGTCCCAAAACCAGGGCAATTTCATGTAAATATAACAAACCAGATGATGTTGAACCAACCGAAATTTCTACCAACTGGGTAAATAGTAAACCCAAATCAGCTTTAAAAGAAGCTCAGGAAAATGATCCTGTTTTAAAAATTGTAATTTCATGGCTGAAAAATAATAGAAGGCCTAAATGGCAAGAAATATCACATTTAAGTAAGACACACAAAGCTTATTGGGCCCAGTGGCAGCGTCTTGTAGTAGAAGATGGAATTTTATATAGGAAATGGTTGAATACTTCTACAAATGAAACTGTTTTGCAATATGTATTACCCATTTGCTTTCGTAAAGAAGTTTTAAAAATGCTCCATAGTGACCCTTTAGCAGGTCATATGGGAATAGCTAGAACCACAGCAAGATTGAGACACTTATTTTATTGGGTTGGTTATCATGATTTTATAGAAAGGTATTGTAAACAATGTTTAGAATGTCAAAAACGAAAAGGACCATCTCGATCTACCAGAGGGGCCATGAAAACCTATGTAGTGGGTGAGACAATGGACAGGGTAGCATTGGACATCTTAGGTCCAGTTCCTCAAACCTATAATGGGAATAAATACTTATTAGTTGTGACAGATTATTTTACCCGTTTTGCAGAGGCTTATGCTTTAACAGATATTACTGCTCAAACCATTGCAGAAAAACTAGTTTGTGAATTTATATGTCGCTATGGTGTACCTACCCAGATACATACGGACCAAGGAGTTCAGTTTACTTCACAAATATTTATGGAATTGTGCAAAACCCTGCACATTGACAAAACAAGAAACAGTCCTTTCCACCCTCAAAGTTCAGGTTTGGTGGAAAAATTGAACAATACTATAGAGGATATGTTGAGTAAATTTGTGGCCAAAAACCAGCGAGACTGGGACCAGTATTTACCTTTTGTTATGGCTGCGTATAGATCTTCGCCCCAAGAAACACTGGGGGAATCACCAAATTTTATGATGTTTGGCCGTGAGGTTCAAATGCCCATTGATCTTATCTATGGTAAAACAGTTCATGAGTCTCAGACTGTACCTGAATATGTAAATAAATTAACAAACCGTATGAACCGAGTCCATGACATAGTAAGAGACAGGCTGATAAAAGCCAGTGAAAAACAAAAGAAGCGTTATGACCTTACCTGTCATACCAGACAATACAAACCTGGGGAGGGGGTTTTACTGAATGACAGCAAGAGATATAAGGGTAGGAGTCCAAAATTACAGTTTAGATGGGAAGGTCCCTATACCATTGTCTGTGCATTGTCTGATGTATTATACAGAATACAGAAAGGCCCCAAGACCCAATCAAAAGTAGTACATATAAATAGATTAAAACCATATGTAGGGAATCTAAAGAGGTGGTACCAACCTCTAGGTGAACCAGCCAGTCATACTAGGGGGAAAGCAAACCAGAATAAACAGACGGACCAGACAGATTAATTGTTAATTTATATGTTTATATGTATATATATATATATATATATATTACATACCATTGTGTGATTATTAATGAATATTGATACATGTATGAGTATATTGACTGTGTTACCAGCAGTCATTTGACTTATTGATATTTGTGCATACCTACCAAGTATGTGAACATTTATACAAAATGTTCATCAAAAGTTTCAGAATGTTAGCACTATGACCAAGTGTTTTGTTATTGTTTTTACCATATATATATCTTGCAAATTTGTGTGAACTTACCTTTAATACCATGCCAGGGACCAATGAAAACTTGATGATGTCATGATCCATAAACCAAGTTAATACCGTTAAATGGTACAACCCTACTTGGAATTACCTACCTTCAACTCGCACCCAACATTTAACTAGTATAATAGTATATACCTACCTTTTATATGTGTACTTTGTACATTTGACTTATGAGTCCCTTATTTATATTTCACAGAATGTATCAACCAACATGGGTGGATCAGTGCCAGGAGTGTGGGAAGAGGTTCCCAAATAAAGCTAAACTTCAAAAACACCAGCGGCATATGCATGGGAATCGTATGTACTGTAGATATGAGGGATGTGGTTGGTCTTGCTCCACTTATGATAGCTATAGGCTCAGAAACCATGAACTGAAAAAGCATTGCAGGTTGACATTCACACCGGCAGAGACCCCAAGAGTCACCAATTCTATGCCATCAACTATTACAAAACCATTGCTGCCACTCGATGACAATACCAAGCAACAACTTGAGGAATGGGACAAAAATATGCCGGATTTTGCGGAAATGTTCAGAAGGTCGCCAACCACTCCATCTCCGATGAGGCGATTATTAGAAGAGGGAGATAAGGAGAATGAATTACCAGATGAACTCGTTCTTATACCATCAGATGACCTCTTCTCTAAATATCTTACACCAGCAATGTCACCAGTCAAGACCACAGGACCTACATGTATTGAACAGTATTCTCCAACAGACCTTCCCTTCCTTACAGAGCACAGAAAAGAAATTCAGAAACAACCAACAGCCCTCGACCTGCATATATCCTCACCATCCAGTATAACAGACCCAGTTACAGCAGAACCACAGCCTATAGACCTGTCCACCACAAAACCATTAGTCAACCAAGTTCCAGAATTAGCTCACACTTTATCTCGACCAGAACCCCAAATCTTACCAGACATACCATTAGACTTATCGATTAAGAAGCCCTCCAGTGACCCAGGATTAATGACCACAGAATGTATTCCCAGTAGTGAACCAACCGAGAAGTGGAAATTGTACCCTATTGATACCAAGCCCCAGACCAAGTATTATGAAGACATGTGCATGGACCCTCGTTTATTTTTTTGCAGGTGCACCCTCATCTTATATGACACATCCCCTGGCCAAGACCCTACAAGAGAAAATAAACCTTTGCAGACGAAACCAGCAGTCTCGTTACCAGAGGCGACTGGTACCTGTTGGTGTTAAAATGATTGTTAAAGAAGAAAGATGTTACCTGCCTGATGGGACAATCATGGAATTAAGAGACATCTGGACAAGCGTCGAAGGCTCCCCGGAAGATTGATTATGTAGTTTTTTAGGTATAGGTAATAGGTAGGCTCTGTCCTTAGGTAGGTGTCCCCTTTTTTTAGTTCGAGGACGAACTTTCCCTGGGTGGGGGGTAGTGTTACAGTTAGGTGCTAAGTGTATAGGATTGTATTGTGTAAATGTATTTCTATCTAGTCACTATCGCACATTTTACTTTCAATGCTATTTTTATCGCGCCATCGTGGGCCGGTGCTAAGTGACAATCTACGTGCGGTTGCTGAGCTGATGAACATTATATGTTATTGTTTCTATTTCAGGTATCGCGTTCGTGATACTTTATATTGTTTGTAAATATTGTTGTTATACTTTACGGGAAATTGTTAGGATGAAGTTCGTCTCTCATTGTTTGACCAAAGGGGGGTCCCCCATCCCTTCCCAACTTTAGTTCTCCTAATATCCCGCTTGTCCCACAGTCTTACCTTTTGATTGCATTATTGTAGGATTGATATATTGTAACTGGGTCCATTTTATGTAACGGATAGGTTCTGTTAAACCAAAATCTCCCTTTTTCCCTCGTCATGTATTTCCATTTTAAGTATACCGCCATGACCCGATGTTTACGTCAACAGCGCATGTGTTCCGGATATTGATTATTGTGACCTCTGAACTTGTGGGCGGAACCAATCAAGTATTCTAATTTGACCCACATTTTCCATAGAAACAGTGGGCCGTGGGCAAATACTATAAAAGCTCGTACCATCGTCTGCTCAAGAAGATTGTGGCTCACCGCAGGGATTAGTATATTTTTGGACCCTGATTAGCAAACCAGAGCGTTACACCCGCAATCGTTTCTAAAACCGCTACCAGGTTTACCTGAGTACGTTCCCCTGTTATTGTTTACCTATTGTTGACCTGACCTGATATTTTTACTACGTTTTACTATAACATTAGCATATTTCCCACGCCCGCATTTGTCCGTTGGGAGGGTCCCTGTTACGTTTTTACGCTCTGGGGGAATTTATTATGATTGTTATTATACTGAAAATAAATAATATGTTATATTTGAGATATTAGTCTCTGTTATCTATGGTACAAATACTTTCGTGAGAGTCCAACAAGATTATAGACTATAGTATAGTTATAAACCAGTAGCCCTTAGCATACCGCTCGTACCACACATGCTACCAGTGTGTTTTACCAGTTAATATTTAACTAACCCGTTACCAGGGTATAGAGTTTCACCACATACACTCACACCCGGGGTAACATAACATTGGGCTTCTCAGGTTGTTACCGACCGTGGTCAAGATCTGACAAGTTAATAGTGGCCTTCTTAGGTTTTTATGGTAATTAGTCAAGGTCTGACATGTAAACATTGGGCTTCTCAGGTTGTTACCAACCGTGGTCAAGGTCTGACAAGTTAATATTGGCCTTTTTAGGTTGTTACCAAGCTTGGTCAAGTTTTGATTAACTCTAAACTTTAATGACCCTAGTTTTCATTCAAAAGGTAATAATTTCCGATCAGGTATCAAAACAAAAACGGGCACATGGAATAGTTGAAAAATTGCTGAAGGAGAACAAAACATCATTCAAACAATAAAAAATCTTCAACATCCTTACATAGAGTGGACACTGGTCATTATTGGATACATTTATATGGGGTACTTTTACTTTCCAATATTGTCTTGAATGGAATGTGTTCTGATGCATTGAAAGATTCTTAATATACTATTCATATGTAATTAAGAAATAAATGTTTCGTAATATACCTCAGTACAGCATTGATCCTCTGTGAGGCATCCTCATGCTGTAATTGTTTGATGATCAAATTCTGTGCTTTCTCTGGAGCCTTTACGGAGGTTAGCAGAAACACAGACGCTACAAACAAGAAAATATTTGCCTTATTAAAAATTGTTAAATGCCAAGATTGAATTGCACTTCATATTAAACAATAACAACATAGCTCACTTGTGGTTTTTTTCTGTTCTGTTTTAAGGCATGATTTTTCTGACTGGTAGGAAAGAAATGGCTGTACCAGAGGTTTCTATATTTAAAATAAGACATGTGGTCTCTGGAGCAGATTTGTTTACTTATAAATATAACAAACAGTCAATCCAGCAGAGGGATCGGAACATTTTGTTAGATCTTACCAATCATTACTAATAGTGGGGAAAAAAGGGTGAAAACTTCACATTACCAGCAGCAGCAGCAAGCTCCTGGTCATTCTCCATCATTAACTCCCAAGCTACTGGTATAATGTCAGTAAAATTTTCATCTGTTAGGATTGGTGCAGCCTTGGCTAGGATTCCCATTGGACACTGGGTCAGCTTCTGTGCCTGCAATTAATGTTACAATAGTGCCATCTAATTAATTTGCACATCTTATCTACTGCCATGGGCTCCATCAAACAAAATATACTGTACATTTATTACAAATTAACAGGAGATTTAAACAAACACTGAAAGATACATGGAACATAGTTAATACTAGTAGTACATAGTACTATATGGAATAGGAGTTCATCTCCAGATGGCATATGGACCTCAGCTTCACTACAGTCCATATACTATATAACGATAATTTGGCCCTCAGTATCATGAATTATACTTTCAACCATTCCAATCCATCATGTATCCAAACCTACATATAACCATGTATGCTAAGGGTTTTCATGAAAAAGAGATTTATGTAAATGTATATTACAGCAACAAAAAAACAAATAAGGTTAGAGACCACAGAAATTTTTCTATATTCCAGCAGTAAAACAATCAATATAGAAATTGAACTTCATAGCGCCTTCTCCCCAGTGCCTATAAAGATTTATTGGAACATCCTTGATTAAAATCCCATTTTTCATTTAAGTAAGAAGTCAATAACATACACATGATTGGCTTACCTGTGAACTAAGGTATTTCATGATTGGCTTACCTGTGAACTAAGGTATTTCATGATTGGCTTACCTGTGAACTAAGGTATTTCATGACTGGCTTACCTGTGAACTAAGGTATTTCATGATTGGCTTACCTGTAAACTAAGGTATTTCATGATTGGCTTACCTGTAAACTAAGGTATTTCATGATTGGCTTACCTGTAAACTAAGGTATTTTATGACTGGCTTACCTGTAAACTAAGGTATTTCATGATTGGCTTACCTGTGATCTAAGGTATTTCATGATTGGCTTACCTGTAAACTAAGGTATTTCATGACTGGCTTACCTGTGATCTAAGGTATTTCATGACTGGCTTACCTGTGATCTAAGGTATTTCATGATTGGCTTACCTGTGATCTAAGGTATTTCATGATTGGCTTACCTGTGATCTAAGGTATTTCATGACTGGCTTACCTGTGATCTAAGGTATTTCATGATTGGCTTACCTGTGATCTAAGGTATTTCATGACTGGCTTACCTGTGATCTAAGGTATTTCATGATTGGCTTACCTGTGAACTAAGGTATTTCATGATTGGCTTACCTGTGAACTAAGGTATTTCATGATTGGCTTACCTGTGATCTAAGGTATTTCATGATTGGCTTACCTGTGAACTAAGGTATTTCATAATTGGAGTTTCTTCCTTAACTTCTTTCAGCTTTTCCTCTTTTTTCCACGTTGACGTCAGTTTCATTTTACCCATCGAAACATCAGTTTTGATCTTTTCCAATAGTGGAGTACTCTCTCGTCTTCTGGTTGGTGATGAACTATGAAATACTGATTCCTAAAAATATCCTACCAAATTTACAAAGAGCAATAGTTTTCTATTCAAACTGATAACAAAATAATTTTATGAGAAATTTGGTAGGTAAACCAGAAAACAAAAAACAAAGAGTTTTAATGGATAGCCTTGTCTTTTAAAGTTCAGTAGTGGTTCCAATAGTAACTGTTGTGTTACATGTATTTTGTGCCTACTATAAAAAAATAACTGGTATTTTCCTTTAGAACAAATGCTAAGATAACAATCTCTACTGCTTATTTTAATGTTCTACAGCAATTTCTCATGAAGAGAATACCATTTTGTAGTAATCAAAACTATTCAATAATGAACATGCAAAATACTTGTAATTTATTTAAACTTTCATTTTAAAAAACAAAGATGAACCTTAAATTATGAACATTTTATGACCAATATTTTTAATGTATTCTACCCTTCTTTTCAGCCTTTCCCTGAACAGTTCTTTACTGTCCTGTTTGGTCTTCTCCTGATCTTCACTGTCAGAGGACTGATAAACTTTCTTCATGGCAGTTATCATACGGGAACATGATCGTCTCTGTCTCTCGTAACAATCAGGATGGCAAAAGTTCTGATGGTTACAGATGAAGTTTGATAGATTCGCTAACTGAATCACAACCTGTTAAAAATCATGACAAAAGTTCTAATTGTTACAGATGAAGTTTGATAGATTTACAAACTGAATCACAACCTGTAAATTAAACACAAATTTGTAACGCTACTAATAACATACAAACTTGTACCTATATAACAAGTAACTTTCTATAGAAGGCATTTGTAATTCCACCTTGACTGAATAAAGTATGGTATATTAAGGTTACCTGCTCATTAACACCACACATTTTCTGTTTTCATCATGGCATTTTTTTTCCAAATTTATCTTAATTTAAACCTTAAAATTTGAAACTTCCGTTTACATTTTTTTTCATATTATTTCTTTATCCGACCATAAAATTTATTTTTAAACTTACTCTAACCCAAGGCATATTTCTACATAAACTGAAGTCATCTGTCTCCGGTACTTCAGTAGGCTCATTTTCATCACTTAGTACAGACTCTCCATCTTCTCTGTCTTCATCCTCCATCACTTTCTCAGATTGTAGAGACTGACTGCTCACTTTACGTGATTTAATGCTGCCAAATCGCTTTATACCTAAATGTCAATGTTATGTGTTAAATCTTTATACCTAAATGTCAAGATATTGTCTTCAATCTTTATACCTAAATGTCAAGGTTATGTGTTCAATCTTTATACCTAAATGTCAAGGTTATGTGTTCAATCTTTATAGGTTAATGTCAAGGTTATGTATTCAATCTTTATACCTAAAGGTGAAGGTTATTTGTTTAATCTTTATACCTAAATGTCAAGTTTATGTATTCAATCTTTATAGGTTAATGTCAAGGTTATGTATTCAATCTTTATACCTAAAGGTGAAGGTTATTTGTTTAATCTTTATACCTAAATGTCAAGGTTATGTGTTCAATCTTTATAGGTTAATGTCAAGGTTATGTATTCAATCTTTATACCTAAAGGTGAAGGTTATTTGTTTAATCTTTATACCTAAATGTCAAGGTATGTGTTCAATCTTTATACCTAAATGTCAAGGTTAATTGTTCAATCTTTATGCCTAAATGTCAAAGTTATGTGTGAAGCTAATGATTTGCTAGTGATTTTTGGAGATCTTGTCTTGCTGATTTCTGTTAAACTTGCTATATCTATAAGACGTTTTAGGAAAATAGCCAAAAATGCAACAAATCAGGAAAAATAATCATTAAAATTCAGTAACTCCTATAAAGAGTAGTCTGACAATTTTGGAGACACCAACCATTTTGTCAGTAAGAATTTGGTAATTAAAAAAGGTGTTCTTTCATTACAGAATCCAGCAAAATATACTACTTTGTACACTAGTCTAATTCTTACTACTTCCTCCTTCCTGTCGCTTTAGTCTGAAACTTCTATTATGTCGGAAACTGGAGTTTGCTCCTGACCCTCTACGGAAATGTTTCAGTAATTTAGGTCGTCCCTGAGCCAGTCGTCTCCCCTTTCTCTCCTCACTAGGTGTGTGAGGTGGCAACCCAGGTTCCATGGCAGATAAAGATGTTGTACTACTATGTACAGAGTCTGACTTCTCTCCTAGAACGGCAAAGCTGATCTTCCTGTCCCCAGTCCCAGGACTACCAACTGTAACCCCTATTAAGGCCATTCAGAGAATAAGACATTTATACACGATAGTTCAAGTAGTTCACAGTTAAACTGTATATGATAGTGATGTGATGTTTATAACTAAATATAAGCTGCTACAGAATAACAGGTTGAGAAACAGAAAACAGTGTGAACTTGTTTTAAATATCATCTGAAAATACAAATTTTCACAGTTTATGGAAAATCTAATTGTTTAAGCATACTATTGATAATAGTTTACTTAAATAATGCTTTCAGAATGATAAAAATTATTGTGATTTAGAACTCCAAGTTAGAGTGAACAAATATTGACTATTGACACTTATAAGAATGAACTGATTAAAGCATAAAAAACTCCATAAATATTTCCTATAATTTGTTTTCCTGGAACTTTATTCCTGGGGCTATTCCAGGGAAAAAACAGAGGGTTAGAATGAATGCTAACTGGTAACAATTCAGGGTAATACATGTGTACCTACAGATCTATTTTTTTTCGCCCCATATCAATATTCTGTCGTATATTTACATTTAAAATCTGATGAAACTGTTCATATAGATTGTCCTGGTACAGTTGTCCCCTATAATTTTTTACCATTGTTGTAAATTCTTGGAACCTGTTTATTCAAAGACAATAAAATATATTTTGGGTAAAAAAAATTTCTTATGTCATAGAAGGGACCATAAGCCATTGCAATATACCTGAAGCAGAATGGGTCATATCAGCCATATTGGACTCAGAACTCTGGGAATGGATAGGACTGCTGACAATACTACTCCATCTCCTAGATGCTGCATTCCGGTCAGGTCCAGGAGTATCACGTCTTGGGCTGCGACTTTTAGGTAGATCTCGGAAAGTTTCCCTCAGAAATGTTGTTATCTCTTGTAGAACAAGACAGGCCATCATCTTCAAAGCATATGGGCAGGACGAACCAGACACATTGACTGTTCCTAAATACATATCAAAGAAAATCATAAAATCTACTGTTTGGATTTGTACAGGGCTTGTACATTTTAGTAAATAAGTTCTCTCTTAATAATTCTTATAGGATTAAACACTTTTTAAAGGGATTTTTGGACACACTTTTTTCACTCGAACAAATTAAAAAGAAGTTTGTGAGTGACATGGTCTTCTTTATGTCATCAAAAAAATCCCTTTAAAGCCATGTTTAATCATTATAATTCTTTTAAACTGCTAATCTGAATTTAATTTATGGACTTTTTATAACAAATCATGTTTTTAATTTGCAAAGTATCTAGTAATATTTAGTTGCCACAAACATAACTCAAGCTTAGCATGCTTCCTAATAATCCCCAAGTTTGATGCAGCTGCCTTTCACAGATTTTATGACCTTGCCTTCTGTTATATTGATATTTTGGCAGTTTGAATAATCACTGTGGGGTCTTTTCGCAGTTGAAGCAATTATTACAACACATATAGTCTTTTTAAGGCATATTTGAAATGTGCAACAACTGTTCATTAACATAACAATATGGGAACACAAAGGTTGACATACCAACATTCTTTCCAAAACTAATTTCAACACAAATGTTGTTCCTTTTACCTTCATCTAAGAAATCTTCATCCTCATCACAGATGCGGAGCTCCTTTCTTTGTGTTTCATTCTGTACATCACTGATTATCTTCAGACGATCCTTGTGTTCCTTTGCCAAGATATACTCTAACATACATCCAAGGTTCTGTAAAGGTAACATTTAATGAATCACAGAGCAACTATAAAAAAGTTTTGTTTGAACAATGTAAGAACAAAGCATTTTAACGTAGAGACAGTTTTAGAAATTTAATCCTAAAAATCCATCAAAGACAGAAATGGCTGGAATTCATAAATTAACTCGGTTAACAGGAAGTAGGTGAGTGACAGACCTGAAATGGAATCCCACGTTATGGGAGGCCATGCTGATGCTGCATACCAAATTTCAAGATAATGTGATGAGTAGTTGCTGAGAAAACTGTTACGAAAATTTTTTCCCCACCCGCACACCACCAGACATTCACCATACTATAACCTGGATTATCTGGCCAAATATTACAGTACATAAAATAAAATGCTTGTTAAACAGAAGAAAAACTCTGTTCTTTGTGGGTGTTTATTAAGGTGGATGTAACTACCAGGACTGAGCACTGATAGATGTGGAACTAACTACCTGGACTATACACTAACAAAGGTGGAACTAACTACCTGGACCGCACACTAACAGAGGTGGAACTAGCAACCTGGATCATGCACTAACCCATATTGAACTTTCTACCTGGACCATGCACTAACAGAGGTGAAACTAACTACCTGGACCATGCACTTACCGAGGTGGAACTAACTACCTAGACCATGCACTAACAGAGGTGAAACTAACTACCTGGACCATGCACTAACAGAGGTAAAAATTAACTACCTAGACCATGCACTAACAGAGGTGAAACTAACTACCTAGACAATGCACTAGCCC
Source organism: Limnoperna fortunei (assembly GCA_944474755.1). Taxonomy (NCBI): domain Eukaryota; kingdom Metazoa; phylum Mollusca; class Bivalvia; order Mytilida; family Modiolidae; genus Limnoperna; species Limnoperna fortunei. Next base: position 5,621,304 of record OX104114.1, on the reverse strand, counting down.
AGGTCCTTATTGAACATAGAATTGGTAAACTTAAATAGATTTAGTTCTAGGTTATTCACACGTTTTTATGCTGTAAACCCTGAACTGCCATCAGGTACAATGATCTATACAGATATTAGCGACATTTGATAATTTTTTATTAGTTAAATAACCATACCTCTGCCCAGCTATAAAACATTCTCCCAGCAGCTTTTTGTAGTGTGAGTGTTCTACGATATCCTGAAGGCTGACCTCGGTTTTGTAATGCTGCAGCAGAGTTACGGAAGCTGGGAATATTCAGTCTCATCCAGTTAGGCCAATCACCATGATTACAACGATGGATAAAATGTGCACATTCTAGTAAGATTGAGGCTCTTGCAATTACTGGAGCTTCCTGAAACACATATAAACTATTAATTGTATATAACTATGAGGCTAGTCTGATATTTACATACTATCATTGTAACTAAACGTAAAATGAACCAAAGACTTAGGTAGCATGTATCATTCATGAATGAAATTTAAAAATGATTATGATTTAATGATGAGATAGACAAAACGTGCGTCAGGCATAGCAAAATTTATTGCCTGGAACTTTGTTGTATTTTTGATTTCTAATATCTGTGATGGTTAGCCCTGCTGGTGGAGTTTTTATTCCCCGAGGTTAGCCTGATCCGTCATCAACACTTTTTTGTTGAAGAACACATCAAAACTATGAAATTGTCCGTGTAAATTTCAAAACTGTCAAAACTCTAAGATTCTTCCTACCCCAGGCTTAGGTTGATCTTAGTCATAATTTGGTTTCCAGTTTGGCATATTTTGGTTTTATTGTTCTATGCTCTTGATATTCATATAGTGTTTGGCATTTTTATATTTACATTAAAATGTCAGACTAAGGTTTAGTCAAATGGGACATCTAAAAAGTGATATTTAACTTGGTCAATAATATAAATATCTGTTTGTTGGTTTTAATACCTTAAATTTCCGCTAGATAGAAATATTTATTATTAAAAATCAACACAAAGGCTATTTCCTGTGACTGACATGTGTATTTATTGAGTTCTCATTCGCAGTCAAGTCAGTGTTAACAGATGAGTTCCGAACATGTTGTATTTTTTTTAACAACTTCCTACTTCCAGTTAATGAAAATGTCTCATGAATGTTCATAAAAAAATGTTGTTTGCCATTACTTTGTTGAATAGACAACATGTCATCTTATTATAAAGAAATTTTAGGAAGCAGAATGTTATCCTACAAATATTTTCTTTCTTACACGATGCATATATAATATGAACCCATCATAACTAATATCTACTACGGTCTTGAAAATAATTAAAAGACCTTAATACTATACTTTAAGGAAAAGCAAATACACATCCCAGCTTAAACAAACACAATAAATATTAATGCTAAACCTTACTTAGCTGCCTTTTTAATGTACTTTATACTTTTATATGATGACCTGTAAAATGCCCAGCATGACTCAGGAAAATTTCCTGGGCCTTGCTTCACAGTATGTATGAAATCTTCAATAAATTTACCTACAGCTAGTCATAGTAAACATAACAAATTTTTGGCATTTTTAAGCTAAACAAAAACTTGTATACATTTAAGTATTCTTAGGTTACCACATCTTAATGTTATTGGGCCAGTGTGTGACTTTCCATTCATCATTATATTATATGTTTTAATGGAACAGCCATTATGCCAGAAAATACAAACCAGTTCAAGCATGGCTGCTATCAACTGTGGATCTGGTATAGAGCCAGGATGGCAACATTCCAAAAGAAATGAAAATCGTAACATTCCTGATTTAACTAAATATTTGTCAACCAATTTTTTCTCCCTTGTTAATGTAAAATCTAAATCAGAATCATCATTCTGCGTCTGCTCTTTTGTTTTCCATCCTGAAATGTATAATCAAACAAATTTTTGGAAAGAAAATTTAGCAGAATACTAGTATTATTACACTGGCAAAACTAGTAAATGAAGCAGAACCCATGACATGGAGGGATTGAAATGAAGCAGAACCCATGACATGGAGGGATTGAAATGAAGCAGAACCCATGACATGGAGGGATTGAAATGAAGCAGAACCCATGACATGGAGGGATTGAAATGAAGCAGAACCCATGACATGGAGGGATTGAAATGAAGCAGAACCCATGACATGGAGGGATTGATTTCAGATTCATTAACAGAATATGCATTCTGCTTTGCAAGCATAGCCATTCTGCTGTGAAAATTCTGTGTAAACTGTTGCTTGATCTATAGACTTGATAATATACAGATAACAGATTAAATATTGCTGGAAATGTCACATCCTAATATTTCTACAATAACAATACAATTTTAAAATACCTACTTTTGTAAGAAAACAACTTCTGCTTTGTGTATTGTCTGCTTTAGATGGAATCAAACCAGATTAGATTGGATTTTTTAACTTATTGCTATTTTACAGCATTCTCCTTTGATCGATATGTGGTGTTAAGATGTCCTCAAGTAAACACTGTGACTTCACAATGTTACAAATCAGTGATATGAAACTTGATGCATTTTCTTGTTATTGTCATCTCATCTTATCGCTGTCATCCTACGATGGGATAGAGACGAGAAAATGCATCTTGTTTCACATAACGTAAATATCTAAGTACCAGCACAATATAGTTTCAATATAATGTCATCCCACATCCACACATTGTTCTGACCTTCAGGGAAACTCGCAAGTATAGTTTATCCACCTCCGAATACAACTACAAATTTTCAAGAAAAGTGCAGTGTTACCCTGGTTATTACCCTTTCCTGTCTACTACAATAAATCTTCTCTATTGCAACAACTTCATTTTTAAGGCCAGTTGGTCCTCTGGCTCCCAACATGCAATTTCCACATACCAAAATTCTCATCAGTTTATAAAATTATAAAACATATTCAACAATTGAACAGTTTTTGTGATTAAGTCATATTAGCATGTTTTGCACAAGAAAAATGTAATTTTTTCTTAGAAACATTTTCTATTGCATGTGTGGGAAAGCCCTTACCATCTATGCTACCTCTTTTATTCATCTTTTTCCCAAGATTCTTCAGTCCACCCTGAATTCTCTTGCTAGCACTCAGTAGAGAAATCGTAGCATGGCTAGCTGTTTTGAAGGACATTTTCCCCTTGAGGCCAGCCCTTGGGACTTGTATCTCGCTTTTGCTATCCCTCCTGTCCAGTGGATGGGGATCACTCATGGCATCTTCCTCATGATCTGATTTGGCTGCTCGTTTCCAACCTACAATAATTTTGTATTACTCATCAAGACAATAACCTTATTCCCTCCATCTCAACCTAAGTGGGCAGTATATTACAGAAAGTCTGACCATGGACCATAGTTGGTAACATGTTTCCTTTTGCCGAGTTTGAAAAAGAGTAGAGGCATTAAAGCTGCTACAGAAGGCTTAATTTTCTGCCCCTACCTAATACACACAATGCAGAACTTTGCAGTAGAAGGCCAAGCTATCTTCCCATTAGTCTGTTTATTGTTTGTTAATTTCATCCTGAATATGGCTGAAATATTGCTTTCTGGACACTAAACAACTAGTCAATTAATTATTCTAATATGACATGCTTTAAAGGCTTTGAGACCACAACTGTGGTAAAAAAAATGATTTATATATGAGCAACATGCGCTGATGAGGGCGTGTTTTAAGAGGCTGTTCCAATTACAAATCTGTAACTCCCACCAGAAAGCTAATTGCGTATGACGTATTAATCTTATAAATAGCGACACGCGCTATAATTATCCGTTGCAATATATTGTGTGTTACATTGACCGAACAGCCAGTTTATGGCGGAAATTATGTTTTCTATAGGTACGGAAATATTATAAATGTACCATAATTGTCTTATTAGAATAGAAATAATTCACGGAGGCTGTGATTTATCATTGTTTTACCACGGGGTGACCATTTATGTCGTTTTTTTATCCCTCGCTATCACTCGGGATAAAATAATACAACATAAATGGTCACCCCGTGGTAAAACAATGATAACCCACAGCCTCCGTGAATTATTTCTTAAATCAATCATGTTTAAAGAATAACTGGAGATAATAAAAAATTCACACATACATGTAAAATCATTTTATTTGCAATTATAAATTTCTCCGATTTTGTTAACAAGCACTACAAAGTTTTATATATGAGATTATTAGAAGGTTTTTTGGGGTTTTTTGTTAGAGCTATTCAATTATCAATGAGAGGGGTATGGAGGCATGTCAATAAAAAATATAGGTGGTGGATATTTTATTTTATTTTTTGGTTTTTTTTTTTTGAGGTTAGAGAAAATAGCTGAACAAATAAAAATAGTTTTATGTATGGTTGAGGTCTACAAAAAGAGCCTCTGGACCACTCTGTGTAATTTCTGGAATAACCATTATTGTTATATGAACATTCACTTTTACAATCTGATATCTGCATTGTCATTTTACATACCTAGATGGAATTTACTAAATCGCCTACGTGCAAAACCAGAGCTAGATACACCGTCGTCCTCCCCACCACTCGCTTGTTTGTTTTGTCTTATCTCCTCCATTAATTCTGAATCGCTGGCAGCATATAACTGCAGGGCAAGGGACTACAACAGATAATATATATTGTGTTCAAATAATGAATTTAAAAGGACATTTTCTGGCTGTCTTAGGAAACAAACATCAATAGATATGCCAGTTTAAATTCTAAAATTATTGAAATTAAAAATCTCAATGAGTAGAATTGCATTACTCAAATGTTGTAAAATTTCTAAGCGGCTCTAAGAGGATACTATCTATGGTAATACTGGTTTTTAAAACTAAAATAAGATGCATCAGAAAACAGCAGGTAAGGCATAAAAATATATGCTCACGATTTTAGGCTTATTATGTGAGGTCACACTTGGCTCTATCCTTATTAGAAACCTAATGTGTTCTCAAAGCGTATGAAGGACACCATTTTAGAATTCATATTATATATTATGTTGAAATACTAATTTTAAAATAGAATTTTCTTGACACCAAATGACAGTACACATGCATGTTTTCAAACCTATACTTACTTAATTTTTTAACTAAATATGCTTTACAATAAATAAGTATCCTGTGTTATTCTCATCCATGCATGCTGAAATTTGATTCTACATAGTTTCTTATTATTACAAATAATATTTTACGAACTCTAAATATACTTTTTTAATCTTTTTCTTAAACAATGATTTTTTTGGCTTTCCAGTATCTTCTCCAGAAACAGGGGATACATTCTTTGAACTTTCTTTCTCATCTCCACTCTCTGATGTTTGGGAAGTGGTTCTTCTAACAACAAAAATCACAATTTTTTGTTTATTACAGAAGACTGTATACAGTGCAATTTTACATAACAGAAACTAGAAAATTATGTGTAAACTAAACACAACATTCAATCATGATATTTGCAATCTACATGTATTTAAAGTGGAAATTGAATAGCTGTCTATCCTTCACCCCTAAATACATTCAGAGTGCAAGGGGTTTAGGCAATTTCAAAGAATATTTACTTGGTGAATGATGTTTAAGGGCACTTTTTATGACAGTTGTTGTTGGTTGTTCAAAATATATTGTTTTCATACTGCAATATTGACAAGTTTGAACTCTTACAAATGGTGGTTAATTTAGGGAATAATACAAGTTTTATTGTTCAGCTGTGTATCTTTATTTTTAGGGAATCATACAAGTTTTATTGTTCAGCTGTGTATCTTTATTTTTAGGGAATCATACAAGTTTTATTGTTCAGCTGTGTATCTTTATTTTTAGGGAATAAAGATACACAGCTGAACAATAAAACTTGTATGATTCCCTAAAAATAAAGATACACAGCTGAACAATAAAACTTGTATTATTCCCTAAATTAACCACCATTTGTAAGAGTTCAAACTTGTCAATATTGCAGTTTTATGTTCAGCTGTGTATCTTTATTTTTAGGGAATCCTACAAGATTTAATGTTCAGCAGTGTATCTTTTTTCTAGGGAATCATACAAGTTTAATGTTCAGCTGTGTATCTTTATTTTTAGGGAATAATACAAGTTTTAATGTTCAGCTGTGTATCTTTATTTTTAGGGAATCCTACAAGTTTTAATGTTCAGCTGTGTATCTTTATTTTTAGGGAATCCTACAAGTTTTAATGTTCAGCTGTGTATCTTTATTTTTAGGGAATCCTACAAGTTTTAATGTTCAGCTGTGTATCTTTTTTTTTAGGGAATAATACAAGTTTCAATATTCAGCTGTATATCTTTATTTTTAGGGAATCCTACAAGTTTTAATGTTTAGCTGTGTATCTTTATTTTTAGGGAATAATACAAGTTTTAATGTTCAGCTGTGTATCTTTATTTTTAAGGAATCCTACAAGTTTTAATGTTCAGCTGTGTATCTTTTTTTTTAGGGAATCCAACAAGTTTTAATGTTCAGCTGTGTATCTTTATTTTTAGGGAATCATACAAGTTTTAATGTGCAGCTGTGTATCTTTATTTTTAGGGAATCCTACAAGTTTTAATGTTCAGCTGTGTATCTTTATTTTTAGGGAATCGTACAAGTTTTAATGTTAAGCCGTGTATCTTTATTTTTAGGGAATCGTACAAGTTTTAATGTTAAGCTGTGTACCTTTTTTTAGGGAATAATACAAGTTTTAATGTTCAGCTGTGTATCTTTATTTTTAGGGAATCCTACAAGTTTTAATGTTCAGCTGTGTATCTTTATTTTTAGGGAATAATACAAGTTTTAATGTGCAGCTGTGTATCTTTATTACAAAAGAGAGCTATAAAGTACCACCAAATTAAAACGGCTTATTTTTATAAAAAATACAATAAACTGCTCTGTAATGGAAAAAAACAGGTGTGTGATAAGGAAGTTTTCATTGTATATGTGTAAGTCTTGTTATATCTACAGTCAAGGTATACTTATAAACACACATTATAAGTATTCACAAACATATATGTGCACATTCTAATATCTGTTAACAACAGCATGAACTACTTTACACACCTTATTGGAATATTCTTTTTCTTCATCTTTTCTTCTTTTTCTCTTTCCTTTGTTTTTAGTTTTTCCAGTGAGTCCAGCAGACCGCTCAGTTCTACACGCCTGAATGTCCCGCCATGGACTTCTTTGACATAGGCTATAAATTGCCTTACATCACAAAACATACTCTGAAAAGTCACGATACATGTATGCATGTAAAGGTATATCAGAGAACTGAAAACTGAACATGTTGTGGATTGTAAACAAACCACTTTCTGTATAATGATAATAATATTCAGTAATATATGCATACCAACTATTGAACAACAAGCTAAACATTTTGGCTGCTACTATATTCTAAGAAAACAAAAAGAAATTACATCAAGAACATTATTAGCAATTTTTCTAGTAAATTGTGACAACCTACTTCACTTGGGAAGAAAACCAGCATATCCATAAGAAATAATGGGGAATCTAATTAAACCCACCAAATTGCATAGCACTAAATATTCATTTAACTAAATTAGCCTTTAGGGACAGCTGAGTAGCATAAAAGTCCATCTAGTAAGATATTATTTACTTTGACCTTGGACTTATAAAAATAATTTCAAATTGGCCCAACTCAAAATCTACAAATGAAATTGTACTGAAAATTCACCTTGATCTACATTTTATAGTACTTAACAGATGTGTAAAGTTAAAAAGGTTCTTTCATACGTTTTGGGGAAAGACCGGTTGATCTTTCACGAGTGATAGAAATTTTATGTCTATTCGCGAGTGGAGCGCAGCGGAACGAGCCAAAAGACATAAAAATTTCTATCACGAGTTAAAGTTCACACGGACTTTCCCAAAAACGTATGAAAGTACCTATTTCTTCCATAAACCAACAACTTTTACATCGCTATAACCTATAGACTCTCCATTGTTTTAGACTCCATTGTCTCTGACGTCCAATCAGAACGGCGGAAATAATGAACGTCATAGCAGAACGTTTTTATGCTTCCATAACAACATTCTTGTTTCTGGCGTTTTGATTGGATGACGCAGCAAGTACAGATGTGTGCGCGTGAGCTCATCTGTACTGGGTCATCTGTACCAGAAATCGGCCATTTACGGAAGGAGTGGCAAATCTGTTTTTCAAAATCAGCTGACACGTTTTCAAGTTATCATTTGGAAACCACCATCGACCAAAACAAATAAGAACTGGCCTAAATAGTCGAAAATTATAAATTGGCTTAAGCTGAAAATTGAACTTGATCTTCATTTTATTGTACTAAACACTTTAATAGCTGTGCAAAGTTGAAACAAAATCTGTTGATGCATTTTCATTTTTAAGTTATCATTTGGACCACCAGGGCATGGAGTGACGGAAGGAAAGATGAACAAATGACACTCGTATTAAAACAATACCCGGCCACTTATTTGTATTTTGGGTATCAAGGCTTGTGAAAGTTGAAAGTATAAAATAACAAACGTTGATGGTTTGAATAGGTTTTTATGCCACTTTCAGCTATAGCATAGTGTCTATTGGTGGAGGAAACTGGAATTTCCTGTAAGAACCCTCGTCCTTCAACGGCAAATCAGCAATACCTTTTGACTGAGGTTGAAGTTGAGCATAACTTACCATTGTCTGTTTTTATCTCACAACTCCAGTGGGATACAACACTGTTGGTCAGTAGTAGCTGACAAACTACCTCTTAACTACTGAGACCCCTCTAACAATGAGGTACAGTAACTACAGTGAACCCTCGTTACAACCACATTCAGTTTAACAGAATATTCGACATCCGACTTGATTTCAGTGGAAACAATTGTGTGCACGTCTTGTTTATGCTTGATACAAGACATATTCAGTTTCTGACTCCGACTGCATATATCAGTAACAAATATACCAAAGCAAGCATAAAATAATTCGTTATAACGACAAATTATCAAGATTTACCTGTGAAAGATGATCTCTGTCCAGAGAACAGATTTTTCTAGCGGTTGATTGTACAGGTGAACACCTGTTGCTATTGCGTAATTAACCTTGCGTGACATTTCAGTTACAAAACTATATCGATGACAGGGATATGGCTTCAATAAAAAGGTGTCAAAGACTATTTAGTATTTAAATCTTCAAATATTTCATAAAATTTTGGCTTAATTACAAGTGTGTTAAGATTGAAGCTGCACATCAGAAATAGGATACTTACTGAAAATTGTTCTCGTGTAAATAATCATAATTTACAATTTATTAATTTTTTTGTTAAAAAAAAAAAAAGAAAAAAAAAGGATTTCAATTAAATATCGACAAGAAAACAAGCATTTTATTATTTTTGTTATAAAGCTTGAGTATTGAGTAGACTTGAACGATTTTCAATAAGCTCAAATAAAAAAGGGAGATAATCAAAGTACAAAAATACAAATTCATTATAACAGAAAATTCAGCTGGCGGGAAATTAACATGGTCGTTGTAAAGAGGGTTGACTGTACCTCTTTAGCTACTGAGAACCCTCTGACAATGAGTTAAAGTACAGAATTATTAAGTATATTTACAATGTTTTCACTGCTGTACAGTTCCTTCGTGTTATCCACACACTTGGATATAAAGGCTTTAAGTATGTTAGCTATCAGCACGCCCTCTACACCACGGTAACCCAGTCCTCCAATACTGTGACCAAAGTTGTTGTTAAACCCATTCTGTGTTGACATTCTCTCCTGGGAGGATTTAAAAAAGCCTAAAAAAGTCACAAATATTTCTGCAAAACATGTTGTTACATCATTGTATGTGATAACCGGACTTCATGGTTTAAAATAATGGATAGATTGAAAATAAATTACTTTCATCTGTTCAGTATGTGGTGAAGTAAAATAATCAACATGAACACTTACAATCAAATAGTGGCACATTATCATCATGTTAAGTACTGTAATTCCACAAAAACGGCATTTGTAAACTGATATTATAAATAAATCAACTATAACATTTTCTGAAAATTTGGCAACAAATGTATAGGAATTTAATGATGATAATATGACAATGTGCTCTGTCGATAAAGTGAAACAAATTTGTATTGTATGATGATAAACATGACTGAACTAGACTTAAAATCTGTCCACTTTTGTTAAAACTTGTTGGGTTACCAATTATCAAATATATCATAACTGTACCCACTTTATCAGTTCCCTCATTGTACAATTGATGCTATATGATATCTCTACCTTGCCCGGGTGTTTGGTTTGTCTGCAGAATGGTCGTGGGATCCACACAGAACCCCAAGAAAGCATGCAGAAAATCCACGGTCTCTTGGACTGGTGTTTTCTTCACAGTGTCTCTAAGGTATGTCCTAAATAATATTGGGTTAATACGCTGCAGTCTTTGAAGACAGTTGTGACCTTTGGCCCTAAGATGGTCGCCATAGCTACCACGAATACCTTCTCCACAACCATTAGGACATCCAAGAGATTTGAAGATGCTGCAATGAATGGTAAAAACAGTTATTACTTTTTTTGTATATACATATACTACATACTGTATGCATGTAATCTGAACAAAGTACAAATGACATGAAGTTCTGTACTTTTGTAGCTCTGAATGATGCTCTTTATTTTATTTTTTTTTTGGGGGGGGGGGATATGTCTTCACAACTGCAATTCGGATATCATGTTTACTGCTGCTTGACTTTGTGTTTAGTTACAAACATGTAAAAGCACCGGTAGAATAGCTTTGATTTAGTTACAAACATGTAAAAGCACCGTTAGAATAGCTTTGATTTAGTTACAAACATGTAAAAGCACCGGTAGAATAGCTTTGATTTAGTTACAAACATGTAAAAGCACCGGTAGAATAGCTTTGATTTAGTTACAAACATGTAAAAGCACCGGTAGAATAGCTTTGATTTAGTTATAAACATGTAAAAGCACCGGTAGAATAGCTTTGATTTAGTTACAAACATGTAAAAGCACCGGTAGAATAGCTTTGATTTAGTTACAAACATGTAAAAGCACCGGTAGAATAGCTTTGATTTAGTTACAAACATGTAAAAGCACCGGTAGAATAGCTTTGATTTAGTTACAAACATGTAAAAGCACCGGTAGAATAGCTTTGATTTAGTTACAAACATGTAAAAGCACCGGTAGAATAGCTTTGATTTAGTTACAAACATGTAAAAGCACCGGTAGAATAGCTTTGATTTAGTTAAGTTAATCATGGTTTTTACAATGGATTTTCACAATTGGTACTGTTTAGTTTGAGTTTTCGAGAAATTGATGTTCAGGAAATCGAAGCATTTTAACATTGATTATATAGGGGGGAAAGTTTTGTGTTATAGGTTTCTAAGAAATTGCGGGGATGGAACGATCTGAGTTCAAGTTATTGAAATTTGACTGTACAAAATTAAGTTCTAACTGCAACTCATAGAAATGACTTACAGTACAGGACATACAATTCTGAACCTTACCTGAACAAGCTGTCCATAGCCAATCCATGGGATGTTACCTTTCCCATTGCTAGATCAGATTTACTTGTCTTCTTCTCATCTTGTGGTGTTGGTGTAGTTGGAGTAGTTGCCTCCCTTTTCTTAGCTTGTTGTTTATCGTTTTTCCTCTCAATGATATCCAAATCCAATAAACAATTAATGATATTAAGCATTACTTCACAGATTCTCTGACTTCTCTGATTGGTTGAAATGAAATGTACTGCTCGTAAAACAACATTGTAATTTAAATGTCCATTATCTTGAATATAATAAACCGAACCAGAGACTTCATTAATGTCTTCCTCCACCTGGTAACTAATATCAGAGTCGGTCATACTCCTAGGTAACATATCAATTGGTTTAAGTAATTTAGAAAGATCTTCCTGGTTGCAATCGCAGCTCCTTCGCAACAAGGCAGCCATTTTGTCCTGGTGTTTCTGTGGATGTTCTGTTACCATTATGATAGGGTTCTTGCTTTCATTTCCTGTGTCTCCTTGATGAGAGGAAACTGACGATTCATTACTGCTTTCAACAGACTCTTGGTCTGATATTTCATGAGAAACTGGATGTTTGTTTTCCTGGAGCTTTACTTTCAAGCCTGTGGCTGAACCTAGCTGATTGGCTGAAACCACTTTCAGTTTTGTACTTTCACTCTCTGTATCACCAGTGGAAGTAGAACTAGAAGATGATTCCCTTACTTTCATTGGTGCCTCTTTGCTCTGGTTTGAAATCTTTTTTGCTTCATAAATTTTCTCAAACTTCATCTTTAATTCATCAACTCTATTCTTCTTAAAAGGTGGTTGTTTTCTGTCATCCGTCTTTTTGAGCTCATCTTCTGTAAGTTCGGTACCACTTGGTATTGTCTGAAGTTTCTGTGGTTTTGGTGTAACCTTGGCTTTAAGTTTATCAGCTGTTCTTTGCTTCTTCAATTCTAAAAACTTCTGAAAAGTTGGAGTAATATTGTTGTTTTTCTGTAAAACTTGGATATCAGGTATCGGCAAAGAGTAGCTTCTTTCTCGCTCAGAGAAGTCACACCTAGAATACTCGTCACAGACTTCTAACATTCTCTGCTGAATGTAACGCAGAGCCCAGAAGATACCATCCTCTGACCAGTGTAAACAAAACAGACATCTTAGTACAGCAACATCAAAATAACTAGCACTGAGAATATCTGATATTGCCGATCCCTTAATTCCGCTCGTTACAGCACTGATCAATCTATTCTTATTAAATTCCTGGTCTATTGAATCCATTTTCTGGAATGGTGGACGTCTGAAGTCTGATGAGATGCTGTAAACACTGTTCTTTTTGCCACACTGACATGATTTTCCCACATTATTTCCACTTGGGACAACAGTGTTACAAAATTCACAGACAACCTCCATATTAACTGACTGTGAATCAGTCACAGACCAATGACAAATATCACTCATGGTTACCACTGGAGCTTTACGTTCCGGTGATTGGTCATTGAAACTGGTACGTCTGCTTGCTGGTTCTGCAAATGGCAGAAACAAGTTTTCTCTGGATGTACCCTTACCAATATAAATATTGGCAGCATTAGTGTTTGCTTTAAATCTATTCCTTTGAGCTTTCAGAATGTTGCGTTGCGGTTTGACTGGTGCTGCAAAGCATGTAATGTCAGGCTGTCTGTAATCCCACAATGGCTGCCACAACCTTAACCCGTTCTCTAATTTCAGTGTCTGAAAATCTGATATCTCCAACAGATGAATGAGTGGAGCAAACAAGTAGACGAACAGCTGCATGGTAGTCAGAGTGTGCATCTGTACTGGGGTGCTGCCATTCCTCGAGGGGTCAGATTCTAGATCTTCACACTCTGAGGCAGCATCCAGGATTATCCAGTGTAAGATATACAAAAGTTTGGACTCACTTGAGCCAAGTCTTGCACCTGATAAAACATAAATATGTAATATAGCTATGTGTTTGTACGATACTAGGCCTCTTATTATTATTCCTCTTCTGTATGTAGTTTGCTAGCACTGAAGAAACATTTAGCAAGATTAAGATAAATATAACAAACAAAAAACAGAGACTTGCCTCAAGTCCCAATAAATGTTTCCTTTTTCAGTTTTGAGAGAGTTAAAAATACTTCTAAACTAATCACATGTGTACAAAGGGGCCTGCAATGACTGTTTTAGAAATTAAAGATAAGTAGCTATAAAGCTAACTAACATTAGAATTTTTAAGAGTACCAGAGAGACAAGGTAACAGTAATAAACTTTTACTTGTAATTTTCCAGACAATATTTCACATTCATGACAAGTAAGCACATGTATAACCAAGTAGCCCTTATTATAAAGGCGATTCACATACATGCCAATGCTCCGGGCTTTGCCTGTACCCTCCGGAATTTGTTACCTGTGTCCGGGCTACCGGGTAGGTTGTTGGAATCTCCGGGATTTCTTCTTTTTTCAGGAATAATTATAAAATTTGTGTTAAAACAGCCTTGCTAATCCTGCATTAACAAAATACCGTTACATGTGTATGTCAGCTAAAAAAACTGGAGACGCTCTCAAATACCATAGAAATACTCTAAAATCGTTTTTGGCCGGGAGTCTTTGCCCCCCTCTGCCCCCACCAAGGTTTTTCCTAGAACCCACTGGGGACTTTTATCGGACCCCATATCCCTTGGCGAAATTATCAGAAATTCTGCCAAATAATATGTTGGCAAGTATGGATTCATGGTAGATTCACTGCAATGAAACTTTTTTTTTAGAATTTGTTCCAAAAAACAGATGAAAAAGGGAATGATATTTGTCAATTTACTATACTAGTAGGTCATTCCTTTTACTTTTATGTTTACAAGATTTTATTTTCTGAACAAAATTATTACTGAATAGACATCACAGTTTTACCACACTATATCTTACTTATTTGCAAACATCATACATTAATTTTTTTCAGTTAGTGGATAATTTTACTTCCTTTTTTTACTTCACTGCCGGCCCGGAGTGATTGACTTTTATTATTAAAATCAATGTATCACAAACCTGTGTTATTCTGTTTGCATACTGCTAACAGTGCAGCACATGCATGCATGACATGTGGGAAAGCTGCCTGGATGACCTTCCACCTTGACACGCTCTGTATGGCCTCACAAAGACTTGGAGAGACTCCATGAAGAATATTCTGGACAACAACACGCTCAAAGGACTGAAAATAAAATAATTTATTTAGTACATCAGTTTACACTAAAAGTAAAATGTGTATTAGTACTCTACATGTAATACCAGTACCATCAATGTATATTATGATGTTGTTATAAAGAACAAATAGTGTTTAAGAAATCTGCATTGGCACATCAAATGCAAATATGCCTTGTGCTTGTTTTCAATCAAAATTTTAGTTATATTAATTAGGAGTTAGGCATGATCATTTGGGTCAGGTGAGCTACAGAGAAAGCTGGTATAAATATAATTTTTGTGGCATAAATGGCCACTTCTACATGTTTACTGCAGTTTACAAAAAATATTATAATGTAGATGATCAAGAAATATATTTATTGAAATTAACACATAAACAAAAATAATTAATAAATGTCTGAAAACTTTTCCATGTGACGACAAGTAGAAAAACACACAGATTTACATGTAAATGAACACATAAACAAAAATAATTAATAAATGTCTGAAAACTTTTCCATGTGACGACAAGTAGAGAGAAAAACACAGATTTACATGTAAATAAGAACTAATTAAAGTTGAAAATAATCTAATTTCAATGTTATTGGTAAACACTTAAAATCAATTTCAGATAATGAAGTACATGAATTATTAAAGATCCTATACACAACACCATAATAAACATGTAAGTTGTGGTGTTAATGTCTTTATTTCAGCTGCAAAAAAAAATTCATCACACATTTAATATTCTGACACAAATAAAATACCAAAAATAACTTTGATACAGATAAGACACTAAAAATAACTTTGATACAGATTAGATACTAAAAATAACTTTGATACAGATTAGATACTAAAAATAACTTTGATATAGAATACTAGTAGATACTAAAAATAACTTTGATACAGATAAAATACCAAAAATAGTAAGTTGTAGATTATTAGAGTTTATACATTTGTCTCTCCAATAACAGATACTTGTAAGCAACACTATACAGTTGACCTAGTACAAATTTAAACTCTCACTGCCTGCAGGGTATACTTGAATCCAATCTTGACAAGGATTGCCAATTTTCCGACCCAGGTCGAGGGTTTTCTCATAGTACTCTGGCTTCCTCCCCCAATAAAAACTGGACACCATGATATAGCTGAAAAATTGCTGAAACACCATTCAAACAAAAACAAAAAAAAATTTAAACTGAAAAAAAACCTTTTAAAAGGTTGATTGATTGGATGTTGGCTTTATGTCCAGTGAGTAGTACACTGTATTTCACCAATGATTGATTGGATGTTGGCTTTATGTCCAGTGAGTAGTACACTGTATTTCACCAATGATTGATTGGATGTTGGCTTTATGTCCAGTGAGTAGTACACTGTATTTCACCAATGATTGATTGGATGTTGGCTTTATGTCCAGTGAGTAGTACACTGTATTTCACCAATGATTGATTGGATGTTGGCTTTATGTCCAGTAAGTAGTACACTGTATTTCACCAATGATTGATTGGATGTTGGCTTTATGTCCAGTGAGTAGTACACTGTATTTCACCAATGATTGATTGGATGTTGGCTTTATGTCCAGTAAGTAGTACACTGTATTTCACCAATGATTGATTGGATGTTGGCTTTATGTCCAGTAAGTAGTACACTGTATTTCACCAATGATTGATTGGATGTTGGCTTTATGTCCAGTAAGTAGTACACTGTATTTCACCAATGATTGATTGGATGTTGGCTTTATGTCCAGTAAGTAGTACACTGTATTTCATCAATGATTGATTAGATGTTGGCTTTATGTCCAGTGAGTAGTACACTGTATTTCACCAATGATTGATTGGATGTTGGCTTTATGTCCAGTAAGTAGTACACTGTGTATTTCACCAATGATTGATTGGATGTTGGCTTTATGTCCAGTAAGTAGTACACTGTATTTCACCAATGATTGATTGGATGTTGGCTTTATGTCCAGTAAGTAGTACACTGTATTTCACCAATGATTGATTGGATGTTGGCTTTATGTCCAGTGAGTAGTACACTGTATTTCACCAATGATTGATTGGATGTTGGCTTTATGTCCAGTGAGTAGTACACTGTATTTCACCAATGATTGATTGGATGTTGGCTTTATGTCCAGTGAGTAGTACACTGTATTTCACCAATGATTGATTGGATGTTGGCTTTATGTCCAGTGAGTAGTACACTGTATTTCACCAATGATTGATTGGATGTTGGCTTTATGTCCAGTAAGTAGTACACTGTATTTCACCAATGATTGATTGGATGTTGGCTTTATGTCCAGTGAGTAGTACACTGTATTTCACCAATGATTGATTGGATGTTGGCTTTATGTCCAGTAAGTAGTACACTGTATTTCACCAATGATTGATTGGATGTTGGCTTTATGTCCAGTAAGTAGTACACTGTATTTCACCAATGATTGATTGGATGTTGGCTTTATGTCCAGTAAGTAGTACACTGTATTTCACCAATGATTGATTGGATGTTGGCTTTATGTCCAGTAAGTAGTACACTGTATTTCATCAATGATTGATTAGATGTTGGCTTTATGTCCAGTGAGTAGTACACTGTATTTCACCAATGATTGATTGGATGTTGGCTTTATGTCCAGTAAGTAGTACACTGTGTATTTCACCAATGATTGATTGGATGTTGGCTTTATGTCCAGTAAGTAGTACACTGTATTTCACCAATGATTGATTGGATGTTGGCTTTATGTCCAGTAAGTAGTACACTGTATTTCACCAATGATTGATTGGATGTTGGCTTTATGTCCAGTGAGTAGTACACTGTATTTCACCAATGATTGATTGGATGTTGGCTTTATGTCCAGTAAGTAGTACACTGTATTTCACCAATGATTGATTGGATGTTGGCTTTATGTCCAGTAAGTAGTACACTGTATTTCACCAATGATTGATTGGATGTTGGCTTTATGTCCAGTGAGTAGTACACTGTATTTCACCAATGATTGATTGGATGTTGGCTTTATGTCCAGTAAGTAGTACACTGTATTTCACCAATGATTGATTGGATGTTGGCTTTATGTCCAGTAAGTAGTACACTGTATTTCACCAATGATTGATTGGATGTTGGCTTTATGTCCAGTAAGTAGTACACTGTATTTCACCAATGATTGATTGGATGTTGGCTTTATGTCCAGTAAGTAGTACACTGTATTTCACCAATGATTGATTGGATGTTGGCTTTATGTCCAGTAAGTAGTACACTGTATTTCACCAATGATTGATTGGATGTTGGCTTTATGTCCAGTAAGTAGTACACTGTATTTCACCAATGATTGATTGGATGTTGGCTTTATGTCCTGTAAGTAGTACACTGTATTTCACCAATGATTGATTGGATGTTGGCTTTATGTCCAGTGAGTAGTACACTGTATTTCACCAATGATTGATTGGATGTTGGCTTTATGTCAAGTAAGTAGTACACTGTATTTCACCAATGATTGATTGGATGTTGGCTTTATGTCCAGTAAGTAGTACACTGTATTTCACCAATGATTGATTGGATGTTGGCTTTATGTCCAGTAAGTAGTACACTGTATTTCACCAATGATTGATTGGATGTTGGCTTTATGTCCAGTGAGTAGTACACTGTATTTCACCAATGATTGATTGGATGTTGGCTTTATGTCAAGTAAGTAGTACACTGTATTTCACCAATGATTGATTGGATGTTGGCTTTATGTCAAGTAAGTAGTACACTGTATTTCACCAATGATTGATTGGATGTTGGCTTTATGTCCTGTAAGTAGTACACTGTATTTCACCAATGATTGATTGGATGTTGGCTTTATGTCCAGTAAGTAGTACACTGTATTTCACCAATGATTGATTGGATGTTGGCTTTATGTCCAGTAAGTAGTACACTGTATTTCACCAATGATTGATTGGATGTTGGCTTTATGTCCAGCAAGTAGTACACTGTGTATTTCACCAATGATTGATTGGATGTTGGCTTTATGTCCAGCAAGTAGTACACTGTATTTCACCAATGATTGATTGGATGTTGGCTTTATGTCCAGCAAGTAGTACACTGTGTATTTCACCAATGATTGATTGGATGTTGGCTTTATGTCCAGTAAGTAGTACACTATTTCACCAATGATTGATTGGATGTTGGCTTTATGTCCAGTAAGTAGTACACTGTATTTCACCAATGATTGATTGGATGTTGGCTTTATGTCCTGTAAGTAGTACACTGTATTTCACCAATGATTGATTGGATGTTGGCTTTATGTCCAGTGAGTAGTACACTGTATTTCACCAATGATTGATTGGATGTTGGCTTTATGTCCAGTGAGTAGTACACTGTATTTCACCAATGATTGATTGGATGTTGGCTTTATGTCCAGCAAGTGGTACACTGTATTTCACCAATGATTGATTGGATGTTGGCTTTATGTCCAGTAAGTAGTACACTGTATTTCACCAATGATTGATTGGATGTTGGCTTTATGTCCAGTAAGTAGTACACTGTATTTCACCAATGATTGATTGGATGTTGGCTTTATGTCCAGTGAGTAGTACACTGTATTTCACCAATGATTGATTGGATGTTGGCTTTATGTCCAGTAAGTAGTACACTGTATTTCACCAATGATTGATTGGATGTTGGCTTTATGTCCAGTGAGTAGTACACTGTATTTCACCAATGATTGATTGGATGTTGGCTTTATGTCCAGTGAGTAGTACACTGTATTTCACCAATGATTGATTGGATGTTGGCTTTATGTCCAGTGAGTAGTACACTGTATTTCACCAATGATTGATTGGATGTTGGCTTTATGTCCAGTGAGTAGTACATTGTATTTCACCAATGATTGATTGGATGTTGGCTTTATGTCCAGTAAGTAGTACACTGTATTTCACCAATGATTGATTGGATGTTGGCTTTATGTCCAGTAAGTAGTACACTGTATTTCACCAATGATTGATTGGATGTTGGCTTTATGTCCAGCAAGTAGTACACTGTATTTCACCAATGATTGATTGGATGTTGGCTTTATGTCCAGTGAGTAGTACACTGTATTTCACCAATGATTGATTGGATGTTGGCTTTATGTCCAGTAAGTAGTACACTGTATTTCACCAATGATTGATTGGATGTTGGCTTTATGTCCAGTAAGTAGTACACTGTATTTCATCAATGATTGATTGGATGTTGGCTTCATGTCCAGTAAGTAGTACACTGTATTTCACCAATGATTGATTGGATGTTGGCTTTATGTCCAGTAAGTAGTACACTGTATTTCACCAATGATTGATTGGATGTTGGCTTTATGTCCAGTAAGTAGTACACTGTATTTCACCAATGATTGATTGGATGTTGGCTTTATGTCCAGTAAGTAGTACACTGTATTTCACTAACGATTGATTGGATGTTGGCTTTATGTCCAGTAAGTAGTACACTGTATTTCACTAACGATTGATTGGATATTGGCTTTATGTCCAGTAAGTAGTACACTGTATTTCACTAACGATTGATTGGATGTTGGCTTTATGTCCAGTAAGTAGTACACTGTATTTCACTAACGATTGATTGGATGTTGGCTTTATGTCCAGTAAGTAGTACACTGTATTTCACTAACGATTGATTGGATGTTGGCTTTATGTCCAGTAAGTAGTACACTGTATTTCACCAATGATTGATTGGATGTTGGCTTTATGTCCAGTAAGTAGTACACTGTATTTCACTAACGATTGATTGGATGTTGGCTTTATGTCCAGTAAGTAGTACACTGTATTTCACCAATGATTGATTGGATGTTGGCTTTATGTCCAGTAAGTAGTACACTGTATTTCACCAATGATTGATTGGATGTTGGCTTTATGTCCAGTAAGTAGTACACTGTATTTCACTAACGATTGATTGGATGTTGGCTTTATGTCCAGTAAGTAGTACACTGTATTTCACCAATGATTGATTGGATGTTGGCTTTATGTCCAGTAAGTAGTACACTGTATTTCATCAACGATTGATTGGATGTTGGCTTTATGTCCAGTGAGTAGTACACTGTATTTCACCAATGATTGATTGGATGTTGGCTTTATGTCCAGTAAGTAGTACACTGTATTTCACCAATGATTGATTGGATGTTGGCTTTATGTCCAGTAAGTAGTACACTGTATTTCACCAATGATTGATTGGATGTTGGCTTTATGTCCAGTAAGTAGTACACTGTATTTCACCAATGATTGATTGGATGTTGGCTTTATGTCCAGTAAGTAGTACACTGTATTTCACCAATGATTGATTGGATGTTGGCTTTATGTCCAGTAAGTAGTACACTGTATTTCACCAATGATTGATTGGATGTTGGCTTTATGTCCAGTAAGTAGTACACTGTATTTCACCAATGATTGATTGGATGTTGGCTTTATGTCCAGTAAGTAGTACACTGTATTTCACCAATGATTGATTGGATGTTGATTGTTGGCTTTATGTCCAGTAAGTAGTACACTGTATTTCACCAATGATTGATTGGATGTTGGCTTTATGTCCAGTGAGTAGTACACTGTGTATTTCACCAATGATTGATTGGATGTTGGCTTTATGTCCAGTAAGTAGTACACTGTATTTCACCAATGATTGATTGGATGTTGGCTTTATGTCCAGTAAGTAGTACACTGTATTTCACCAATGATTGATTGGATGTTGGCTTTATGTCCAGCAAGTAGTACACTGTATTTCACCAATGATTGATTGGATGTTGGCTTTATGTCCAGTAAGTAGTACACTGTATTTCATCAATGATTGATTGGATGTTGGCTTTATGTCCAGTAAGTAGTACACTGTATTTCACCAATGATTGATTGGATGTTGGCTTTATGTCCAGTAAGTAGTACACTGTATTTCACCAATGATTGATTGGATGTTGGCTTTATGTCCAGTAAGTAGTACACTGTATTTCACCAATGATTGATTGGATGTTGGCTTTATGTCCAGTAAGTAGTACACTGTATTTCACCAATGATTGATTGGATGTTGGCTTTATGTCCAGTAAGTAGTACACTGTATTTCACCAATGATTGATTGGATGTTGGCTTTATGTCCAGCAAGTAGTACACTGTATTTCACCAATGATTGATTGGATGTTGGCTTTATGTCCAGTAAGTAGTACACTGTATTTCATCAATGATTGATTGGATGTTGGCTTTATGTCCAGTAAGTAGTACACTGTATTTCACCAATGATTGATTGGATGTTGGCTTTATGTCCAGTAAGTAGTACACTGTATTTCATCAATGATTGATTGGATGTTGGCTTTATGTCCAGTAAGTAGTACACTGTATTTCACCAATGATTGATTGGATGTTGGCTTTATGTCCAGTAAGTAGTACACTGTATTTCATCAATGATTGATTGGATGTTGGCTTTATGTCCAGTAAGTAGAACACTGTATTTCACCAATGATTGATTGGATGTTGGCTTTATGTCCAGTAAGTAGTACACTGTATTTCACCAATGATTGATTGGATGTTGGCTTTATGTCCAGTAAGTAGTACACTGTATTTCACCAATGATTGATTGGATGTTGGCTTTATGTCCAGTGAGTAGTACACTGTGTATTTCACCAATGATTGATTGGATGTTGGCTTTATGTCCAGTAAGTAGTACACTGTATTTCACCAATGATTGATTGGATGTTGGCTTTATGTCCAGTGAGTAGTACACTGTGTATTTCACCAATGATTGATTGGATGTTGGCTTTATGTCCAGTAAGTAGTACACTGTATTTCACCAATGATTGATTGGATGTTGGCTTTATGTCCTGTAAGTAGTACACTGTATTTCACTAATGATTGATTGGATGTTGGCTTTATGTCCAGTAAGTAGTACACTGTATTTCACCAATGATTGATTGGATGTTGGCTTTATGTCCAGTAAGTAGTACACTGTATTTCACTAATGATTGATTGGATGTTGGCTTTATGTCCAGTAAGTAGTACACTGTATTTCACCAATGATTGATTGGATGTTGGCTTTATGTCCAGTAAGTAGTACACTGTATTTCACCAATGATTGATTGGATGTTGGCTTTATGTCCAGTGAGTAGTACACTGTGTATTTCACCAATGATTGATTGGATGTTGGCTTTATGTCCTGTAAGTAGTACACTGTATTTCACTAATGATTGATTGGATGTTGGCTTTATGTCCAGTAAGTAGTACACTGTATTTCACCAATGATTGATTGGATGTTGGCTTTATGTCCAGTAAGTAGTACACTGTATTTCACCAATGATTGATTGGATGTTGGCTTTATGTCCAGTAAGTAGTACACTGTATTTCACCAATGATTGATTGGATGTTGGCTTTATGTCCAGTAAGTAGTACACTGTATTTCACCAATGATTGATTGGATGTTGGCTTTATGTCCAGTAAGTAGTACACTGTATTTCACCAATGATTGATTGGATGTTGGCTTTATGTCCAGTAAGTAGTACACTGTATTTCACCAATGATTGATTGGATGTTGGCTTTATGTCCAGCAAGTAGTACACTGTATTTCACCAATGATTGATTGGATGTTGGCTTTATGTCCAGTAAGTAGTACACTGTATTTCATCAATGATTGATTGGATGTTGGCTTTATGTCCAGTAAGTAGTACACTGTATTTCACCAATGATTGATTGGATGTTGGCTTTATGTCCAGTAAGTAGTACACTGTATTTCACCAATGATTGATTGGATGTTGGCTTTATGTCCAGTAAGTAGTACACTGTATTTCACCAATGATTGATTGGATGTTGGCTTTATGTCCAGTAAGTAGTACACTGTATTTCACCAATGATTGATTGGATGTTGGCTTTATGTCCAGTAAGTAGTACACTGTATTTCACCAATGATTGATTGGATGTTGGCTTTATGTCCAGCAAGTAGTACACTGTATTTCACCAATGATTGATTGGATGTTGGCTTTATGTCCAGTAAGTAGTACACTGTATTTCACCAATGATTGATTGGATGTTGGCTTTATGTCCAGTAAGTAGTACACTGTATTTCACCAATGATTGATTGGATGTTGGCTTTATGTCCAGTAAGTAGTACACTGTATTTCATCAATGATTGATTGGATGTTGGCTTTATGTCCAGTAAGTAGTACACTGTATTTCACCAATGATTGATTGGATGTTGGCTTTATGTCCAGTAAGTAGTACACTGTATTTCATCAATGATTGATTGGATGTTGGCTTTATGTCCAGTAAGTAGTACACTGTATTTCACCAATGATTGATTGGATGTTGGCTTTACGTCCAGTAAGTAGTACACTGTATTTCACCAATATTCAGGACAAGAACAAGTTAACAAACATTATATCAATGGATGCCACTGTAAAACTATGGAGTTTTTGGTAGGGGCGGAGAATTTAGACTTTTGCGGTGGCTAAAATTAGCGTACTCTTTTTCGAAATCTACAAAAGGGGTCTTTCTAGTGAAGGAGCTTGGCACTCTCATAACACTTTATACACTACAGTCTGGGGTAAGGCTTTCCGTATAATGATAACCACCCCTCCAATGACAGGGTCTCCCCTATCCATCACTTGGGGACGCGCTGGGCTGCTCTGTAGGTTGAGAACTGGGAACCCTCCCAGTATGGTCCCAGCATATTTAAATTAGTTCTACATATATTTCACCAAGACCAGGATACTTGTGTGAGACGTATAGATTATTACATGTCGAATTCCATATCTGCCTTCAGCCTTGATATCTTACTGAGACTCCAAAATCGCAGATATAGGTCGAGGGAAGATATCAAGGCAGATATGGAATGCGAGATGTAATAATCTATTTATCACATATTTACATGTGATTTAAAACAACATTATATAATATTGTTTATTTATTTTTTAGTAATATTTTATTATGTTTATATTTAAGTCTGTTCGCGTCTCTCGATAAGCAGCAGATTTTTATTATGTAAGCAGTGTCAATGTTCTCAATATCATATTCAGTTTTTCATTTCTTGTGTGAAAATTTTTTTGCGACCAACGAAAGCAGTTCTTGCCAAAAATAAAATGCACTAAAAATTTAAAGGATATAAAATAATACGC
Source organism: Limnoperna fortunei (assembly GCA_944474755.1). Classification (NCBI taxonomy): domain Eukaryota; kingdom Metazoa; phylum Mollusca; class Bivalvia; order Mytilida; family Modiolidae; genus Limnoperna; species Limnoperna fortunei. The sequence goes on along the minus strand of OX104114.1, from coordinate 5,596,623 downwards.
CAGGCGTGTGCTTTGTCATATGAAGATTCATCAATGGTGCTCAAACCCATAACATTTTTAATAATCCAGATACCGTATATCGGGTTATTTTGGGGGTTGGAAATTTTGGTGGTTTTCCTGTGTTTTTAGCAGGTTTTATTTTGGTGTTTTTCAAATTTTACCACCAATATATGAACAAGAAACAGTTTTTTATCTTCAATATGTTCATATTTATAGCAAATAAAAATATTTTATATATTACTGTTTTAATCCTTATGCCCTAAAGTAGTACATGTTGATTTAATGACAGTAAAGGTGTTAATTTTATGATCGATAATAGCCGGCTAATTAACAATTGATAAGACTTGCATATTTATATGTGAATAGAAATTCATACATTGTGTTTTAAAACCTATTCAGGTATTCAATTCAATACAAACTTCCTTAATTATAGTTAGTTTGTTTACATAACAATCGATGAATGTAATAACAGTGTTTTGAGTGTATTTTTCAGGTAGATGTAAACAGGTAAATTGAAAAACTATTCAATTAAGTTGTCATAAAAATTAATCGTCGTACTGTAGTTTCAGACAACTTTCCATAATCACAAAAAGTTTTCAATGTTCTAGGTGTGCCGTTTTCCGCAGCAAACTTTCCAATTTTGAATCGTATGGTCATCATTTTCCTTAGGTGTGGGCAGTGAATCCCTCAATAGATACTTCAAAATCGACATTATTTGTCAAATGCTGTACTCAAACTGAACAAGTAAAAATTTAAATTGATTCGTGGTCAGTTTTACACGCTTCGTCTCACAACAACAAATCGGTAATAAGTGTAGTGTCAGGTATCAGTCGGTCAGTTAACATATTTAAATTAATAAAGGTCAACAAATACCGTATCGGTAATTATTGTCTGGAAAAATTAAAGGTATCAGTCGGTCAGTTTACATATATAAATTTCTAAAGGTCAACAAATACCGTATCGGTAATTATTGTCTGGAAAAATTGGTCGTTTTAATTTTGGCGACTTTTTCTTGCACGCCAATATAGCCAAAATAACCATCACGCCAAAATAACCTGATATACGGTAATTAAGATGCTGTAGAGGTTTTATCATCAAAATTTCTAATCGTTGCAAACAGAAAAACCTTGGAATTATTTTTAAAATCCCTTTCATTATTAAAAAGAATCAATGATCTGCACAGCAGTACGTGTTACTATCATGCTGGTGTTACCCTCGAAGACAAACAGTCCATCAGAAGAGACATCGACTTAGTGGCCCGAAAAAAGTAAAGTACAATCCTAAATAAAAAAACCCTGAAAAGTGTTAATTTAAGAGGATTATTAAAAAAACTGGGCATGACGCTGGTAAATCTGAGGGTTCATGCTAACTATTCCACTTTCTGGAGTGGGGTTGTCATTTTTATATTCCTAAATATATTGAAATAAACTGTAACATAGTTATCACGCAATTTTTGTTTGTTTTACACTATAGGTACAAATGTTTACTTGATGTGATCGGTTTAGGAATAAAGTCTACTGGTACCGTTGTCCTTTCTTCTAATTCCAATTTTTCGACATGTAGAAATCTACTTATCACATATTCACATGTGATTTAAAAGAATGTTAAATAATATTGTTTAATTTATTATTTAATAATATTTTGATATGTTTATATTTGAGGTCTGTTTGCGTCTCTCGATTAGCAGCAAATTTTCTTCATATAAGCATGTGTCAATGTCCTCAACATCGTATTCAGTTTTCCTTCTTGTGTTCAAATTCTATATGCAATCAAAGAGAGCAATTCTTGTAAAAAAAAAATGGCATGAAAAATTCCAAGGTTCTAAAATTTAATACGCCAGACATGTTCTTGGTCTTATGAAGACTCATCGGTGGTGCTCAAACCCAAAACATATTTAAAACCCAACTAATTAAGATGTAGTAGAGGTTTTATCATCAAAATGTCTAAACCCCATATCCAAACCAGGCTAAGGTCATCTCCTTTTCGCGAACAGAAAAACTTTGCAATTAAAATTATTTTCGAAATTTCAGGACAGGAAATTCAGAATCAATGAAATTCTGCATCAAAGTGTTACTATCGTGCTGGTAATACCTTCGAGGACTAACAGTTAACCTGCAGAGACATCGACCTAGTGGTTGCAAATAAAATGTCATCAAAGATATCAACGTTATAGAAGTAACAACGCAGACGTCGTTTTGTCAAATCCAAACATATTTTTAGATATGACAACTCTTCGGTCTTGTCATGTTACGTATGACGTCATCAACACAGGGCAGATATCGGTTATCTGCCCCGAGCAGAGATATGGATCACTCACTTCTACGTTTATCATACATGTATATGCAGAATTACACATTTTACATACAAATATGTGATAATAAAATATATGAACTTTGAATAAGTTATTTCTTAAATGTACCAATACTACAAATGAATTACAAAAGCATTGCTTACTCAACTATTTGTGCTTTTAAAGTTGCTTTGTAAACAAGGACCTCTTAAACTGTGTTCAGTAAGACAATTTAACAGTGGGCATTTCAGTGTTTTCTAAGATTTACAAAATCTAAAGGGGTCATTCTTTAAGAAAAATAAGTATAACATTTTCAGAAGGGCCATTTGCAGTTTTAATGAGCACTGATCAATATATTAATGGCCTCCTGCATTCCGAATCCCTGTCAGCCTGTGTTAATAAGATAACCCTTTAATCCGTGTGGAACATGTGGAAGTAGCTATGTGCTGAAATTCAAGACTGCAAAAGAAATTTCCAAAACTGTAAATGTACTTACCACCACTGCTGCCTCACATAATTTTCCTCTTTTTGGTCTAATAAATGGACTAAAAATAAAGTAAAATAATGAAAAAATATGAAACAGACAAACATAGCAATCTAATTAAAATAATTTTTCTATTACATTTTGATTGACAATCATAGCTAAGAACAATGAAACAAAATGAACTAAATCAACAAAGGAACAAGACAGTTGATTGATTGATCAATTGATTGATTGTTGTTTAACATCCAGCAAGCAATATGAACAAGAAAGACTAGAGGGAATCTAAATTGAATAAATGTTTTAAAGAAAAAATATGGTGCTCAGATCAGGCCAATTATAAATAAAGATGGTCAAATTAATGTAAAGTATATAAAGTCGTTACAGCTAAAAGTCATAATAAAAAAATCATTGATTCTCATCTCCACCTGCCCCAATTTTTTTTTCATAAATAGCATTTTGGAAATAATATTGCCAATGTAAATCCATAAATATCCCGTGTTTTTCCAATATTTAATTTGAAGGCAACATCCAGTTTCTATCAATTTTTATATTGAGAAGAAAACATGGTCATCTCTGTTATTACCTTCCTTTATTAAAATGTCCAAAGTGTAACCACCCCTTTGCCCAATTTTTTTTTAGAAATTTTAGAAAAGTTGGATGAGAAATAGCTGGGTTTTTTTTATTATGGCCTAAAGGCAATAACAGGAGTTTCCAATTATACTATTTTTATCTTGGTGTTTCTTCAATATTGATTACATTAAAGAAATATATTGATTGATTGATTGGATGTCTGCTTTACATCCAGCGAGCAGTATTTCAGCTATATTCAGGACGGGAACTCGTTAACAACGAGTCAACGGAAAATGGGGGTGGGATGGGTCACAGGGAATACAATTTTGACTGCCACTGGAAAAGTATGGAGTTTTGGGTAGGGGCGGAAAATTTAGCCTTTTGTAGCGGCTACAATGAGCCTTCTCTTTTTCGAAATCTACAAAAGGGGTCTTTATCGTGTAAGGAGTGTGGTACTCTCCAAACACGTTACCCACTACGGTCCGCGGTCAGGCTTTCCGTATTATGACCTGACAACCCCCCAATGAGAGGGTCTCCCCTATCCGCCACCCGGGGACGCGCTGGGCTGCTCGGTGGGTCGAGCACTGGGAACCCTCCCAGTATGGTCCCAGTAAAGAAATATATTAACCTTATGTATTATGTCTAGAAATTCCCCTGAAAAACTATGTAAGGCCTTAAACTTTATAAATAAGCAATTATAATTAAAATTTGGTAAAAAGATTAGACAGCTGCATCTATGACTGCAATATATACCTGTCTGAAGATATAAAGACAAGAGTTATGCACTTCATGGGTGCATAATTCTCTCTTCACTTACATAATCACATCTATGAATATCAACAATGCCCCAAAAATTTGAAGAAATCTTGAGTTACAGTCTGAAAACTAAACCCAACCCCTGCTCTTTTTGAACACAATCAAAGTGCCATGTTCTATAAACAAGAGGCTCCCAGGAGCCTGTATTGCTCACCTGAACCTGAAACCAAACAACCCTTTTTTATCCAGCTTTTCTTTGCTATAAGGAATTGCCCAACACTTCTGCAAAAGTCATTAATTTTGACCATTTAAGGGAAATAATTCCTATAAGGGTGAGCTTTTGATGCTTAGAGGGAGAAGGGAGGTTCACTTCAAATTTGCTGTACCTGTTATACTTTTTTTAACTATATAGCTATCAGTCGAAAACTCTCTTGACCCCCCCCCCCCCCATTTTCTATTTTAAGCCAACGTAACTCTGTAGGTAGTCATGTGTTATGATTTGCACAATTTTGGTAGACATCCTAAAGATGATGTGTGCAATGTTTCAAAGCAGTCCTTTAATGGGTTAAAGAAGAGATTTTTTAAAATCAAGTAAAATTGATTAAAAAAATGTTCAAGGAGAATAATTCCTAAACGGTTCATCAGACAATCTTGACCCTAAGTCATTTTTGTAGCCCTCATAGAGCAGAACAATTAAGCAATGCTAACTTTTTCTCTAGTTCTAATAATTTTCAAGATTTTGAGGCAAAAATGTCAAAAATAATCAATTTTGACAATTAAAGGGCAATAACTCCTATAAGGAGTCCTCATACAACTTCAACCCAATGGAGTGTTTTGTAGAGCTTTTGGTGCAGATGAAGGCATGTCTCTTTGGTTTTCCTGTATCTGTTACACTTTATTAAATATAAACCAAAAACTGTATTTTACCCCCCCCCCCTCCATTCCATTTTTAGCCATGGCGGCCATGTTGGTTAATCTGCAGCCATGGTTGGTGCAAACTTGGTTGTGGACATTTGACGGATGATGTGTACAAAGTTTCAAAGCAGTATTTTCAGTGGTTTCAGAGGAGAAGATTTTTAAAAAATCAATTAAAACCGATTAAAAAAAACTGTTCAAGGGGAATAACTCTTAAAGGGTTCATCAGACAATCTTAACCCTAAGTCATTTTTGTAGCCCTCATAGAGCATCACAATTAAGCAATGCTAAATTTTTCTCTAGTTCTAATAATTTGCAAGATTTTGAGGCAAAAATGTCAAAAATAATCAATTTCGACAATTAAAGGGCAATAACTCCTATCAGGGGTCATCATACAACTTTGACCCAATGGAGTGTTTCGTAGAGCGTTTGATGCCAATAAAGGCATGTCTCTTCGGTTTTCCTGTATCTGACAACGGCTCTGTAAATGAACTTTGACTGAGGGAGAGGAAAATAGTTCTTATTTTGATATTTGACTGCGCCAAACTGTAGCATAAACAGTGGATTTATTATTCAATGGAATTTTAATATTGGAGCTGTATTTAAAAAGCAGTTTCATATAGAATTTATAAATAAATTTATTCAGATAATTTATTAAATGTATTGGGTATTTTTTTATCTGATTGTTCAAAGCCTATTTCTGGACTATTTTATGGGTGTAAGGGAGTTTCCATGAGTACCCTTCGGATTTTCTAAATTTGCAAAAAATTTTATCTGACATGGCACCCCGAAAATTTAATGTGATATGCGTGAAATTATTCCGGTCGTTTTGAGGGGTCTCTCATTACTCTACGAAACTTGGTGCCTAAGTGAGAGCAAAAAATGTCAATAGTTTAGCCTATACAAAAATAATTAAGAGGCCGTTGTCATCTGTTATACTTTTTGAACTATAAGCCAAAAATTGTATTTTGACCCCCCTGTTCTTTTTTTAGCCATGGCAGCCACGTTGGTTAATCTGCAGCCATGGTTGGTGCAAACTTGGTTGAGGACATTTGACGGATGATGTGTACAAAGTTTCAAAGCGAACTTTCAGTGGTTTCAGAGGAGAAGATTTTAAAAAATCAATTAAAACCGATTAAAATAAACAGTTCAAGGGGAATAACTCTTAAACGGTTAATCAGACAATCTTGACTCTAAAGCCAATTTTGTAGCCCTGATAGAGCAGAACAATTAAGCAATGCTTACTTTTTCTCTAGTTCTAATAATTTTCAAGATTTTGAGGCAAAAATGGCAAAAATCATCAATTTCGACAATTAAAGGGCAGTAACTCCTACAAGGAGTCGTCATACAACTTTGACCCAATTGAGTGTTTTGTAGAGCTTTTGATGCTGAAGAAGGAATGTCTCTTTGGTTTCCTGTATCTGTTATACTTTTTGAACTATAAGCCAAAAACTGTATTTTGACCACCCTGTTCTATTTTTAGCCATGGCAGCCATGTTGGTTGGTCTGAGGCCATGATTTGTGCAAACTTGGCAGAGGACATTTTACTGATGCAGGGCTCACGCTGGGTCAAAATTATAGGGAGAAGTCACTTCTCTTTTGGGTGGCTGACAGGGAGAAGTGAGGATAGAACAGGGAGAAGTGGGTGGAAAACAGGGAGAAGTTGCAGTATATGTCACGAAAGCGTCCTGTTTACTTGTTTTTTTTTTTTAATTAGTGTTGGCATTTGCATTTTTATTATGTTTTTTAGCAGTTTAATTTATTGAGGATAAAGTAAGATTTGATTAACTATTCAGTATACTTATTTCACACATTTTCAAAAATACATGTATTAAACATAACAATAAAAATAGAATCAACTGTCACAAAACTGTTCATTAAAATAAATGTTTCTTGGTCATTGATACACAATTTGATTGATTTATAATGAAGTACTATTAGAACTAGAAGAAGAAAATTACATCATTGTGACACATAATATATTATTTAAAATTGTAAAATTCACTATTAAAAAGTATTTAAACATATTTAACTTAAATTTGTTTTAAGTAACTGCCAAAATACTATTTTTACTACGTGTCTATCATTGCAAAACTCATTTCACCATATTTGCAATCTCCGGCACCAAATTCATATCCGCTCCGGAAATGTTTACAAATTCTTGTGCTCTAAACTGGTTTTCGGTTATATTGTAAACCTACGCTTTATATACCAAATAAAAGTTAAAAAGGTACCAGTTCAACTTTGGCGCGTAAACATAATAAACATGACGCGGTATCAAAAATATGAAGATTTCTTACCAAAATGGGAATAAAATTTGAAAGGCGACATTAGGCGATTCTACAAAATGAAAGGGCGACTTCACTTCGCTTTTGAAGATGATCGACGGCGAAGTGGGACCACGATAAGGCGACTTCTTCGCCCGAGTCGCCCTCCAACGCGAGCCCTGTGATGATGTGTGCAAAGTTTCAAAGCAATCCCTTCAGTGGTTTTGGAGGAGAAGACTTTTAAAGAAAAAATAACGACGACGACGACGACGGACGCCAAGTGATGGCAATAGCTCACCTGACCCTTTTTACCAAAAATCAAAGGAAGTGCACATCTATCAAAATAAACAATTCCACAAATGTTTTAAACCGATGCAAGTGTTTTCGAGTTATTATAGTCTGAAAAAAAAAATTTCCATAACTCTATAACAATAAATAGAATTTTACCAAAATCTAAGGTAAGCTGGCATCTATCAAGAAAAACAATTCCCAAAAGTTTAAGGTAATACATGAAAGCATTTTTGAGTTATAGTCTGCAAACTAACACCCCACCTCCCCACCCCCCCCCACCCCCACTTTTTTCACAAAAAAAGTCAAATAATTCTATAATGATATATCAGAAATGTAAGAATAGATAATAACCTTACTTGGAAGAACCAAATTGATCATTTATGTAAATGCATATCTTCAAGAATACACCTTTTAACTAAAATTAAGAAATTTTTAAACAATAATACTAGAAATGCATATTACAATGGTTATATTCTCCCCTTAATTGATTATTGTTGTATTGTATGGGGAGGTTGTGGAACTGACCAATTGTCTAGGGTAATTAAACTACAAAAGAGAGCTGCTCGAGTCATCCTAGATGCTGACCCATTAGCACCATCAGAACCTCTATTTAAACTACTAGGATGGATGACTGTTGACATGAGAATAAAATATCATAAATATTTGCTGATGCATAAAATCATTAACAGTGAAGCACCAATTTACCTCAAAAATATGTTTAAGTTTTCTGACAACCCGTACCAATTACGTTATAATGCAATAGGAAAATAACGTTATAATGCAATAGGAAAATTATTAATTCCCAAACCTAATATTGAATTATACAAACACTCATTTTTATATTCTGGTTCAGTATTGTGGAATGATTTACCTATGAGCTTGCATAATGTAGCAAACAACAACCTTTTTAAAACAAAAAGAACTTTTTACACAAATAAGATTATTGCTAGACAGTGTCTCGAACCATACCAATGTTCTGTACAATATATATGTTATTATGATCAAAGTGTCTATAGTACTGTAGTATGAATACACATTGTAATATTCCATTTTATATGCTGTTTTGTTTAATAAGTTGTTTTAATGAGGGCCTCAGGGAAGATTAGTTTTGTAAACTAACTGTGTTACCCTCTTTAAATAAAGAATTTATTATTATTATTATTATTATTATTATTATTATTAAGGTCTTTCCCACTTCCAGTGGGAAGACCTTACTGTATTTCTTATGATTATTAAGGTCTTTCCCACTTTCAGTGGAAAGACCTTATTGTATTTCTTCTGATTATTATTATTAAGGTCTTTCCCACTTCCAGTGGGAAGACCTTACTGTATTTCTTCTGATTATTATTAAGGTCTTTCCCACTTCCAGTGGGAAGACCTTACTGTATTTCTTCTGATTATTATTATTATTATTATTCTTATTCTTTTTCTTCCGCCACATTTCAAAACAGTCTGTGAAAAAGACTTCGCGACATATCATTTTGATCTTTGAAACCAAGTATCGTACTCTTAAGACCTGTTCGGTGTTCACCCTGCGACACCGAAAACTTTTTCTTTACAGAGTTATCTTCCCCAACACCGAAAACCTTGTTATCAGAACAACTCAGAAACTATACAATTTAGAGAAAAACTGAAAAGTGAGAAATGTTAAGGAACTTTTGAGACAACTTTGTGCCATAATTTGGCCAAAAAATTTTGTCGAGCGAAGGCGAGCGGTATACCTTGAATGTTTCAATCACTCCGATTATCACCAAAACTCACAAACCGGAAGTCGGAAACACCTTGGCTGTTCACCATTTCTTGTTCTGTGACATGACCTTAAGGAAAAGCTCAAGGTTAAAGTTTAGATATGACCTCAACCTTAGGCCTCGGATCTTGTTTTCATAACAACTCGAAAACCGTAAAAGATGGAGTTCGCGACATATCATTTTCATCTTTTAAACCAAGTATCGTACTCTTAAGACCTATTCGGTGTTCACACTTCGACACCGAAAACTTTTTCTTTACAGAGTTATCTGCCCCAACACCGAAAACCTTGTTATCAGAACAACTCAGAAACTATAAAATTTAGAGAAAAACTGAAAAGTGAGAAATGTTAAGGAACTTTTGAGACAACTTTGTGCCATAATTTGACCAAAAAATTTTGTCGAGCGGAGGCGAGCAGTATACCTTAAATGTATCAATTACTCCTTTTATCACCAAAACTCACGAACCGGAAGTCGAAAACACCTTGGCTGTTCACCATTTGTTGTTCTGTGACATGACCTTAAGGAAAATCTCAAGGTTAAAGTTTAGATATGACCTCAACCTTAGGCCTCGAATCTTGTTATCATAATAACTCGAAAACCGTAAAAGATGGAAGCAGACAATAAATTGAAAAAATGCTCCTCTTATTGAGACCTACATTTGATCTTTTATGTCCAAAACTGTTCAATGAACCGTTTAGGAGTTATTGCCCTTGACATGTTCCGGTTGATTGGTTGTTGACTTATAACTCGAAAACCGTAAAGAATAGAAGCAAACAATAAATTGGAAAACTACTCCTCTCATTGCGACCTACAATTTGTCTATAATGTCAAAAATTATTCAATGAACCATTTAGGAGTTATTGCCCTTGACATGATTCGGTTGATTGGTTTTTTACTTATAACTCGAAAACTGTAAAAGATAGAAGCAGACAATAAATTGGAAAAATACTCCTCTTATTGAGACCTACATTTGGTCTATATGTCAAAAATTGTTCAATGAACCGTTTAGGAGTTATTGCCCTTGACATGTTTCGGTTGATTGGTTTTTGACTAATAACTTGAAAACGGTTAGAGATAATATGGTAAACATGTATAGCTAAAGTGATCAGTATGAAAAGAGCTTCAATTTGAGCCCAAGGTCAAAGGTCATGGGTCAAGGTCACACCATAGCAACATGGTAACCATTATAAAAAGTCCTTAGTAACCATACATATTTAGAATCAGGCTGAAGTATTTAAGTGAAATACACTATTTTTACAACCGGAAGTGACAATTTGTCCCTAGCAACGGTCACATAAGTCCTTAGCAACCATATGTAGTGTGAATAGGGATGACTTCCTTTACTCAAATAACTAATTTTCATGACTGCTAGTGACATTTTGTAATAAGGAGCAGACAAAACGTCAACTGAATCCCCATATTTACCATACTGGGAAAGACCTCACATTTGTTCTATGAACAAATGACCTTTCATTATTATTATTATTATTATTATTCTTATTCTTTTTCTTCCGCCACATTTCAAAACAGTCTGTGAAAAAGACTTCGCGACATATCATTTTGATCTTTAAAACCAAGTATCGAACTCTTAAGACCTGTTCGGTGTTCACCCTGCAACACCGAAAACTTTTTCTTTACGGAGTTATCTGCCCCAACACCGTAAACCTTGTTATCAGAACAACTCAGAAACTATAAAATTTAGAGAAAAACTGAAAAGTGAGAAATGTTAAGGAACTTTTGAGACAACTTTGTGCCATAATTTGGCCAAAAAATTTTGTCGAGCGAAAGCGAGCGGTATACCTTGAATGTTTCAATCACACCGGTCATCACCAAAACTCACAAACCGGAAGTCGAAAACACCTTGGCTGTTCACCATTTGTTGTTTTGTGACATGACCATAAGGGAAATCTCAAGGTTAAAGTTGAGATATGACCTCAACCTTAGGCCTCGAATCTTGTTATCATAACAACTCGAAAACCGTAAAAGATGGAAGCAGACAATAAATTGGAAAAATACTCCTCTCATTGAGACCTACATTTGGTCTTTAATGTCCGAAACTGTTCAATTTACCGTTTAAGAGTTATTGCCCTTGACATGTTTCGGTTGATTGGTTTTTGACTTATAAATTGAAAACGGTTAGAGATAATATAGTAAACATATAGGTTTAAAGTGATCAGTATCAAAAGAGCTTCAATTTGAGCCAAAGGTCAAAGGTCATAGGTCAAGGTCATACCCTAGCAACAAGGTAACTGTTATACAAAGTCCTTAGCAACCATATATTTTTAGAATCAGAATGATGTTCTTTACTAAAATATATCATATCGGGACCGGAAGTGACATTTTGTCCATAGCAACCACCTAAATGTCCTTAGCAACCATACATTTTCTGACTTAGGACGACTTGCATCGTACATTAAAACCATAGTAACTGACCGTTAAATCATTAGCAACTATATACCTAGACATAACACTAACAAAATGCCGGGAAAGACCTCACATTTGTTCTCTGAACAAATGGCCTATCTTTATTATTATTATTCTTATTCTTTTTCTTCCGCCACATTTCAAAACAGTCTGTGAAAAAGACTTCGCGACATATCATTTTGATCTTTTAAACCAAGTATCGAACTCTTAAGACCTGTTCGGTGTTCACCCTGCGACACCGAAAACTTTTTCTTTACGGAGTTATCTGCCCCAACACCGAAAACCTTGTTATCAGAACAACTCAGAAACTATGAAATTTAGATAAAAACTGAAAAGTGACAAATGTTAAGGAACTTTTGAGACAACTTTGTGCCATAATTTGGCCAAAAAATTTTGTCGAGCGAAAGCGAGCGGTATACCTTGAATGTTTCAATCACTCCGGTCATCACCAAAACTCACAAACCGGAAGTCGAAAACACCTTGGTTGTTCACCATTTGTTGTTTTGTGACATGTCCTTAAGGAAAATCTCAAGGTTAAAGTTGAGATATGACCTCAACCTTAGGCCTCGAATCTTGTTATCATAACAACTCGAAAACCGTAAAAGATGGAAGCAGACAATAAATTGGAAAAATACTCCTCTCATTGAGACCTACATTTGGTCTTTAATGTCCGAAACTGTTCAATTTACCGTTTAAGAGTTATTGCCCTTGACATGTTTCGGTTGATTGGTTTTTGACTTATAAATTGAAAATGGTTAGAGATAGTATAGTAAACATATAGGTTTAAAGTGATCAGTATCAAAAGAGCTTCAATTTGAGCCAAAGGTCAAAGGTCATAGGTCAAGGTCATACCCTAGCAACAAGGTAACTGTTATACAAAGTCCTTAGCAACCATATACTTTTAGAATCAGAATGATGTTCTTTACTGAAATATATCATATCACGACCGGAAGTGGCATTTTGTCCATAGTAACCAACTAAATGTCCTTAGCAACCATACATTTTCTGATTTAGGACGACTTGCTTTGTACATTAAAACCATAGTAACTGACCGTTACGTCATTAGCAACTATATACCTAGACATAACACTAACAAAATGCCGGGAAAGACCTCACATTTGTTCTCTGAACAAATGGCCTATCTTTCTTATTCTTTTTCTTCCGCCACATTTCAAAACAGTCTGTGAAAAAGACTTCGCGACATATCATTTTGATCTTTTAAACCAAGTATCGAACTCTTAAGACCTGTTCGGTGTTCACCCTGCGACACCGAAAACTTTTTCTTTACGGAGTTATCTGCCCCAACACCGTAAACCTTGTTATCAGAACAACTCAGAAACTATAAAATTTAGAGAAAAACTGAAAAGTGAGAAATGTTAAGGAACTTTTGAGACAACTTTGTGCCATAATTTGACCAAAAAATTTTGTCGAGCGAAAGCGAGCGGTATACCTTGAATGTTTCAATCACTCCGGTCATCACCAAAACTCACAAACCGGAAGTCGAAAACACCTTGGTTGTTCACCATTTGTTGTTTTGTGACATGTCCTTAAGGAAAATTTCAAGGTTAAAGTTGAGATATGACCTCAACCTTAGGCCTCGAATCTTGTTATGATAACAACTCGAAAACCGTAAAAGATGGAAGCAGACAATAAATTGGTAAAATACTCCTCTCATTGAGACCTACATTTGGTCTTTAATGTCCGAAACTGTTCAATTTACCGTTTAAGAGTTATTGCCCTTGACATGTTTCGGTTGATTGGTTTTTGAGTTATAAATTGAAAACGGTTAGAGATAATATAGTAAACATATAGGTTTAAAGTGATCAGTATCAAAAGAGCTTCAATTTGAGCCAAAGGTCAAAGGTCATAGGTCAAGGTCATACCCTAGCAACAAGGTAACTGTTATACAAAGTCCTTAGCAACCATATATTTTTAGAATCAGAATGATGTTCTTTACTGAGATATATCATATCACGACCGGAAGTGGCATTTTGTCCATAGCAACCAACTAAATGTCCTTAGCAACCATACATTTTCTGACTTAGGACGACTTGCTTTGTACATTAAAACCATAGTAACTGACCGTTACGTCATTAGCAACTAAATACCTAGACATAACACTAACAAAATGCCGGGAAAGACCTCACATTTGTTCTCTGAACAAATGGCCTATCTTTATTCTTATTCTTTTTCTTCCGCCACATTTCAAAACAGTCTGTGAAAAAGACTTCGCGACATATCATTTTGATCTTTTAAACCAAGTATCGAACTCTTAAGACCTGTTCGGTGTTCACCCTGCGACACCGAAAACTTTTTCTTTACGGAGTTATCTGCCCCAACACCGTAAACCTTGTTATCAGAACAACTCAGAAACTATAAAATTTAGAGAAAAACTGAATAGTGAGAAATGTTAAGGAACTTTTGAGACAACTTTGTGCCATAATTTGGCCAAAAAATTTTGTCGAGCGAAAGCGAGCGGTATACCTTGAATGTTTCAATCACTCCGGCCATCACCAAAACTCACAAACCGGAAGTCGAAAACACCTTGGTTGTTCACCATTTGTTGTTTTGTGACATAACCTTAAGGAAAATCTCAAGGTTAAAGTTTACATATGACCTCAACCTTAGGCCTCCAATCTTGTTATCATAACAACTCGAAAACCGTAAAAGATGGAAGCAGACAACAAATTGGAAAAATACTCCTCTCATTGAGACCTACATTTGGTCTTTTATGTCCGAAACTGTTCAATTTACCGTTTAAGAGTTATTGCCCTTGACATGTTTCGGTTGATTGGTTTTTGACATATAAATTGAAAACGGTTAGAGATAATATAGTAAACATATAGGTTTAAAGTGATCAGTATCAAAAGAGCTTCAATTTGAGCCGAAGGTCAAAGGTCATAGGTCAAGGTCATACCCTAGCAACAAGGTAACTGTTATACAAAGTCCTTAGCAACCATATATTTTTAGAATCAGAATGATGTTCTTTACTGAGATAAATCATATCACGACCGGAAGTGGCATTTTGTCCATAGCAACCACCTAAATGTCCTTAGCAACCATACATTTTCTAATAACTTGAAAACGGTTAAAGATAATATGGTAAACATGCGTAGCTAAAGTGATCAGTATGAAAAGAGCTTCAATTTAAGCCCAAGGTCAAATGTCATGGGTCAAGGTCACACCATAGCAACAAGGTAACCATCATAAAAAGTCCTTAGTAACCATATATATTTAGAATCAGGATGAAGTATTTAGGTGGAATATACTATTTAAAAATCGGAAGTTACAATTTGTCCCTAGCAACGGTCACAAAAGTACTTAGGAACCATATGAAGTGTGAATAGGGATGACTTGCTTTACTCAAATAACTAATTTTCATGACTGCTAGTGACATTTTGTAATAAGGAACAGACAAAACGTCAACAGAATCCCCTTATTTACCATACCGGGAAAGACCTCACATTTGTTCTTTGAACAAATGACCTTTCATTATTATTATTATTCTTTCTTCGTGGTCCGCCACTTTTCAAAACCCCATCAATTTGAGAGTTCGCGACATATCATTTCGAAACTTTGGATTATGAACCTGGACTATAGTCTCTATCCGCGACTGCGTTTTGCAAGCAGAAAACTTTTTCCATACAGAGTTATCTGCCCAAACACCGAAAACCTTGTTATCGAAATAAGTCCAGAACCATAAGAGATACAAGAAAACTAAAAAGTGACAAATGTTAAGGAACTTTTGAGACAACTTTGTGTCATAATTTGGCCAAAAAATTTTGTCGAGCGAAGGCGAGCGGTATACCTTGAATGTTTCAATGACTCCGGTCATCACTAAAACTCACAAACTGGAAGTCGGAAACACCTTGGCTGTTCACCGTTTGTTGTTCTGTGACATGACCTTAAAGAAAATCTCAAGGTCAAAGTTCAGATATGACCTCAACCTTAGGCCTCGAATCTTGTTATCATAATAACTCGAAAACCGTAAAAGATGGAAGCAGACAATAAATTGGAAAAATACTCCTCTTATTGAGACCTACATTTGGTCTTTTATGTCCAAAACTGTTCAATGAACCGTTTAGGAGTTATTGCCCTTGACATGTTCCGGTTGATTGGTTTTTGACTTATAACTCGAAAACCGTAAAGAATAGAAGCAAACAATAAATTGGAAAACTACTCCTCTCATTGCGACCTACAATTGGTCTATAATGTCAAAAATTATTCAATGAACCGTTTAGGAGTTATTGCCCTTGACATGATTCGGTTGATTGGTTTTTGACTTATAACTCGAAAACTGTAAAAGATAGAAGCAGATAATAAATTGGAAAAATACTCCTCTTATTGAAACCTACAATTGGTCTATTATGTCAAAAATTGTTCAATGAACCGTTTAGGAGTTATTGCCCTTGACATGTTTCGGTTGATTGGTTTTTGACTAATAACTTGAAAACGGTTAGAGATAATATGGTAAACATGTGTAGCTAAAGTGATCAGTATGAAAAGAGCTTCAATTTGAGCCCAAGGTCAAAGGTCATGGGTCAAGGTCACACCATAGCAACAAGGTAACCATCATAAAAAGTCCTTAGTTACCCTATATATTTAGAATCAGGATGAAGTATTTAGGTGCAATACACTATTTTACAACCGGAAGTGACAATTTGTCTCTAGCAACGGTCACAAAAGTACTTAGCAACCAAATGCAGTGTGAATAGGGATGACTTGCTTTACTCAAATAACTAATTTTCATGACTGCTAGTGACATTTTGTAATAAGGAACAGACAAAACGTCAACAGAATCACCTTATTTACCATACCGGGAAAGACCTCACATTTGTTCTTTGAACAAATGACCTTTCATTAAGGTCTTTCCCACTTCCAGTGGGAAGACCTTACTGTATTTCTTCTGATTATTATTATTCTTATTTTTTTTCTTCCGCCACATTTCAAAACAGTCTGTGAAAAAGACTTCGCGACATATCATTTTGACCTTTCAAACCAAGTATCGAACTCTTAAGACCTGTTTGGTGTTCACCCTGCGACACCGGAAACTTTTTCTTTACGGAGTTATCTGCCCAAACACCGAAAACCTTGTTATCAGAACAACTCAGAAACTATAAAATTTAGAGAAAAACTGAAAAGTGAGAAATGTTAAGGAACTTTTGAGACAACTTTGTGTCATAATTTGGCCAAAAAATTTTGTCGAGCGAAGGCGAGCGGTATACCTTGAATGTTTCAATCACTCCGGTCATCACTAAAACTCACAAACTGGAAGTCGGAAACACCTTGGCTGTTCACCATTTGTTGTTCTGTGACATGATATTAAAGAAAATCTCAAGGTCAAAGTTCAGATATGACCTCGACCTTAGGCCTCGAATCTTGTTATCATAATAACTCGAAAACCGTAAAAGATGGAAGCAGACAATAAATTGGAAAAATACTCCTCTTATTAAGACCTACATTTGGTCTTTATGTCCAAAACTGTTCAATGAACCGTTTAGGAGTTATTGCCCTTGACATGTTCCGGTTGATTGGTTTTTGACTAATAACTTGAAAACGGTTAGAGATAATATGGTAAACATGCGTAGCTAAAGTGATCAGTATGAAAAGAGCTTCAATTTGAGCCGAAGGTCAGAGGTCATGGGTCAAGGTCACACCATAGCAACAAGGTAACCATCATAAAAAGTCCTTAGTTACCATATATATTTAGAATCAGAATGAAGTATTTAGGTGGAATACACTATTTTACAACCGGAAGTGACAATTTGTCTTTAGCAACGGTCATAAAAGTACTTAGCAACCATATGAAGTGTGAATAGGGATGACTTGCTTTACTCAAATAACTAATTTTCATGACTGCTAGTGTCATTTTGTAATAAGGAACAGACAAAACGTCAACAGAATCCCCTTATTTACCATACCGGGAAAGACCTCACATTTGTTCTTTGAACAAATGACCTTTCATTATTAAGGTCTTTCCCACTTCCAGTGGGAAGACCTTACTGTATTTCTTCTGATTATTATTATTATTCTTATTCTTTTTCTTCCGCCACATTTCAAAACAGTCTGTGAAAAAGACTTCGCGACATATCATTTTGATCTTTTAAACCAAGTATCGAACTCTTAAGACCTGTTCGGTGTTCACCCTGCGACACCGAAAACTTTTTCTTTACGGAGTTATCTGCCCCAACACCGTAAACCTTGTTATCAGAACAACTCAGAAACTATAAAATTTAGAGAAAAACTGAAAAGTGAGAAATGTTAAGGAACTTTTGAGACAACTTTGTGCCATAATTTGGCCAAAAAATTTTGTCGAGCGAAAGCGAGCGGTATACCTTGAATGTTTCAATCACTCCGGCCATCACCAAAACTCACAAACCGGAAGTCGAAAACACCTTGGTTGTTCACCATTTGTTGTTTTGTGACATGAACTTAAGGAAAATCTCAAGGTTAAAGTTGAGATATGACCTCAACCTTAGGCCTCGAATCTTGTTATCATAACAACTGGAAAACCGTAAAAGATGGAAGCAGACAACAAATTGGAAAAATACTCCTCTCATTGAGACCTACATTTGGTCTTTAATGTCCGAAACTGTTCAATTTACCGTTTAAGAGTTATTGCCCTTGACATGTTTCGGTTGATTGGTTTTTGACCTATAACTCGAAAACAGTAAAGAATAGAAGCAAACAATAAATTGGAAAAATACTCCTCTCATTGAGACCTACAATTGGTCTATAATGTCAAAAATTATTCAATGAACCGTTTAGGAGTTATTGCCCTTGACATGATTCCGTTGATTGGTTTTTGACTTATAACTCGAAAACTGTAAAAGATAGAAGCAGACAATAAATTGGAAAAATACTCCTCTTATTGAGACCTACAATTGGTCTATTATGTCAAAAATTGTTCAATGAACCGTTTAGGAGTTATTGCCCTTGACATGTTTCGGTTGATTGGTTTTTGACTAATAACTTGAAAACGGTTAGAGATAATATGGTAAACATGTATAGCTAAAGTGATCAGTATGAAAAGAGCTTCAATTTGAGCCTAAGGTCAAAGGTCATGGGTCAAGGTCACACCATAGCAACGAGGTCACCATCATAAAAAGTCCTTAGTTACCATATACATTTAGAATCAGGATGAAGTATTTAGGTGAAATACACTATTTTACAACCGGAAGTGACAATTTGTCCCTAGCAACGGTCACATAAGTCCTTAGCAACCATATGTAGTGTGAATAGGCATGACTTCCTTTACTCAAATAACTAATTTTCATGACTGCTAGTGACATTTTGTAATAAGGAACAGACAAAACGTCAACTGAATCCCCATATTTACCATACTGGGAAAGACCTCACATTTGTTCTTTGAACAAATGACCTTTCATTATTATTATTCTTCCTTTTTTTTTCCGCCACATTTTCAAAACAGTCCATAAAAAAGGGTTCGCGACATATCATTTTGATCTTTCAAACCAAGTATCGTACTCTTAAGACCTGTTCAGATTTGACCCTGCGACACCGAAAACTTTTTCTTTACAGAGTTATCTGCCCAAACACCGAAAACCTTGTTATCAGGTTAACTCAGAAACTATAAAATTTAGAGAAAAACTGAAAAGTGAGAAATGTTAAGGAACTTTTGAGACAACTTTGTGCCATAATTTGGCCAAAAAATTTTGTCGAGCGAAGGCGAGCGGTATACCTTGAATGTTTCAATGACTCCGGTTATCACCAAAACTCACAAACCGTAAGTCGAAAACACCTTGGTTGTTCACCATTTGTTGTTCTGTGACATGACCTTAAAGAAAATCTCAAGGTCAAAGTTCAGATATGACCTCGACCTTAGGCCTCGAATCTTGTTATCATAACAACTCGAAAACCGTAACAGATAGAAGCAGACAATAAATTGGAAAAATACTCCACTTATTGAGTCCTACATTTGGTCTATTATGTCAAAAATTGTTCAATGAACCGTTTAGGAGTTATTGCCCTTGACATGTTTCGGTTGATTCGTTTTTGATTAATAACTTGAAAACGGTTAGAGATAATATGGTAAACATGTGTAGCTTAAGTGATCAGTATGAAAAGAGCTTCAATTTGAGCCCAAGGTCAAAGGTCATGGGGTCAAGGTCACACCATAGCAACAAGGTAACCATCATAAAAAGTCCTTAGTTACCCTATATATTTAGAATCAGGATGAAGTATTTAGGTGGAATACATTATTTTAGAACTGGAAGTGACAATTTGTCCCTAGCAACGGTCACAAAAGTACTTAGCAACCATATGAAGTGTGAATAGGGATGACTTGCTTTAGTCAAATAACTAATTTTCATGACTGCTAGTGACATTTTGTGATGAGGAACAGACAAAACGTCAACAGAATCCCCTTATTTACCATACCGGGAAAGACCTCACATTTGTTCTTTGAACAAATGACCTTTCATTATTATTATTATTATTATTATTATTATTATTATACCAGAAAGTATACAGACCCTGGGGCTAACATAATTAACAAGTACAGTTTGAATAAAATCTGTGAAGCATTCTCAAGAAACTGTGAGACATTTAGACAACAGACATTTATATACCATAATACGTCACTGGGATATGAAAATTTAACCTTGTGTTCACCTTCACCAGTAATAGTTCCTCCAAGCTAAAGAATTCTTGTTGTTTTTTAATATATTTCATTTTAGACATGTGTATTTCTTTCCACTGAACATTTTGTGGAGTACTTTTTTACAAATAAATAAATTACCATTAAAACAATTACAGTTGTCACATGTTTTTCCACATTGGGACAACTGCATACCATCTCTTTTGTATTGGAACATTCCAAATAAAAACAACTGAAAAGTAGGGGATTGGGATAGTATCTTGTCAAGTTTTACCCCACAGGAACATCTAATTTTTGGAAAAAAAAAATTCTTCAGAATCAACCATCCATGCTGATCATTGGACGTCAACACTCACATTACATTTATGCACTTATGACAGCCTAGAAAGTTCTTTTTAATTCCTTGCAGTAACAAATATGTGGCAGCTATACTTTATATGGACCTTTCAAAAGCTTTCGACTGCCTGCCACATGATATTCTTCTTTGTAAACTATCTGCCTATGGCCTTTCTCAAAATTCAGTCAAATTACTACAAAATTACTTATCTGGTCGTAAGCAACAGATTAGATTTCAGGGAGCTTTGAGCAATTGGGCTGACATCCAGAAAGGTGTTCCTCAGGGATCCATTCTTGGACCCTTCTTATTTAATATTTTTATTAATGATATCTTCTACTTTATTGAACATGGTGTACTATATAATTATGCAGATGATAACACACTGTCTTATTCTGATGATAATTTGGATAATTTGGTTACAATACTGGTAAATGAGAGCACAATATTAATAAACTGGTTTAACATGTTTAAACAAAATTGTATGCAGGCAAATCCAGACAAATTTCAAGCAATTGCAGTTGGCTCTAAAACTTACAACAAAAAGCCTTTTTTCAATATTGAGTCTGCAACTATCTCTTGTGATGAAGTTGTAAAATTATTAGGTGTTGATATAGATTATAAACTTAACTTTGACTGTCATATTAAAAATATTTGTTGTAAAGCATCTCAGCAACTAGGTGTTTTAAAGCTCATTGGCTGTTATTTATCTAAACTAAATAAACTCACTATTTTTCATACTTTTATTTTATCAAATTTTAATTTTTGCCCACTTGCCTGGCATTTCTGTAGTAAGAAAAACACTGACAAGCTAGAAAAGATACAGGAAAGGGCTTTACGTTTCATATATGATGACTACAGTATGTCTTATGATGACCTTTTAATTAAAGCCAGGGTACCATCACTCAAGATTAGGCGGATGCGAAATATGGCATTGGAATGTTTTAAAATATTGTACAAGTTGTCACCACCATGCTTACATGATCTGGTAGTTTTTAAAAACTGTAGATATAATTTTAGATATTCTAATATTGTAGATATACCTCGAGTCAATACTTCTACATATGGTAAGAACAGTTTTAGATACTCGGCAGCTGTATTGTGGAATGAATTACCTGAGCATTTTAGACAAATTGGAAATTTTAATCAGTTTAAAAATATTTTAAAATCCTGTGATGGGAAAAATTGCCAATGACAAATTTGTGGGTAATAACAAAAAACAATAATAAATAATCTCAGGTTTTTCTGCTACAATACATAGCTTACTCTTATTTCATATGTGTGTTCTCTCAGTTATTATTTTATTGTTATAAAACATGTGTAAATCTAGTGCTTTTAAATGAATTTTGTGCTGTGTGCTTTTATTGTGCTTTTTGCTTGTTTCTTGCTTTATGCGTCTACTTGTCTTTTAATTATGCTTTTTATATGTGTTGATTGCTTCTTTTAACTTTATGTTTTACAACTTAGCATTGCTGGTCTCATAATTTAATGCTTATATATTTTTTTAACCTTGTGCTGCTTTAATTGCTATGTATCTTTTAATTGTGTGCTACATATGTTATGCCAGTTGCTTTTGATATTGTGTTTGTGTAGACTTTGTATGTTTTATGTATGAATTATGTAATTAGTCGGTCAAAAGCTCATTAGAGCTTGTGTTGCTTTGTTGTCTTACCATGCCGACATAAAATAAAGCTTATTATTATTATTATAACCTTCAGACCATCAAAACTCCCAAAATTTTTTTGCAAAAATTAAGAAAGATGCAAACATGCAATATTATTTATGTTTTGCTGCTTCTGAAAAAAAAGTAGTATTATTTAATAATGCAAAATGAACATTAAAAAGGAGAGAAAATATAATTTGATATTCCTTCCGATAATTTACAACATTTTTTCATGCACCTTGTTTGACGCCAGAAGAATGTTTGGATTGGTAGTGGGATCGATTGATCACTGTCGGTATCATCTCCAGATTGAATTTTACGCTTAGGCATCTTTCTTCTGTTACTTCATTAAATATTTAAACCCTTCATCTTTAATTTTTCTACCAGACAATTCCTGAAAATCAACATGGCGAATGAATAGAACTCGATTGATCGGTTGCTGCTGCAGATTAGTTTGACCTCTGACCCTAAACAAAGAGTGTAAAGTTCCGAGGACATCCTAAAGTATTGTATTGACATTCGAAAAGCTCTTGAGCTCTTGACTGTTCATTAAGCGAAATGGCGGCAAATATAGACGACATTTTCCAGTCTCTAAGAACCACAACAGACCTTTTATCAACGTTACTTGAGCTAAGAACAGCTCTGTCATCTGTCAGTACAGGCAGCCTTGGAAGATATGTTTCAGATGAATCACTGAGATCGGTTTTTAACTTACTGAACACAGACGATGGGTAACAATGCATTATTTATAGGCTCAATTTTGCAACATCATTCACAACGCATAGACATAGACATAGACATAGAAACTTTATTTGAAGTCGGGTTATAAATACAAGTAACATAAGCTCTGTAGAGCTTTTAACCGACAAACAATAACAACATACATGATACAACAATACATATTAATCACACCTAGACACATAAAACATTCTATTATATAAAACTATGTTAGCATGTAAGAAAGTACAGAACACAGTACATATAACACACAAAGAGACACATAAAACCTACTCGATATATATAAAACTAAGCTTGCATGTAATAAAGCACAATTAAAAGACCAGACATGCATAAGCAATAGGTAAGACATGCATTAGCACTAAGCACAACACTTACAAAGAAAACATGAATAAAACATAAAATCCAGAACAGAGTTAGAATATAAAAAGCACAATTATTTGGAATTAAAATCTATATGTAAAGATATGCATAGGCACTAGGACATACACAAGCCTAAAAATTGAAGCACAGTACATAAAAAACTCTGAAGTACAGCACATAAGCACAAAAAATACATGAAGCATAAAAAACATAAAAGTAACGAGCCAAATATAAATAGGAAATACAGGATTAAGATCTGCAGGAGCTACATCTGCAAGAGTTGCCATTCCAGTTATTAATCAGGCTCTTGAACTGGTTAATGTTTGTCTGTAAACGTAATTCATTTGGCAACTCATTCCAGAGTGTGGCTCCAGCATACCTTACTGAGTGAAGTCCACATCCTGTAGTCCTTACCTGAGGTATCTCGACCAGATTGTCCTTTCTAAAAGAATAATGAGATTGTTTTAAAGTAATTACATCATGTAGGTATACAGGTGACTTTTTATGTACAATTTTAAAAACTTCTAATGCCATTGTTCGTAAACGTCTAATTTTAAGGGTAGGTAAGCCTGATTTTAATAAAAGTTCCTCATAATTACAGTCGTATTGTTCATAGATAAAGCGCAAGGCACGTTCTTGTATTTTTTCCATCTTTTTTGTATTATTTTCCCCACAGAAATGCCAAACAACCGGACAGTAATTAAAATTGGACATAATAAATGAATAATAAATTGTTAACCTTCCCAATTTTGATAAATATTTTCCAATGCGTTTTAATATGTTTAACTGCCTTGATGCCTTTTTACAAATATTTGAAATATGGGTATCAAACTTCAATTGATAGTCGATTGTCACACCCAGGAGAGTAACTTCATCCTCACATGAAATTTCATTCCCATCCAAATTGAATTTTAGGCCCCTAGATTTAGTTTTTTTTCCAATGGCAATTGCCTGAAATTTTTCTGGATTAGCCTTCATTTGATTATTCGAAAACCAATTGATTAAAACAGCACTTTCATTTTCCAAAGTTTTGACTAATCCTTCAATGTTTGAGTCTGAGTGTGACAATGTATTATCATCCGCATAATTGTACAGTGTACTTTCTTTAACAAAACAAAATATGTCATTTAGAAAAATATTAAATAGAACAGGACCAAGGATAGAGCCTTGGGGGACACCCTTATAAATATTTTGCCAAGTGCTACTAGCTGAACCAACTTTAACACATTGAGATCTGTTTGACAAATAACTATTTAATAAATTAATAGCAGCTCCAGTTAAGCCATAGGCTTTCAATTTTAACAATAGTAAATCGTGCGGAAGACAGTCAAATGCCTTCGAAAGATCCATCAGGACAGCAGCTACATATTTATTATCATCAACCGCTTTTTTCCAATCTTCAATTACCTTTAACAATGCTGTATTACAGCCATAGCCAGGTCTAAAAGCCGACAAAAATGGATTAAAGATATTTTCAAAATAATCTATGAGCTGCTGGTAGATGGCTCTCTCAAAGATTTTTGACACTGCCGGCAAAATACTGACTGGTCTATAGTTACCAGAATCTAATTGGCTGTTTTTCTTGTGAAGTGGCACAACCTGAGCTTTTTTAAGAGCATCAGGAAATGTTGATGTTACAATAGACTTATTGACAAGTTTTGTTATTGGTTGTAGCAAGGCAGGCTTACCTATTTTTAACATTTTTACAGATATACCGTCTATTCCAGTTGCCTTATTTACATTTATCTTATTAATCTGTTTTTCAACAAAGTCATAATCTATGTGTTCGAAATTCAAATTACCTCTTATATTGCAATTTTCAGCAATTGCTGCTATACTTGGGTGGTTATTATCTGCCTGGCAGCTCCCATTTCCAATATCTTTAGCTACATTGACAAAAAAATTGTTAAAAGTTTCTGCAACATCAGATTGGTTATTTATAATTTGATTTTCATTACATAATACAATATTATTTTCAAAAAAACTACCTTTGTTTGTCAAAAAAGGCTTTATTGTAGGCCAGAAATCTTTTTGCTTGGGACCCCCAAAACAGCGTTCAATAAAGTAGTGACGAATTGATTGTCTTTTTAATTTGTTAACATAATTGCGTTGTATTCTGTAATATTCCCAATTTACCTTTGATTTGGTTTTTAAATACTTGTTGTGAAGCATAGATTTTTTGTAGATGGCATGTCGTAGCTGGTGGTTCATAAATGGTGCTTGGTTTTGTTTGTTTTTTCGTTTTTTCATGGGGATGTGTTGGTCAATTATAGTTGTAACCTCAGTTTGAAAGTAATTATAAGCTGTGTTAATGTCATTCTCCTGGTCTATCTTGTTTGATAGATTAGCTTGATTCAGATCTTTTATGAATTCTTCTTCATTTAATTGCTTATAACTTCTGTATTGTTTAAATTGGTTTTTAATTGGTGGAATGTTAGATTTTATTTGTGCTGAAATAATATTGTGCACATCACTCAAACCACAGTTAAAATTTGTGATATTTTGTAGTAGGTTTTTACTGTTGGTTAAAATGACATCATTGAGTGTTGGACTTGCTCCTTTCGTAAAGCATGTTGGCCCTTTGACAATATTTTCTAAATCACATACATCACACACATTTTGTAATGGGTTACACCTGTCTGCTGTTAATAAATCATAATTTAAGTCACCTAAAAGCATAATATGGTCATATCTTACAGAAATTTTGTCATATGTTTTAATGAAATCATGTGAGAAAATATTGTCCGTGATAGTTTGTGGTCTGTACAGTCCAGATATCAGCCACTTTTTGTCATTGACGCACAAACTTTGTAAAGAAATACGAATAGTTTTATACAGATCAATAATTTATGACATTGTTATTAAATTCTGATCATATTGACGATTTTGAAATCCCAAACTCTCACACACGAGATTCATCAATTTCATGTAGACCGGTGGGGAGGAGTAAGAGATGGCCTTTCAAAATGGGGGGAGGGTAAGGTCACCATTTATCATGTGTTTCCATCAGAAGATCAAAGAAGAATAGACCGAAAAATTACAATTTCCATTGAATTTTTACAGTAATTAAAATGGTCTCAAGAGATTTACAACTGACGACTTTCCAATTTTAAAAAAAAACCCTGAAGTGTCCACTTCCAGTACTAAAAACTACGTCTTCAGCGGGTGTGACTTTTTACCCAAACTTACCCAAACTATACCCAAACACACATTAAACTAATATTTTTTGCATTTCTATTATGTTTAAACATTTTATATACTATATTTTTGATGGAAAATGTTATAAAAGTGAATTTAACATGAAGATTTTCTCAGTTAAAATCGATCTTGTGAAGCCCCTTATGATCGTGAAAAATGTATTACCCAAACTCTTATTAAAATGACGTTATTGGTGCTGAATAAACAACAAAAGCATTTTTAAATGCAAATTTATTCCATATGAAATTTCAGTTTTAAAAAACATGGTAAATATAACACATGACAAATAATAAATATCACAGAAAATAGTAAAAATGAAAAAAGGTTATGTCCAACCACACAAATAAACAGTACTGGTCTATCTCCATCAAACTGCGAACCTCCATCTTTAATATGTTATACCAAACAACAAATTGAAGATATGAAACTTAATCCATTTAGAAAAAGACAAAGACTTTGTTCTTGGAGTTGACAAAACGTTCAATCTCGGACCAACATATGTTACAAACTTTGTGTATAAAAGCTGTGAAAAAGGAGCGTAGGACAAAATCCCTTCAGTGTAATTTAGCATAGGCGGACAAAACCCCCCTCGTTAAATTTACAAGGCGGACAAAATCCCCCTGTAAAATTTTCAAGGCGGACAAAATCCCTCCCGAATATGATTTTTTTAAATGCATTTTTTTAAATGTTCACACTATACAGTCTCGTACATATACAGATAAACCTTAAAAAATGACATGATATTTTACTAAAAAGCCCCCTGATGGGCATTGCTTAATTGTTGACTTGTTAATTAATATGTTTGTGATCAAACGAGTATCGCTTACTTGGCAAAACATTCTCTATATCTTTTAGAAAATTGAAACGGGTATGGCTTTTACTAATAATAGTGTTGGGGAATCGGAAAATTTTCATAATCGATTATCGGAAATAATCGAAAAGACATAATCGATTAATAATTGGAAAATCTTTTTTAGTGTATCAATTAACATTGCTTAAATTGTCTCTTCACTAAAACATTGTTTTTTTCTGCTTAATAAAACAATTTTAAAATTTTTGGGCTTTTTTTATCATTGGCCTTCTTGAATTAGGTAGCATTTTGTTTAAATGCTATTTTAGATATCGGGACCATTAAAAATGTCTGCACCAATATTAATTCATGACATAAGTGTACAAAATGTATGACTAGATCTAACCCCTTCAATGGGCCTTCATCCAGTAGCAACTTTAAATTACAATGTACTGCTGTACAGGTAGCTACAATAATGTAGCTCCTTTTTTTTTTTTTTTAATGGACGGAGCTACAAAGCGGTCCCATTACTCGTAATGGAGCAGCCCGGGAGTGATTCACACCCGGGGGTTTTATGCATTTTATAAGCAATTTAACTGTTTCCCTGGTTTGCTACATACTTTTTTATGTATTTGCAGTTTAACTGATATTTCCACAACACCGTATTCGTTAGTTTTATCACTTTATTCATAATCATGGCATTGTTGACGAAATATGAATTCCGGAAGTGCATAATTTCGATAATATCGGAATCGATTTGGTAAAAAATGAAATTCCGGATGATTTCAGCTGCATTCATTTGCATTATGATTATGTCCCTTTATTACAAATTTTACCGATACGATTCCGAAATTCTACACTCCACAATTTTAATTATGTCAACAATGACACGATTACGAAAAAGTGTTAAAATTATTTAATTAGACATTGTAGACATATCAGATGAACGGCGGAGAAAAGAAAACATATTTATTTAATAAAGACGAAGGTTAAATAGCGGAAAATATGTGTAAATCCCAAAAGTGTTTTTGCTCCATTACGAGTAATGGGACCTCTTTGTAGCTCCGTCCATAATTAAAAAAAAGGAGCTACATTATTGTAGCTACTGCTGTACATGAACAGAAAAAAAACATTCTTCTATGCAAGTCTTAGCATGGTGATGCCATTATCTCAGTCTCAGTCCTTCTTTTATTTTATAAAATCCAAAATATTCCCAAACCCTGGATTTGGTTTTTCCAGGGTATGAATAAATTTGTCTAGTCTCGTAGTTGTTGTAATTTGGGTCATGATCGACCGCTTCGACCTTGTCATCCATTTTACTATACCCGGAAACGGATCGGACAGGTTAATTACAGAACAAAACCGGACAGAATTGAATTTCCGTATTCGATCGGCGATGTCTGCGACATCCGATTTTTATTTTGAACATCGATTAGTAAGATCGGCGGGTGAAAAACGACAGTTTATCGATTGTAGGCGATAATCGTTCCATCACTAACTAATAATTTAAAATTTTGTAAAATAATGGTATAATTTAGTTCAATAGCTTGAATTGTTTGTTCGGTAAATAATAATGAAAGGGATCTAATTGGGTCGACATTATTTCATTGGGATAGCTCCTATTACACATATCATACATTTTTCTCTCATGCCAAAGCCCGATAACAGACAGACGTTAAATGTGTTGATATTCGTATTTGGCAGTGACAACGAGGGCGGTTTAACTAAAGCTATTGACAAGGTTTTCCTAAACGAAACAAGACTATTATGCACCAAACATATCAAAGACAATGTGACGGATTATGTAAAAAATAAGTTGCCGATGGCTAAAGAACAACGCACTGCAGTTGTAATTACTGTTATCCTCAATGTTGTTAGTGCACTTTTCTCCTTGTTAGTGTACTAACTATTAGTTTGCGGTATTTCCATGGACCCCTTTTGTCGCGCACGTGCGATCAGTGCTATTTTTAGAATAAAATCCCAGATTAAGGTTAACATGAAGTGTGAAAATAGAAATGAATTTTTAAATAATGCAATTATGCATTTATTTATATGAATTCATATATTACTTAATTTGAGTAATTTATCAATGGTAACAAAGT
This sequence comes from Limnoperna fortunei, assembly GCA_944474755.1. Taxonomy (NCBI): domain Eukaryota; kingdom Metazoa; phylum Mollusca; class Bivalvia; order Mytilida; family Modiolidae; genus Limnoperna; species Limnoperna fortunei. Next base: position 5,567,070 of record OX104114.1, on the reverse strand, counting down.
CGTAGTTCCCACATTAAATTTGTAGGCACAATATCCCACCTCAAAGTTTTTTTTTAAACAAAACAAAAATAAAGCTGTGTATCAAACAATACTTCAAAGTCAGTCAGTTACTACAAAAATGTTTATTTAGTAATAATTGTTAATCAATAAAGATCACCTGTCACAAGTGTATAAATATAATATGCAATTTTTCGCACCAAATCGTTTCCTCTAAAATCAAGAAATCTAAGGACTGCAGTGCGTGGTCATACAGTTCTTTTGATCTCTAATTTGGGTAATTTTGTTTTAAAATTGCAATTTCTACTAAATATTTATTATTTAATATAAAAAATGTCATTTTAATGAGTGTTTGGGTATACATTTTTCACGATCATAAGGGCTTCTTAAGATCAACTTTAACAGCCAAAATTGTCATGTTAACTTCACTTTCATAACATTTTCCATCAAAAATATAGTAAATAAAATGTTTAAACATAATAGAAATGCAGAAAAATGTTATATTAATGTGTGTTTGGGTATAGTTTGGGTAAGTTTGGGTAAAAAGTCACACAGGTCTTCAGCCACAGTTTATCTTCTTGAAAACTTGGTAAGACTTCCAATTGAACCCCCCAATGCAATGCATTAGACTAACACAAGATACATGGAGTTCACATGGCTTGCACTTGCCCAATTGGCAATGCATGACTGTGTCCACTGTGGGGTTCGCTGTCACCCAGTGCCAAATTCTTTTATTTACGTTCGAAATAATGCATTTTTAGTGGGAGGGGGTTCCAATGGAAGTCTTAACGAAAACTTTTGAAAAGGACAGTCCTCTGATAAATTTTCACGCTTCTGGTAAATGACAGGTGTCAATATCTGAGTGAGTATATTATTAAAACCCCCGGCTGTATAAAGATGATCATTTACCTGATGCTAATCTGAGGTAGAACCCCAGCTGTTTTATAGCTTAATTAAACAAACTTACCTAATACCAGTGACATCCAAGTTCTAATATTCAAACTCACCTGTTGCCTATGGATCATGTAAATATCTACTAATGAGGTTAATTAGATGATAATTTAATTGGCAGACAAACAATAAAAAAAATAGACATCTTTATTTCATTATCATAGTCTTTTAGCGATGACAGCATAGTTTTTAAAACCAGAAGCAACGGGGAGATAAATCATGTTAAACTGGAAATGGATCAATTACTATTCCAATGTCAAAATAACATTAATGTGCATTTATAATTGTTTAGAAAATAATATTTTCAGAATTTAAAATAAACCACAAAAATGATAGAACAAGAGACAAATATTAGGATTTTTTTTTAAAGATTGACTTGTATTCTTTTGTTTTAAATTATATAAACTGTTGATGACATTTACAGAGCAAGCAGTGTGGCGGTAGTGGCAAAATTATGGAGTTAATAATTTTTACTATGTCATAACAGTAATTAATGACGATCCACCAAAATGTGGTGGATTTTCAAGATCTCTACTGTTTCGTGACGAAGCACCACATTTTTTTTCTTCACAACATCCATTGAGAAGAAGTCCAATAAATTTTAATTTGATGTACTGCCCTCAACACAAGCTTAAATTTCCGTGATGATGATCCGCATGTGAAAACATGTTCAATATAACACATTTCCATTGTTAAATATAAACAAGTAAAATGCAACTAGTAATTTTATTTCTTTATAGAAATACCAATAAATGTTGTTAGTTTGGTATATTATTTCTTCTGACATCAATCAGATAAAGGATTGAATAGATTATATTTTGGTATCACCTTCCAGTTGTATTTCTATAAACAGATGTTTAGTGTTTATTATAGTACACCGCCCCATGATGTTAAAAAATTAGGAAATTAACATGCTAGTATTCCTCTATTATTGAAAAAAAAATGTGTATTAAGTCAGTAAATACGACGTTCTATGCAATACTCATAAAAACTGAGCACAAGAGTAAGTTGAGAATTGGCTATGAATCTGAATTATAAAAATATGATATTTGAAAGAAATTGTAAACCACATCGTCTTTAAAGCACAGGTAAATCTTAAACATGTTAAAGGAAACAAAGACACATGATGGGTCGATTGTTTATCACATTTATATTTCATGTGCACTAAATATAAACAGTGATACAAGTTCGATAAATTTTCCCCTTTCATCAAAACTACTGTGCTGCACATAGATATTTGTTTTTAAACCTAGTGGAAGGAAGAGAAATATCCGTTATTGTGATATTATTAACTTTGGTATTGGCAAGTGTTAATGTCAAAAGTTGATTTGATAATGTGTTGCCAATAACTACCGGTAATTATTGATTATACATGCATAGGTCAATAATCAAAAAATAAGAAATCAGAAGAAAATTGAGTCTATTAATTTTCTTTATAGTCTGATACCCATTTTAGATATATTTTAATGAATTGAATGATGTTATTGTTTTTTTTAGGTAACCATAAGTCATCATATTCTTGCTGTGTCACATTTTCAAGGCTTTTAGTTGATTTCTTTTTATTTTTGGCATATTTTTGAATGTGTCAATACAGGATTTTTACAAGACAGTGAATTGGTCGCAGATTATAATTATATTTGTATTCAAACATACTTTCTTTCAAGATTGTAATATTGTACATAATTATGGTGTGATGTCCTTCCATGATTAACTGAATTTACTGAGAAATAGCATGATTTTGTTATTTTGTATATTTTTATCGTCTATGTTCAATAACTATAAGAAAAAGAGGTGGAAGTATGCTCAATGCTTACAGAGATTTGATTTTCTTGTAGAGATGTTCAGGAGGAATGCTGTGGTATCCTTAAGATAGCACTATCTGCGTGGACACCTGCTGCCGCATTAAATAACTTCAGAACAGAGTTAGAACAAGGACTGCAACATTCATCATCTGTAATACAATGTTTATGTCTAAAGCAGGTAACTGTATATTGTCTGGCAACTACCGTTCAAAGGGTTTAGTACCAGTTTGCCGTTTACAAGATTGCCACGTCCAATTTGCCCATCCCCAGTTTTCCTATTCTCTGATATTTGACCATTTAAGAACAATCTAGGTGTATACATGAAGGATTCTGTGTTTATGTATTCTCTGTAATATTGATGGGGAAGCTGTGAAATTGGTGAATCTTAAATGCAATGTTTTTAAAATTTTCTTTTTAGGTAAAATTAATTTTTCTCAATCAAAAATTACATCAAGCTTAGAACGTCCAAAGTTGATAATTTATAAGTAACAAAATTCTTTTTATGTCAATTAAATTAATTGAATTATTTATTTAATATAATTAATTTACATAATTTTCACAAACACACATAATTCTTGATGTAATTTATTTATACACCTTGTTGATTGTTCTTAATTGATTGAAAAAATAGGGAATCTGCAAATTGGAAGCCGCAATCTGGGAATCTGCAAATTGGAATGCACCCATTCAAAGTTGTACATGTATCTACCCATAGTAAAATTTATAACATGGCATGTATGATTCTTTAAATACAATCAAATTTGGAGGGCTTGAACTTGAAGGGGCTGTTGAATGACATTTTTGTTTTTGTTAAGATAAAAATGTTTGCTGTTATTTGCCTTATTTAGCTTTGTGCATAAGTGTTGATACTATGTGTGAATACATCATGTGATATCTCATGGCATGAGACAAAATCTTGCACAATTCTGAAGGTCCTCACACTCTCATGACATGAGAGAAAGGTGTCAAGCAAAACTTTTGTAATAACCATGGAAAAAATTGCCTTGTTTTCTTTACAAAGATTTTGGTTAGTTTGTTTATACAATAAACAATCATTTAAATATACAGTCTGCGAAATTAGCACAAGTCCGCTGGCCCCTGGCCAGTAAAAATCCTTTCGGGCAAGTGAAATTTTGATAAAATTTATATTGAATATATAGGAGAAAATCCAAAAGTTCAGGATTCGGGCAAGTGAGTTGCAAATCCTAATTTCAAGCACTGAATATAATTAATGAGGTATTAGCTTCTAATATGTTCTAGCTGTAAATAAAAGGAATTAATTGATTATTATTGAACATGCTGAAAGACTTTTAGACAACTTAATTAACACTGATACCATCTGCTGTGAACATAAACCTACTAAAGAATTACTGAAAGCTACAGAATCAGCCTCAAACATTGATACCATCTGCTGTGAACATAAACCTACTAAAGAATTACTGAAAGCTACAGAATCAGTGCAGATTAGACTTGTGAACTTATTTGATACAAAATTAAGTAGTGCTTCAACCAGTGTTGATTTGTACTTTGTGCAGAGAGAAATATGACATGTATGATACATTTTATTGCATTATGTCATTGTGTCTATCAGATTTTATTGAAATTTATTTAATTAAGTAAAACCAATTGAAACAAATTTACCTACAAACTAATTGATGACAGTTAGGTCTTAAAGGCATACACTACAGATCATGTGGAATCTCCGCTTCCTACGTGCCAACCATGGACGTGTCCACCCATGTCCGCAACCACAGTGGACCCCACACTATGGCCTGGTGGCATGTTCATGTTTGCCAACATATACACATGATACACATGGGTGGATTTTTTACGTTTAACTGACGTATTTAGAACCGTCTTAAAACACCAACTGTTATATATACAATTTGATGATGGGAGTATTGTGCCCACCATGAAGCCCATGGCATGGGGTGGGCACTAAATTGGCCCACCATGGACATTACACGTCATGGGCACAGAGTGGGCACATGGGAAGCGAAGAATCCATGTGATCTGTAGTGTAAATATTAGGAATTCATCATTAAAGAGCAAAAGCATATTACAGGTATGGCTTCTATCTCCACACCTTTTATGACAAATATATATATTTATAGTCGCCCAAGCCGTCAATAATTTTAGTTTGAGTTATGACAAATATATATATTTATAGTCACCCAAGCCGTCAATAATTTTAGTTTGAGTTATGACAAATATATATATTTATAGTCACCCAAGCCGTCAATAATTTTAGTTTGAGTTATGACAAATATATATATTTATAGTCACCCAAGCCGTCAATAATTTTAGTTTGAGTTATGACAAATATATATATTTATAGTCGCCCAAGCCGTCAATAATTTTAGTTTGAGTTATGACAAATATATATATTTATAGTCGCCCAAGCCGTCAATAATTTTAGTTTGAGTTATGACAAATATATATATTTATAGTCGCCCAAGCCGTCAATAATTTTAGTTTGAGTTATGACAAATATATATATTTATAGTCGCCCAAGCCGTCAATAATTTTAGTTTGAGTTATGACAAATATATATATTTATAGTCACCCAAGCCGTCAATAATTTTAGTTTGAGTTATGACAAATATATATATTTATAGTCACCCAAGCCGTCAATAATTTTAGTTTGAGTTATGACAAATATATATATTTATAGTCACCCAAGCCGTCAATAATTTTAGTTTGAGTTATGACAAATATATATATTTATAGTCACCCAAGCCGTCAATAATTTTAGTTTGAGTTATGACAAATATATATATTTATAGTCGCCCAAGCCGTCAATAATTTTAGTTTGAGTTATGACAAATATATATATTTATAGTGGCCCAAGCCGTCAATAATTTTAGTTTGAGTTATGACAAATATATATATTTATAGTGGCCCAAGCCGTCAATAATTTTAGTTTGAGTTATGACAAATATATATATTTATAGTCACCCAAGCCGTCAATAATTTTAGTTTGAGTTATGACAAATATATATATTTATAGTCGCCCAAGCCGTCAATAATTTTAGTTTGAGTTATGACAAATATATATATTTATAGTCGCCCAAGCCGTCAATAATTTTAGTTTGAGTTATGACAAATATATATATTTATAGTCGCCCAAGCCGTCAATAATTTTAGTTTGAGTTATGACAAATATATATATTTATAGTCATCCAAGCCGTCAATAATTTTAGTTTGAGTTATGACAAATATATATATTTATAGTCATCCAAGCCGTCAATAATTTTAGTTTGAGTTATGACAAATATATATATTTATAGTCGCCCAAGCCGTCAATAATTTTAGTTTGAGTTATGACAAATATATATATTTATAGTCACCCAAGCCGTCAATAATTTTAGTTTGAGTTATGACAAATATATATATTTATAGTCGCCCAAGCCGTCAATAATTTTAGTTTGAGTTATGACAAATATATATATTTATAGTCACCCAAGCCGTCAATAATTTTAGTTTGAGTTATGACAAATATATATATTTATAGTCGCCCAAGCCGTCAATAATTTTAGTTTGAGTTATGACAAATATATATATTTATAGTCACCCAAGCCGTCAATAATTTTAGTTTGAGTTATGACAAATATATATATTTATAGTCACCCAAGCCGTCAATAATTTTAGTTTGAGTTATGACAAATATATATATTTATAGTCACCCAAGCCGTCAATAATTTTAGTTTGAGTTATGACAAATATATATATTTATAGTCGCCCAAGCCGTCAATAATTTTAGTTTGAGTTATGACAAATATATATATTTATAGTCACCCAAGCCGTCAATAATTTTAGTTTGAGTTATGACAAATATATATATTTATAGTCACCCAAGCCGTCAATAATTTTAGTTTGAGTTATGACAAATATATATATTTATAGTCACCCAAGCCGTCAATAATTTTAGTTTGAGTTATGACAAATATATATATTTATAGTCGCCCAAGCCGTCAATAATTTTAGTTTGAGTTATGACAAATATATATATTTATAGTCGCCCAAGCCGTCAATAATTTTAGTTTGAGTTATGACAAATATATATATTTATAGTCGCCCAAGCCGTCAATAATTTTAGTTTGAGTTATGACAAATATATATATTTATAGTCGCCCAAGCCGTCAATAATTTTAGTTTGAGTTATGACAAATATATATATTTATAGTCGCCCAAGCCGTCAATAATTTTAGTTTGAGTTATGACAAATATATATATTTATAGTCGCCCAAGCCGTCAATAATTTTAGTTTGAGTTATGACAAATATATATATTTATAGTCACCCAAGCCGTCAATAATTTTAGTTTGAGTTATGACAAATATATATATTTATAGTCACCCAAGCCGTCAATAATTTTAGTTTGAGTTATGACAAATATATATATTTATAGTCACCCAAGCCGTCAATAATTTTAGTTTGAGTTATGACAAATATATATATTTATAGTCACCCAAGCCGTCAATAATTTTAGTTTGAGTTATGACAAATATATATATTTATAGTCACCCAAGCCGTCAATAATTTTAGTTTGAGTTATGACAAATATATATATTTATAGTCACCCAAGCCGTCAATAATTTTAGTTTGAGTTATGACAAATATATATATTTATAGTCACCCAAGCCGTCAATAATTTTAGTTTGAGTTATGACAAATATATATATTTATAGTCACCCAAGCCGTCAATAATTTTAGTTTGAGTTATGACAAATATATATATTTATAGTCACCCAAGCCGTCAATAATTTTAGTTTGAGTTATGACAAATATATATATTTATAGTCACCCAAGCCGTCAATAATTTTAGTTTGAGTTATGACAAATATATATATTTATAGTCGCCCAAGCCGTCAATAATTTTAGTTTGAGTTATGACAAATATATATATTTATAGTCGCCCAAGCCGTCAATAATTTTAGTTTGAGTTATGACAAATATATATATTTATAGTCGCCCAAGCCGTCAATAATTTTAGTTTGAGTTATGACAAATATATATATTTATAGTCGCCCAAGCCGTCAATAATTTTAGTTTGAGTTATGACAAATATATATATTTATAGTCGCCCAAGCCGTCAATAATTTTAGTTTGAGTTATGACAAATATATATATTTATAGTCGCCCAAGCCGTCAATAATTTTAGTTTGAGTTATGACAAATATATATATTTATAGTCGCCCAAGCCGTCAATAATTTTAGTTTGAGTTATGACAAATATATATATTTATAGTCACCCAAGCCGTCAATAATTTTAGTTTGAGTTATGACAAATATATATATTTATAGTCGCCCAAGCCGTCAATAATTTTAGTTTGAGTTATGACAAATATATATATTTATAGTCGCCCAAGCCGTCAATAATTTTAGTTTGAGTTATGACAAATATATATATTTATAGTCGCCCAAGCCGTCAATAATTTTAGTTTGAGTTATGACAAATATATATATTTATAGTGGCCCAAGCCGTCAATAATTTTAGTTTGAGTTATGACAAATATATATATTTATAGTCACCCAAGCCGTCAATAATTTTAGTTTGAGTTATGACAAATATATATATTTATAGTCACCCAAGCCGTCAATAATTTTAGTTTGAGTTATGACAAATATATATATTTATAGTGGCCCAAGCCGTCAATAATTTTAGTTTGAGTTATGACAAATATATATATTTATAGTCACCCAAGCCGTCAATAATTTTAGTTTGAGTTATGACAAATATATATATTTATAGTGGCCCAAGCCGTCAATAATTTTAGTTTGAGTTATTCATGGTTTTTAAAATAGATTGATAGAAATGGGACTTGCAATCTGAATTCAAGCTAATGAAGTTTAACTATATTGCACTTTTTCTTTAAATCTTGTTGAGAACCCTGACACATTGATAAGGTAGGATTCATAAAGATATGCTTTAATGCTAAACATGTGTATACATTTACAATCAAAGCTGATGCAGTGGCCATGTACATATGAACCACAATGAAAGTTTATATATATATACTTTTGTAGTTGGAACTTGTAGGAGATGATGAACAGTCCATTCTTACTTGGGAGGGCAGTCGGGACATTATACAGATGGTGATTCAGCTTTTAGCCAGTCCATCATTACAAGTTGCTAACCAAGCACAGGCAGTCTTATGTAACATATGTATGTAATATATTATTCTCTGGACTGTGTGTTGAATAGGATTAGAAGGAAACTGACATCTATTTACATTTTACACAAATAGTCTGGACCTATTCTCTGAAATATATTATCATACCATATGGATTGTCCATTCTCACAATGTATCCTGGTTTTGCCGGTTTACGATAGCTTAAGATATTATGGCATTAAACTTTTTTTAGCCAACAGATATTATTTATTTTTTACCTGTTTGTTTCTTAGATATACTACTTCTTACTTGCAAAAGATAACAGATAGCGTCCAATTATTAACGAGAATCTAATTTTTTTTTATATACCTCATTTTTGACATAATGCGTACTACCTCACCAGTTCTCGATAAGTATGTGCAATTGACTATGGAGGGAACTTCTGACAATAAAATGCTATGAAAAGTAATTAAAACTATTAGTCATTTAAAAGTTTTTAATAATAAATCAATTCGTTGTTACAAAATATTATTGCAAAATCTTTTCAGTTACAGTCAGCAACATATGAAGAACAAAGCAGCTTTGCTATGTCTAAATATTTTTAAGTTTTTATATGCTCTCATTAACTGCAATGTCATTACTATCATAGTGTGGGCATCTGAATTTTGAATTTGACCTCACAACATTAACAGGGGAGCAATACCGCAAATGCGTCAAATGTTCACATGCTTCGCACTGGGCCCCTTTTACAATTGTTAGTGACGCAACATATTTTAATTGCAGTGGATATCGCTGATTACAAACACAGCATGGTATTTCATCTGTATCGTCGTCACTGTCTGAAAACTCTATGCTATCTTCCACATCCAACGGGGCCTGTGGTCCAAAAACAACACCTGATGTAGAAGGTCTTTCATCATCGATCAATTTCTTCCCATGATGACTAATTGCGCCAGATTTTTGTTTCTTAGAGTTAATTCGCTCAACATTTTTTGCCTTTTCTCTTTTGAAAATTTCCTGTATTTGATTTACTTTTACCTCCAGTCTGTTCCTTGAATTCTCTAATTTTGTTTAACGTAGAATCTTCTGTAAGGGATTGTCCACTTGTGAATTTGGAGTTTCTTCTTGGTTTCGATTTTTTGCTTTCTGTCACTTTTTGAACTTGTGTTTGTCTTTTGTCAAGGAAGTCATCAACTGGGCATCATCTGCTTGAGAAATATTCGACAGATTTTCTTCATTTCTGACAATCTGAGGAAAATCTTGTGAAACTTCCTGTTGAGATGATTCTCTATTTAAATCGGCAGAATTTCGTTGAGAGCATGTTGTCAATTCTTTCACAGCAACTGATGGCATAATCACACGCGGGTCATATGCATTTAGTGGATAGATACCTGTTCGTCTGAAGCCAGAAATGAGATTCTTGGTTGTAACAGAATTCAAGTATGCTGTAGAAGCCAACAAACAAACTTCATTTCTTGTTATCAACCGACCAATGTTCTCCCGAAGAAATTTTTGACATTCTCTGTTGTAGACCTTTTCAAAGGAAAGGGCCCGAAACATGAAACGTCCAACGATTGTAGAAAATGACTGCAATGTGCAGGCAACACCTGTATGATGATATGATTGTCCTTGGCCCATTTTATCAATTCAATAGAACAATGTGAACCATGGCCGTCATAAACTACCAGAATTGGACAAGATGCATCCTGGTTTGGGATAAACTTAATAAAATGTTCCTTTAGATAAGGCCTGAGAATTTCTGCTTTCGACCAACCAGTAGAAGATACAACTCCGTCAGTACCAGGGAGTCCTCCTACGAGCAGGTATTCTCTCATCCTCTGCCCCTTAAAGATGAAAAATGGAGGTATGTGTGTTCCCAAGGTATTTCCCCCTCCTATTACAGTGACAGTTTCTGATCGTCCAGATGTTACTGATTGTTCTTTTGAATCTTTATCGCCAACAACCTCAGAAGATTTATGATCTGTATTGATACCTTTTTCATCTACGTTAAAGATGCATCGAGGTTTATTGGTGAAATTGTACTTGTACTTGCTAAGCTCTTCAAAGTAGTTTTCTACTTTTTCTTTAGTGGCAGCATATGTTCGAGCAGCTTCCAGCGCTGTAGGTTTCACAAGTTTCACTTCATTTCCCCACCTACTCATATAGTTGTAATACCATCTGTTACTTAATGGCTGATCTGTAGTACATGTTTGACAAAATACAGTGTAATCAGAGGCATTGATCATCTCAGTTCTGAAATAGCCATAACCATACATGGCCATTTTTTTGATGTGCTGAACTAACTTTATTTCTTCTATTTGACTAAAAAGAGGAGGTGGCGCAGACTTTAATGTGTCAATGTGAATTCTTCCATCAACTCGATCTCTAAGAGTAGTTAATGGTACATTATACACTTTCGATGCTCTATGGACAGACATTCCATCGTCTTTGACAGCTTGAAATGCATTCTGTAACCTACTGGGCGAGTATTGTCGGAGCCTTGATCTATCATTTATCTGAAATATTAAAAAATATACCTAGGATAAATGTTTAATTATTGTCTTTTATTATTTTTGTGTGCTTTAATTAACGTGAAATGTATGCAAAATGTATAAATCTTGGAGGTTCTTCTATTAAAGGAGAAATTACGGTATTTAACCTAATTACAAATATTTGCGGAATTTGATTGTGTGTATTTTTATTACAAAATTTCTGTATTTCTGAGAAACAGTAGTGATTTATTCATATTTAATTGTGGTTTAGGCAAAAAAACATAAGAGATGACATAAATGGTGTTCCATAACAGTGTCAGGTTATTGTTTACTTCTGCATTAAATAATGGGTCAATGACCTTCACAGGAAGGTTCGATTTGTTTACATTGGAGTATGGAGTTAAAAGATGGGACCTGTGAAAGTGGAAGAAATTTTGGGATAACGGATAGGTATGGGAATATGGTAATGGGTATTTGGGATAATTTTACGTACCATAATTCGCAACATGGTAATTTTTTTTCTCTCTTTGAGCAAAGAGGTGTTCTACTAGCAAAATTGCTGACAAAAAGACAACACATGCAAATTCGCATTTTATGTCAAAATCGAGTTGCGCATAACTATCGTGAATAGGTACATGTAACTATCGAGAACAGGTTAAGGCACGATACTGTTAAATATGTCTGGAACTTATACCAAGTTGTATAAAAAAATGACCAATAAAAAAGACTTATAGAAAGATATAAAAAATATGTTTTTTAAAGATGTAAAAATATGATGTTTTGTTCTCTTAATTATTCTCAGAATTTGGAGATGTAACAGGTTTACCTTTATTAAAGGGTTATTGCCATCATTCATGTTCTTTGTGTCAGCTGGCACAGTTTTCACATTATACTCTTATTCTTCCTAGAATTTTTTTTTATGTTCTAAAAGGAGTTTTCTTTCATGTAGGCCGAACCAATGAAGGATTAGACATGGTATATGGCCCTGAACTTTTATCATCCCTAGAGGAAGTACTGCACAGTAACGATACTGTTAAATTCAGAGTTTATGAGGTAAAGTTAAATTACAAACAAAGAATTCATGTGGTATGTGATACAGGATTACATGCATGTTTTTTTTCTGTGTGTGTAAGACATCCAGTTGATTTCTTTTATTTGGTAGTTCCTTAGAAATAGCTACATATATTATGTAATTTGAAAGATGTTCTGTGGGATAATTGATTGTATTCTATGTTATGTATAAAATTATGACTTCATTCCTTGGATATGTATATGTGTTCAGTGCTTGATCAGAGTTAAACAAATGATATCTCCCTCAGAGTATGCAGTCTGATTGGACAACAGGGTGGAGTAATCAGTGATTTCCTACTTGACTGTAGGAAGGACAATACCAAACAGAACACAATTTAAGGCTGTGTAAATTACACCAACTTAAATTCTACTGTCTATGCATTATGATGCAAGCAAAGTTGACTTGTCGCTAAAGTATTACAAGGCTCACCTCACTGGGCGAAGTGGGCGACAAAGTCGCCCTACTTGTACCTGAAGTTGCCCTAAGGTGCCTCAAAAGTGAAGTTGAAGTCGCCCTGTTATTTCCCTTAAGTCGCCCGATGGTTCACATAAGATACTTGTAAATCTGCTCCAAATAATTCACCCAGACTACCACTGGATATTATTCAGGGGAGATAATTGGACTTAGACTTTTTAAATATAGTATTCAGTGCGAGATCTCGTAAGCGCAACTCCTCCTAAACGGTTTGACAGATTTTGATGAAACTTTACATGAAGGAAGTACATCATATGTAGATGTGCATGAAGAATTTTTGTCACTGTCGGATATTATTCAGGGGAGATAATTGGACTTGAAGTGAAGCAGGGTGTATCCCTTTGTGAGCGTGCTCACAGTGCACACTTGTTTGTCCTGTTTCAGTTCTTTGAACTGTACTCATCTGTTGCAGCAGTTAATTGTTATTTAAATAGAACAGCCCTAAATTAACGATTAAGGCCAATTATTCCTAAGCACCAAAATAACTGGGACATGACATGTCTCAGATTTTGCTGATTTTCATTTCATAAGTTGCAATTGACCATTGGATCACAAAAATGATGACTGTTTGTTATGATTAACCACAGTTGCCATGGTAACCGAGGCGGTCATTTTTTATCATTTCTCATACTGCGAAATATCCTATATTCAATTCCCAATTTGTTATTCAAAAATCAAAGCATATTCAATATAACATTTTGTTTGCTTAATTCAATACCTCATAGACAATATTCAAAACAGTTTCAAGACTAAACATAAATGTGTAGTCAGAACAAGGCTATGGAATATGTCAAGAAATCATGGATTTTCTCTGGAATTTTTTTACCAAAAAATTTCCATTTTTGCCACTTTTCTGACTCCATTTTCAGAAAATGCACCAATCACAAATACTCATGATGAATATAATTAAATAAATTGATGATTAATATTCAAAACTTATAAAAATCTCAATGGGGTAAGAAAAGATGTCTTAAGAAAACACTGTCAAAGATGGTTACCATTGTAACTTGTGAAAAAAAGCCATTTCTGTATTGTTCAATATTTCCATGAAACTACTATTTCTTAGGGTTAAATTAAATCATCCTTAATTATTATTTTTAACAGACATCCTATAAACTTAAAATGACATTGAAATCATTTCAGGGTACAGTGTCTCAAGGTCAAGGTCAACTAAAAATTGAGCTTTAAAATATGAAAATCTACCAAGCAAGATCAATTTTAAGTGACCTTGAAAACAACACAAGTGACCTTGAAAGTTTTCCTAGGTCATGCTATGTTGAAAAGATCCATTTTAGGTACATATGATGACAACAATTGTTATCTTGGCTCATATTAGAAGTATGGTCATACATATATTTAAGTATCGAAAAATTGCTGTTTTTGTTTTATTACCATGGTAACCAACTTTAACGGTGTTTTGTAAAGACATTTTTTCTTACATCATTGAGATTTTAACATTTTTTTAATATTAATCATCAATCTATGTAATTATATTCACGATGAGTATTTGTGATTGGTGCATTTTCTGAAAATGGAGTCAGAAAAGTGGCAAAAATAGTAATATTTTTAACCAAAAATTATAGAGAATAATGCACAATTTCTTGACATGTTCAATAGTCAGTCTGATCACACATATATTGAAAGTGTTGTAACTGTTTTGAATATTGTCAATGAGATATTGAATTAAGCAAATAAAAAAAATTCTATTGAATATGAATTGATTTTCCCCTGAAAAATTGGGATTAGAATATCGCCCTTTTCACTGTATTTTAATCGGCCCAAAATGGCTGCCACAGTTACCATGGCAGCCGAAGTCAAATCATAACAAACAATCATTATTTTGTGATCCAATGGTCAATTTCAACTTATAAAATGAAAATCAGCAAAATCTGAGACATTTCATGTCTCACCCTATATGGAAATCCTTTGATCCTTATGGAGAATTGATTTAAAAATAGTTGATGTCCAGTGTGTCCAGCTGTATTCAGAATAAGAACATGTTAGCATGTGTTGAAGCAGTTTTTGAATGGCTGTTATCTATATATGGAGTGGATTGAGCAGTAGGTACTAGTAGAATATAATTCTTATGTTTTGTGCCAATCTGACCTCCATCTGAACTTCAGATTTTCACATTGAGTAATCAATATATTGTAGGATTTATGAATCTGGATTTGCTGTACCTGATGAAATCTACAAAAATATTTTTCCTTCGTAGCTTACGGTACCTTTCTTGCCAAGTTGTCAGTTAATATAAAACTCTCTGGATTTTTAAAATAATTGTTGTTTGCCATTTCAAAACATAATCTGACACAAAGCCTAAGCAGGGAATCAAGGACATGTGGCCAATAAATATAGAAAGACTTATTGGTATTACAAAATAGTATTCTATGTTGCTCCTTAAAAATTTTGTTTGTCTGTACTAATGTACCTGTAGTTTTAAATGAAACCCACACTGAAAATGTACCTTTATGAATGACATCATTTAAAATAAAGAAATTCCCATTCATAAAGGTACTTGCAAACAGTGACCCTATTGGTTTGTATTACATTCATCATCAGGTTTTTTTATTTTCATTTAAGCTTCTTGTAAATATAAGCAAGATGTCAGAATCTGCCTTACAGAAGACGCAACAGACCGGCTTACTACAACAGCTGTTAAATGAAATACACAAAGATGACATACTGACCCAGTTAAACAGTCTTGAGTTACTTTCCGATCTGACGATGGCAGAACATGGCTTGGTCTTCCTGGATAGGGCTGGTGTTATTAAACAGTTAGAGAATATAATGT
Source organism: Limnoperna fortunei (assembly GCA_944474755.1). Classification (NCBI taxonomy): domain Eukaryota; kingdom Metazoa; phylum Mollusca; class Bivalvia; order Mytilida; family Modiolidae; genus Limnoperna; species Limnoperna fortunei. The sequence continues at coordinate 5,551,376 of OX104114.1, read as the reverse complement.
CTACATGTGACTCAGATCCCTTAGCTGGGCTTTTGTTACCTGGTAAGTGTTTAGATGTGACTGATCCTTAGCTGGACTTTTGTTACCTGGTAAGTGTTTAGATGTGACTGATCCTTAGCTGGACTTTTGTTACCTAGTTAGTGTCTACATTTGATTGGAATCCCTTAGCAGGTCTTTTGTTACCTGGTAAGTGTCTAGCTGTGACTCTGATCCCTTAGCTGGACTTTTGTTACCTGGTAAGTTTCTAGATGTGACTCGGATCCCTTAGCAGGACTTTTGTTACCTGGTAAGTGTCTACATGTGACTCTGATCCTTTAGCTGGACTTTTGTTACCTGGTAAGTGTCTAGCTGTGACTCTGATCCCTTAGCTGGGCTTTTGTTACCTGGTAAGTGTCTACATGTGACTCGGATCCCTTAGCAGGACTTTTGTTACCTGTTAAGTGTCTACATGTGACTCAGATCCCTTAGCTGGACTTTTGTTACCTGGTAAGTGTCTGGATGTGAGTGATCCCTTAGCAGGACTTTTGTTACCTGGTAAGTGTCTATATGTGACTCGGATCCCTTATCAGGACTTTTGTTACCTGGTAAGTGTCTAGATATACTCGGATCCCTTAGCGGGACTTTTGTTACCTGGTAAGTGTCTAGATGTGACTGATCCCTTTGCAGGACTTTTGTTACCTGGTAAGTGTCTAGATGTACTCGGATCCCTTAGCTGGACTTTTGTTACCTGGTAAGTTTCTAGATGTGACTCGGATCCCTTAGCTGGACTTTTGTTACCTGGTAAGCGTCTAGCTGTGACTCTGATCCCTTAACTGGACTTTTGTTACCTGGTAAGTGTCTAGCTGTGACTCAGATCCCTTAGCTGGACTTTTGTTACCTGGTAAGTGTCTACATGTGACTCAGATCCCTTAGCAGGACTTTTGTTACCTGGTAAGTGTCTAGATGTGACTGATCCCTTAGCTGGACTTTTGTTATCTGGTAAGTGTCTAGATGTGACTGATCCCTTAGCAGGACTTTTGTTACCTTTTAAGTGTCTAGATGTGACTGATCCCTTAGCTGGACTTTTGTTACCTGGTAAGTTTCTAGCTGTGACTCTGATCCCTTAGCTGGACTTTTGTTACTTGGTAAGTGTCTAGCTGTGACTCTAATCTCTTAGCTGGGCTTTTGTTACCTGGTAAGTGTCTACATGTGACTCGGATCCCTTAGCTGGACTTTTGTTACCTGGTAAGTGTCTAGCTGTGACTCTGATCCCTTAGCTGGGCTTTTGTTACCTGGTCAGTGTCTACATGTGACTCGGATCCCTTAGCAAGACTTTTGTTACCTTTTAAGTGTCTACATGTGACTCAGATCCCTTAGCTGGACTTTTGTTATCTGGTAAGTGTCTATATGTGACTCTGATCCCTAAGCAGGACTTTTGTTACCTTTTAAGTGTCTAGATGTGACTGATCCCTTAGCAGGAATTTTGTTACCTGGTAAGTGTCTAGATGTACTCGGATCCCTTAGCGGGACTTTTGTTACCTGGTAAGTGTCTAGATGTGACTGATCCCTTCGCAGGACTTTTGTTACCTGGTAAGTGTCTAGATGTACTCGGATCCCTTAGCAGGACTTTTGTTATCTGGTAAGAGTGTAGATGTGACCCCTTAGCTCTGCTTTTGTTACCTGGTCAGTGTCTACATGTGACTCGGATCCCTTAGCAAGACTTTTGTTACCTGTTAAGTGTCTACATGTGACTCAGATCCCTTAGCTGGACTTTTGTTATCTGGTAAGTGTCTATATGTGACTCGGATCCCTAAGCAGGACTTTTGTTACCTTTTAAGTGTCTAGATGTGACTGATCCCTAGCAGGACTTTTGTTACCTGGTAAGTGTCTAGATGTACTCGGATCCCTTAGCGGGACTTTTGTTACCTGGTAAGTGTCTAGATGTGACTGATCCCTTTGCAGGACTTTTGTTACCTGGTAAGTGTCTAGATGTACTCGGATCCCTTAGCAGGACTTTTGTTATCTGGTAAGAGTGTAGATGTGACTCAGATCCCTTAGCTTGACTTTTGTTACCTGGTAAGTGTCTACATGTGACTCAGATCCCTTAGCTGGACTTTTGTTACCTGGTAAGTGTCTACATGTGACTCAGATCCCTTAGCAGGACTTTTGTTACCTGGTAAGTGTCTAGATGTACTCGGATCCCTTAGCTGGACTTTTGTTACCTGGTAAGCTTCTAGATGTGACTGATCCCTTAGCAGGACGTTTGTTACCTAGTTAGTGTCTAGATGTGACTGATCCCTTAGCTGGACTTTTGTTATCTGGTAAGTGTCTAGATGTGACTGATCCCTTAGCAGGACTTTTGTTACCTGGTAAGTGTCTAGATGTGACTGATCCCTTAGCTGGACTTTTGTTTCTTGGTAAATGTATGTCTACATGTGACTTGGATCTCTTAGCAGGACTTTTGTTACCTGGTAAGTGTCTTTATGTGACTTGGATCCCTTAGCACGACTTTTGTTACGTGGTAAGTGTTTGTTGTGACTCGGATCCCTTAGCAGGACTTTTGTTACCTGGTAAGTGTCTAGATGTGACTGATCCCTTAGCAGGACTTTTGTTACCAGGTTAGTGTATACATAGTCAAAAATCTTTCAATTTACAAGGATAGATGGTTTCATCTGTCTACCACAATATACCTTCAGATAAAGCAACCTGCTGAAAGTGATGTTGATAAGAATTTAATGTTGAGCAATCATTTTAATAGGTTTGAGTATTTAAATATTCTACAAACTAAATGGTATACAAGTACCCTTTGTCTACTTTAAACTTACATAAAGTATCTGTCTTTGCTAATTGTACTGAAATAGGTCCTAGTTTTATTTGTATACTTTTCTGACATTGTGACCATACATTTTATAATTGCAATTGTAAATATACATCTATGATTATTTTGTTTTCTGAAAATTTTATCAATGATAGATAATGAAATCATTCTAGACAGATCTAATTAAACATCTCTTGAGCATTTTGAATTACATCCTAGGCATGACATAGATTAATGAAACCTTTGTGTTTTAGGTTTGATCAAATTCTTTGGAGGTGTTGCTCATTTAACCTTTGTGTTTTAGGTTTGATCAAATTCTTTGGAGGTGTTGCTCATTTTACCTTTGTGTTTTAGGTTTGATCAAATTCTTCGGAGGTGTTGCTCATAAACCTTTGTGTTTTAGGTTTGATCAAATTCTTCGGAGGTGTTGCTCATTTAACCTTTCTGTTTTAGGTTTGATCAAATTCCTCGGAGGTGTTGCTCATTTAACCTTTGTGTTTTAGGTTTGATTAAATTCTTTGGAGGTGTTGCTCATTTAATCTTTGTGTTTTAGGTTTGATCAAATTCTTCGGAGGTGTTGCTCATTTAACCTTTGTGTTTTAGGTTTGATTAAATTCTTCGGATGTGTTGCTCATTTAACCTTTGTGTTTTAGGTTTGATCAAATTCTTTGGAGGTGTTGCTCATTTAACCTTTGTGTTTTAGATTTGATCAAATTCTTCGAATGTGTTGCTCATTTAACCTTTGTGTTTTAGGTTTGATCAAATTCCTCGGAGGTGCTGCTCATTTAACCTTTCTGTTTTAGGTTTGATCAAATTCTTCGAATGTGTTGCTCATTTAACCTTTGTGTTTTAGGTTTGATCAAATTCTTTGGAGGTGTTGCTCATTTAACCTTTCTGTTTTAGGTTTGATCAAATTCTCCGGAGGTGTTGCTCATTTAACCTTTCTGTTTTAGGTTTGATCAAATTCTTCGGAGGTGTTGCTCATTTAAACTTTCTGTTTTAGGTTTGATCAAATTCTCCGGAGGTGTTGCTCATAAACCTTTGTGTTTTAGGTTTGATCAAATTCTTCGGATGTGTTGCTCATTTAACCTTTCTGTTTTAGGTTTGATCAAATTCTTCGGAGGTGTTGCTCATTTAACCTTTGTGTTTTAGGTTTGATCAAATTCTTCGGAGGTGTTGCTCATTTTTACCCAAAGGAAGTCTGTAGTGAGAACAAGACTTTTGTAAACTTGTTGCTAAGTAACCTGTCCTCAGCTGACAAAACATTGTGTGGGATATCAATACAGACTGTGGGGTTCATTGCCAAAACAACAGAGGGGAAGCTGGCACTGGACAAGTTAGGTTAGTGATTAACTATTCATGTACGATATCAAGTACAAAGGATAATGGGCATGTCTAAAATACAAGGACAGCACTATTCAGTATATCTGTATTAGCTTCTATAGAGATCTGTCTAATAATAAACATGCACATCAGTAGAAGTAACTCCTACATACAGTAGCAACTAAAGAGCAAAAAAAAATAATTTCACATGTATTTATTTTCTGAATTAATACAAAATTATTATAGGATTAAACACCGTTTTCAATGGATTTATCGGTATATCAACAAGACCAACTCACTCACAAACAAATAAAAGTCCGTTTGTGAGTGTTGGTCTTGTTGATATACCGATAAATCCATTGAAAACGGTGTTTAATCCTTATAATTCTTTAAAATTGCATTAAGGAGTTAATTTATCTAACGTGCTTTTCAACTTCATATTTCTTGTGTATTTGGTAGCGGGATTGACTGAACGTATGAATATTTTGTTTATTTTTACGTACGATTATTCCAAAAACCATTTTCTGATTTTAATAAACACAATTAAGTTTTATATCAATCTATAAACTTATTTTCTGTATCGAACACAAGGAAAGTTTTAAATTTAACAAATCATTTATGATAATTCATCAAACAAATAATTTATAAGCTGATCGCTACTTTCGATATTGAAAGCCGCCATCTTTGTTTACGTTGGTTACGGTAAAAATAGTTCGGTCAACGTCATTTATCCAAAAATAAATTAAGTCAACTTCATTTATCAAAAAATAAATTTCGTTGAAAACCTCTACCGGAAGTAATCTCAACCAATGAAATAAACGTATTTCTAAATATGCAAATCATATTAGAATTATCAAAAAAGATTTTATACTAGTATATAAAAATCTAACATGTTTTTCAAAATTCAAGAAAAGAACGCCTTGGAAATAGCTTGCTACAATCTGAATGTTTTGTCTCGCTTGTGACGAAAGTCGCCGGAGGCGAGACATATATATGGGAATCCGGCAGTGGCAGCATCAACACTTGGACATCTTGCTTCATATCTTTCTAAGACAAAGCCCAAGGTCCATCAAATTTGGTTCAGTGGTTATTATGATGAGTACTTGCCAGTCAGTCACCTGTCACCTGAACTTGACCTCATTTGCATAGTCCAGCGACTACGTTAAAGTTTTTGGATTAGAACAGTTCCTCTGTAACCATCATGCCTTGTAGGATGACAATATTTAGTATATAGATTGCTGATGAATAGTACATGACTGTCTGGTAGGTGTCACCTGACCTTGACCTCAATTTCACAGTCCAGCGACTGTTAAAGTTTTTTATTAGGGCAGTTCCTCTGTAACTATGCAGGGAAGGATGACAAAGTTTGGTATATAGGTTGCTGATGAATAGTACATGTCTGGTATGTGTCACCTGACCTTGACCTCAATTTCACGGTCCAGCGACTACGTTAAAGTTTTTGTATTAGGGTAGTTCCTCTGTAACTATGCATGGTAGGATGACAATATTTGGTATATAGGTTGCTGGTGAATAGTACATGACTGTCTGTTAGGTGTCACCTGACCTTGACCTTCATGGTAAAGCGACTACATTAAAGTTTTTGTATTAGGGCAGTTCCTCTGTAACCATGCATGGTAGGATGACAATATTTGGTATATAGGTTGCTGATATATTGTACATGACTGTCTGGTAGGTGTCACCTTGACCTCAATTTTACTGTCCAGCGACTATGTTACGGCAGTTCCTCTGTAACCATGCACACATCAAGTGTTGGTCTAGTAAATAGTAAACATTTGTAAGTGTACAGAACACTGTCGTGGTCTGCACATGTTATACCAGTAGCTGAACAATGTTCTCATTACAGAAAACAACTGAAGATAACATACCCAAAGAAAGAATATAGATTGGATTTTTTTTCATTACATTCAATATTTATTGTAATTTACAGGGAACATGTTTATCAACGGTTTACATGCAATAGGAGGAATGGTGAAACATGCTCCTACAGAACTGAAAGAATTGTCTCTACAAACTACAGCAGATCTTATACATATTCCTGTAAGTTCAATGTATATATCTTCAAAATATATGATCTTTCTGGGAGTGTTATACATGCATGATTCTTTATGTGCAGTGCAAGCCTTTATTGTATATGGTGTTTTGCTTTATTGTTTACACATTGGGAAGTATGTGCTTTTGTTTTATTTTATAATGCTAAGGCAATTCTTGATGTAAAGTCAATTCTAATTGGAGATTGTGAATAATTTCATGACATCAATTCTAAGATTAATTCTGTAATAAGTTACTTACTGTAAGTGCAGACATAATTTTCCAAGCCTTAAGAAATAGATTATTGCAATTAGCAAAAAATATAAATCTATGTTTGTCATTTTATTGAATATTCATTCCTCATAAGCATGAAAATGATTTAAAATCTGGCACAAAACTGAATTTTACCAGTTTGAAATTGTTCAGTTGAGCTTGTAATGACATCGGAATTCTTACTGCAACGTCATAGCAGGCTCAATGCTTATTATAACCCTAATATGTTCCCAAAGCACTTGAAGGACCCCATATTAGATACAAATTATAGTTAACATTGTTATTGTAGGTATCAGAACAGACCTCAGAATCCTGCCAGTTATCGGAGCGATGGTTTCACCACTTGGATCCTAATATGCTGCAGATTATCATGAATATTGCCAAACAACCTTTTCCTGAAGTGCGTCACTGTTCCCATCGTGTCTTAGCAGCATTAGGAGGGTTACCATGGGGACAGAAAAAAATGAGTGAATTTCCAGGATTTAACGAATATCTTCTAGACAGAACGACGGAAAAGACAAAAGAAGGAAAAGAGTCTAAATTCGAATTAGTAAAGACTTTAGCAGAAAGTCCTACTTCTTTAGATATTTTTGGGCAGCCTTACTATGTGAAATTAAAAGCATTTTTCTTGCAGGGACCATTTTTCATACAAACAGAAAGCCAAGTGGCATTCGAAGGAGAATAAAACATTTCAAAACATTTTTTACTATAAAAGATTCATGCCAACGAAAAAATCTTGCATCTTCTTTTTTTGCCACATTAGGTACATAAAATATCATGGTCTTCTACATTCACTGGTTTTTATACCCCCCCTTACCCCCCCCCCCCCCCCCCCCCCCCCTTTACCCCCCCCCCCCCCCCCCCCCCCGCAAATTTGTTTGGGGGGGTATATAGGGATCACCCAGTGTGTCTGTCTGTCCCTCTGTCCACATCCCTTGTAAGCGCTTCTCCTCCAAAACTGCTTGACAGACATTGATGCAGAGGTGTTTACCATTACGGAATTTCCGGAATTATTCCGAATTTGGGTCTAAAAATATGCATCACGGAAATGCACCCGGGAATTACACATTTCCGCCAGTATTACAATTAACTTTCAAATGCTTTTGGTTTTGATTTTGTGACATTGTAAAGGAATTATAATATTGAATAAACATGTTTTTTATTTATGTTTGATCAATAAAATGTGCATCAGAAAGATGTTATAGTAAAAGACTGGCCAGAAACTTTTAATATTGTTATAAGTTCGGACATTTTATTGCATAGTTTCAGATTACGGATAAATGTGCCAAATTACTGAAAAAATAATTTAGATTACTGGGAGTACAGCAAAGGGGTGAACACGTCAGTTGATGAAACTTTACATGAAGGAAGTACATCATATGTAGATGTGCATGAAGAATTTTCGTTGGGCCCCGTGCGGGATCCGGGTGGCTAAAAGAATAGACCGCAGTTGTGCTAGCTTGTTGTAAAAGGCAACTAAATAACGCCCAGTACCCTGACCTGCGTGTCAGGTCAGTTTGCCTAAAGACCGACTGGGATGTGGCCCCCAGGTGGTTGAATGGGGTACCCCTGGCAAGCTGGGGTTCTCAGGCCATAATACGAAAAACCTGACCGCAAACCATTTTAGTGCACCGTGTTGGGAAAATGCCACGTTCCTCGTGCGCTAAAGAACGCTGCTGTAGTATTCTCTATGAGTAGGGATTTCGATCCCGCTACAGGAGGCTAAATTGCCCGACCCTATCCATCCTCCCATTTGCCAGTGGCAATCTAAAATCTGTTACCCCTATTTTTCCTTGTGTCCCATCCCATTTTCATTCATCATTTCATGTTCATTTTATCATCCATTTTATGTTCATCGCCTGAATATAGCTGAAATATTGCTGCTCGGGCGTTAAACACCATTAATCAATCAATCAATCAATTTTTGTTGCTGTCGGATATTATTCAGGGGATATAATTTGACTTGAAGCGAAGCTGGGGGTATCCCTTTGTGACGTGCTCACAGTCCACACTTGTTAATTCTTAATTTCTCATCTTAATCTTACATTTGATTGGCCATCAAACTTGTGGTTTTATCTCACCTACCCCTTTTCATCCAGTGTGATCATTTTATCATCTATAAACTTTACATTTTAATCTTCTTTGAAACCACTGTGTCAATTGAAACCAAAGTTCGTTACAATGTTCATTGGATGGTCATGTACAAAGTTGGTTACAATGTTCATTGGATGATCATATACAAAGTTGGTTACAATGTTCATTGGATGGTCATGTACAAAGTTGGTTACAATGTTCATTGGATGATCATATACAAAGTTGGTTACAATGTTCATTGGATGGTCATGTACAAAGTTGGTTACAATGTTCATTGGATGATCATATACAAAGTTGGTTACAATGTTCATTGGATGGTCATGTACAAAGTTGGTTACAATGTTCATTGGATGATCATATACAAAGTTGGTTACAATGTTCATTGGATGGTCATGTACAAAGTTGGTTACAATGTTCATTGGATGATCATATACAAAGTTGGTTACAATGTTCATTGGATGGTCATGTACAAAGTTGGTTACAATGTTCATTGGATGATCATATACAAAGTTGGTTACAATGTTTATTGGATGGTCATGTATAAAGTTGGTTACAATGTTCATTGGATGGTCATGTATAAAGTTGGTTACAATGTTCATTGGATGGTCATGTACGAAGTTGATTTCAATGTTCATTGGATGGTCATGTACAAAGTTGGTTACAATGTTCATTGGATGGTCATGTACGAAGTTGATTTCAATGTTCATTGGATGGTCATGTACCAAGTTGGTTACAATGTTCATTGGATGGTCATGTATAAAGTTGGTTACAATGTTCATTGGATGATCATATACAAAGTTGGTTACAATGTTCATTGGATGGTCATTTACAAAGTTGGTTACAATGTTCATTGGATGATCATATACAAAGTTGGTTACAATGTTCATTGGATGGTCATGTACAAAGTTGGTTACAATGTTCATTGGATGATCATATACAAAGTTGGTTACAATGTTTATTGGATGGTCATGTATAAAGTTGGTTACAATGTTCATTGGATGGTCATGTATAAAGTTGGTTACAATGTTCATTGGATGGTCATGTACGAAGTTGATTTCAATGTTCATTGGATGGTCATGTACAAAGTTGGTTACAATGTTCATTGGATGGTCATGTACGAAGTTGATTTCAATGTTCATTGGATGGTCATGTACCAAGTTGGTTACAATGTTCATTGGATGGTCATGTATAAAGTTGGTTACAATGTTAATTGGATGGTCATGTATAAAGTTGGTTACAATGTTCATTGGATGGTCATGTATAAAGTTGGTTACAATGTTCATTGGATGGTCATGTATAAAGTTGGTTACAATGTTCATTGGATGGTCATGTACAAAGTTGGTTACAATGTTCATTGGATGGTCATGTATAAAGTTGGTTACAATGTTCATTGGATGGTCATGTATAAAGTTGGTTACAATGTTCATTGGATGGTCATGTATAAAGTTGGTTACAATGTTCATTGGATGGTCATGTACAAAGTTGGTTACAATGTTCATTGTGTGGTCATATACGAAGTTGATTACAATGTTCATTGGATGGTCATGTATAAAGTTGGTTACAATGTTCATTGGATGGTCATGTACAAAGTTGGTTACAATGTTCATTGTGTGGTCATATACGAAGTTGATTACATTGTTCATTGGATGGTCATGTACAAAGTTGGTTACAATGTTCATTGTGTGGTCATATACGAAGTTGATTACAATGTTCATTGGATGGTCATGTACAAATTTGGTTACAATGTTCATTGAATGGTCATGTACAAAGTTGGTTACAATGTTCATTGGATGGTCATGTATAAAGTTGGTAACAATGTTCATTGGATGGTCATGTACAAAGTTGGTTACAATGTTCATTGGATGGTCATGTATAAAGTTGGTTACAATGTTCATTGGGTGGTCATGTATAAAGTTGGTTACAATGTTCATTGGATGGTCATGTATAAAGTTGGTTACAATGTTCATTGGATGGTCATGTACAAAGTTGGTTACAATGTTCATTGGATGGTCATGTATAAAGTTGGTTACAATGTTCATTGGATGGTCATGTATAAAGTTGGTTACAATGTTCATTGGATGATCATGTATAAAGTTGGTTACAATGTTCATTGGATGGTCATGTACAAAGTTGGTTACAATGTTCATTGGATGGTCATGTATAAAGTTGGTTACAATGTTCATTGGATGGTCATGTACGAAGTTGATTACAATGTTCATTGGATGGTCATGTACAAATTTGGTTACAATGTTCATTGGATGGTCATGTATAAAGTTGGTTACAATGTTCATTGGATGATCATGTATAAAGTTGGTTACAATGTTCATTGGATGGTCATGTACAAAGTTGGTTACAATGTTCATTGGATGGTCATGTATAAAGTTGGTTACAATGTTCATTGGATGGTCATGTACGAAGTTGATTACAATGTTCATTGGATGGTCATGTACAAATTTGGTTACAATGTTCATTGGATGGTCATGTACAAATTTGGTTACAATGTTCATTGGATGGTCATGTATAAAGTTGGTTACAATGTTCATTGGATGGTCATGTACGAAGTTGATTACAATGTTCATTGGATGGTCATGTACAAATTTGGTTACAATGTTCATTGGATGGTCATGTACAAATTTGGTTACAATGTTCATTGGGTGGTCATGTACAAATTTGGTTACAATGTTCATTGGATGGTCTTGTACGAAGTTGATTACAATGTTCATTGGATGGTCATGTACGAAGTTGGTTACAATGTCATTGGATGGTCATGTACGAAGTTGATTACAATGTTCATTGGATGGTCATGTACAAAGTTGGTTACAATGTTCATTGGATGGTCATGTATAAAGTTGGTTACAATGTTCATTGGGTGGTCATGTATGAAGTTGATTACAATGTTCATTGGATGGTCATGTACGAAGTTGATTACAATGTTCATTGGATGGTCATGTACAAAGTTGGTTAAAATGTTCATTGGATGGTCATGTATAAAGTTGGTTACAATGTTCATTGGGTGGTCATGTATGAAGTTGGTTACAATGTTCATTGGATGGTCATGTACGAAGTTGATTACAATGTTCATTGGATGGTCATGTACGAAGTTGGTTACAATGTTCATTGGATGGTCATGTACAAAGTTGGTTACAATGTTCATTGGATGATCATATACAAAGTTGGTTACAATGTTCATTGGATGGTCATGTACAAAGTTGGTTACAATGTTCATTGGATGATCATATACAAAGTTGGTTACAATGTTCATTGGATGGTCATGTACAAAGTTGGTTACAATGTTCATTGGATGATCATATACAAAGTTGGTTACAATGTTCATTGGATGGTCATGTACAAAGTTGGTTACAATGTTCATTGGATGATCATATACAAAGTTGGTTACAATGTTCATTGGATGGTCATGTACAAAGTTGGTTACAATGTTCATTGGATGATCATATACAAAGTTGGTTACAATGTTCATTGGATGGTCATGTACAAAGTTGGTTACAATGTTCATTGGATGATCATATACAAAGTTGGTTACAATGTTCATTGGATGGTCATGTATAAAGTTGGTTACAATGTTCATTGGATGGTCATGTATAAAGTTGGTTACAATGTTCATTGGATGGTCATGTACGAAGTTGATTTCAATGTTCATTGGATGGTCATGTACAAAGTTGGTTACAATGTTCATTGGATGGTCATGTACGAAGTTGATTTCAATGTTCATTGGATGGTCATGTACCAAGTTGGTTACAATGTTCATTGGATGGTCATGTATAAAGTTGGTTACAATGTTAATTGGATGGTCATGTATAAAGTTGGTTACAATGTTCGTTGGATGGTCATGTATAAAGTTGGTTACAATGTTCACTGGATGGTCATGTATAAAGTTGGTTACAATGTTCATTGGATGGTCATGTACAAAGTTGGTTACAATGTTCATTGTGTGGTCATATACGAAGTTGATTACAATGTTCATTGGATGGTCATGTACAAAGTTGGTTACAATGTTCATTGTGTGGTCATATACGAAGTTGATTACAATGTTCATTGGATGGTCATGTACAAAGTTGGTTACAATGTTCATTGTGTGGTCATATACGAAGTTGATTACAATGTTCATTGGATGGTCATGTACAAAGTTGGTTACAATGTTCATTGGATGATCATATACAAAGTTGGTTACAATGTTTATTGGATGGTCATGTATAAAGTTGGTTACAATGTTCATTGGATGGTCATGTATAAAGTTGGTTACAATGTTCATTGGATGGTCATGTACGAAGTTGATTTCAATGTTCATTGGATGGTCATGTACAAAGTTGGTTACAATGTTCGTTGGATGGTCATGTATAAAGTTGGTTACAATGTTCACTGGATGGTCATGTATAAAGTTGGTTACAATGTTCATTGGATGGTCATGTATAAAGTTGGTTACAATGTTAATTGGATGGTCATGTATAAAGTTGGTTACAATGTTCGTTGGATGGTCATGTATAAAGTTGGTTACAATGTTCACTGGATGGTCATGTATAAAGTTGGTTACAATGTTCATTGGATGGTCATGTACAAAGTTGGTTACAATGTTCATTGTGTGGTCATATACAAAGTTGGTTACAATGTTCATTGTGTGGTCATATACGAAGTTGATTACAATGTTCATTGGATGGTCATGTACAAAGTTGGTTACAATGTTCATTGGATGATCATATACAAAGTTGGTTACAATGTTTATTGGATGGTCATGTATAAAGTTGGTTACAATGTTCATTGGATGGTCATGTATAAAGTTGGCTACAATGTTCATTGGATGGTCATGTACGAAGTTGATTTCAATGTTCACTGGATGGTCATGTATAAAGTTGGTTACAATGTTCATTGGATGGTCATGTACAAAGTTGGTTACAATGTTCATTGTGTGGTCATATACGAAGTTGATTACAATGTTCATTGGATGGTCATGTATAAAGTTGGTTACAATGTTCATTGGATGGTCATGTACAAAGTTGGTTACAATGTTCATTGTGTGGTCATATACGAAGTTGATTACAATGTTCATTGGATGGTCATGTACAAAGTTGGTTACAATGTTCATTGTGTGGTCATATACGAAGTTGATTACAATGTTCATTGGATGGTCATGTACAAAGTTGGTTACAATGTTCATTGGATGATCATATACAAAGTTGGTTACAATGTTTATTGGATGGTCATGTATAAAGTTGGTTACAATGTTCATTGGATGGTCATGTATAAAGTTGGCTACAATGTTCATTGGATGGTCATGTACGAAGTTGATTTCAATGTTCATTGGATGGTCATGTACAAAGTTGGTTACAATGTTCATTGGATGGTCATGTACGAAGTTGATTTCAATGTTCATTGGATGGTCATGTACCAAGTTGGTTACAATGTTCATTGGATGGTCATGTATAAAGTTGGTTACAATGTTCATTGGATGGTCATGTATAAAGTTGGTTACAATGTTCATTGGATGGTCATGTACCAAGTTGGTTACAATGTTTATTGGATGGTCATGTATAAAGTTGATTACAATGTTCATTGGATGGTCATGTATAAAGTTGGTTACAATGTTCATTGGATGGTCATGTACAAAGTTGGTTACAATGTTAATTGGATGGTCATGTATAAAGTTGGTTACAATGTTCATTGGATGGTCATGTATAAAGTTGATTACAATGTTCATTGGATGGTCATGTATAAAGTTGGTTACAATGTTCATTGGATGGTCATGTACAAAGTTGGTTACAATGTTCATTGGATGGTCATGTACAAAGTTGGTTACAATGTTCATTGGATGGTCATGTATAAAGTTGATTACAATGTTCATTGGATGGTCACGTATAAAGTTGATTACAATGTTCATTGGATGGTCATGTACAAAGTTGGTTACAATGTTCATTGGATGGTCATGTACAAAGTTGGTTACAATGTTCATTGGATGGTCATGTATAAAGTTGATTACAATGTTCATTGGATGGTCATGTATAAAGTTGGTTACAATGTTCATTGGATGGTCATGTACAAAGTTGGTTACAATGTTCATTGGATGGTCATGTACCAAGTTGGTTACAATGTTCATTGGATGGTCATGTACAAAGTTGGTTACAATGTTCATTGGATGGTCATGTACAAAGTTGGTTACAATGTTCATTGGATGGTCATGTACAAAGTTGGTTACAATGTTCATTGGATGGTCATGTACAAAGTTGGTTACAATGTTCATTGGATGGTCATGTATCAAGTTGATTACAATGTTCATTGGATGGTCATGTATAAAGTTGGTTACAATGTTCATTGGATGGTCATGTATAAAGTTGGTTACAATGTTCATTGGATGGTCATGTACGAAGTTGGTTACAATGTTCATTGGATGGTCATGTATAAAGTTGGTTACAATGTTCATTGGATGGTCATGTACGAAGTTGATTACAATGTTCATTGGATGGTCATGTACAAAGTTGGTTACAATGTTCATTGGATGGTCATGTATAAAGTTGGTTACAATGTTCATTGGATGGTCATGTATAAAGTTGGTTACAATGTTCATTGGATGGTCATGTACAAAGTTGATTACAATGTTCATTGGATGGTCATGTATAAAGTTGGTTACAATGTTCATTGGATGGTCATGTATAAAGTTGGTTACAATGTTCATTGGATGGTCATGTATAAAGTTGGTTACTATGTTCATTGGATGGTCATGTACAAAGTTGGTTACAATGTTCATTGGATGGTCATGTACGAAGTTGATTACAATGTTCATTGGATGGTCATGTACAAAGTTGGTTACAATGTTCATTGGATGGTCATGTATAAAGTTGGTTACAATGTTCATTGGATGGTCATGTATAAAGTTGGTTACAATGTTCATTGGATGGTCATGTATAAAGTTGGTTACAATGTTCATTGGATGGTCATGTACAAAGTTGGTTACAATGTTCATTGTGTGGTCATATACGAAGTTGATTACAATGTTCATTGGATGGTCATGTACAAAGTTGGTTACAATGTTCATTGTGTGGTCATATACGAAGTTGATTACAATGTTCATTGGATGGTCATGTATAAAGTTGGTTACAATGTTCATTGGATGGTCATGTACAAAGTTGGTTACAATGTTCATTGTGTGGTCATATACGAAGTTGATTACAATGTTCATTGGATGGTCATGTACAAAGTTGGTTACAATGTTCATTGTGTGGTCATATACGAAGTTGATTACAATGTTCATTGGATGGTCATGTACAAATTTGGTTACAATGTTCATTGAATGGTCATGTACAAAGTTGGTTACAATGTTCATTGGATGGTCATGTATAAAGTTGGTTACAATGTTCATTGGATGGTCATGTACAAAGTTGGTTACAATGTTCATTGGATGGTCATGTATAAAGTTGGTTACAATGTTCATTGGATGGTCATGTATAAAGTTGGTTACAATGTTCATTGGATGGTCATGTACAAAGTTGGTTACAATGTTCATTGGATGGTCATGTATAAAGTTGGTTACAATGTTCATTGGATGGTCATGTACAAAGTTGGTTACAATGTTCATTGGATGATCATGTATAAAGTTGGTTACAATGTTCATTGGATGGTCATGTACAAAGTTGGTTACAATGTTCATTGGATGGTCATGTATAAAGTTGGTTACAATGTTCATTGGATGGTCATGTACGAAGTTGATTACAATGTTCATTGGATGGTCATGTACAAATTTGGTTACAATGTTCATTGGATGGTCATGTATAAAGTTGGTTACAATGTTCATTGGATGATCATGTATAAAGTTGGTTACAATGTTCATTGGATGGTTATGTACAAAGTTGGTTACAATGTTCATTGGATGGTCATGTATAAAGTTGGTTACAATGTTCATTGGATGGTCATGTACGAAGTTGATTACAATGTTCATTGGATGGTCATGTACAAATTTGGTTACAATGTTCATTGGATGGTCATGTACAAATTTGGTTACAATGTTCATTGGATGGTCATGTATAAAGTTGGTTACAATGTTCATTGGATGGTCATGTACGAAGTTGATTACAATGTTCATTGGATGGTCATGTACAAATTTGGTTACAATGTTCATTGGATGGTCATGTACAAATTTGGTTACAATGTTCATTGGGTGGTCATGTACAAATTTGGTTACAATGTTCATTGGATGGTCATGTACGAAGTTGATTACAATGTTCATTGGATGGTCATGTACGAAGTTGGTTACAATGTTCATTGGATGGTCATGTACGAAGTTGATTACAATGTTCATTGGATGGTCATGTACAAAGTTGGTTACAATGTTCATTGGATGGTCATGTATAAAGTTGGTTACAATGTTCATTGGGTGGTCATGTATGAAGTTGATTACAATGTTCATTGGATGGTCATGTACGAAGTTGATTACAATGTTCATTGGATGGTCATGTACAAAGTTGGTTACAATGTTCATTGGATGGTCATGTATAAAGTTGGTTACAATGTTCATTGGGTGGTCATGTATGAAGTTGGTTACAATGTTCATTGGATGGTCATGTACGAAGTTGATTACAATGTTCATTGGATGGTCATGTACGAAGTTGGTTACAATGTTCATTGGATGGTCATGTACAAAGTTGGTTACAATGTTCATTGGATGATCATATACAAAGTTGGTTACAATGTTCATTGGATGGTCATGTACAAAGTTGGTTACAATGTTCATTGGATGGTCATGTACAAAGTTGGTTACAATGTTCATTGGATGATCATATACAAAGTTGGTTACAATGTTTATTGGATGGTCATGTATAAAGTTGGTTACAATGTTCATTGGATGGTCATGTATAAAGTTGGTTACAATGTTCATTGGATGGTCATGTACGAAGTTGATTTCAATGTTCATTGGATGGTCATGTACAAAGTTGGTTACAATGTTCATTGGATGGTCATGTACGAAGTTGATTTCAATGTTCATTGGATGGTCATGTACCAAGTTGGTTACAATGTTCATTGGATGGTCATGTATAAAGTTGGTTACAATGTTAATTGGATGGTCATGTATAAAGTTGGTTACAATGTTAATTGGATGGTCATGTATAAAGTTGGTTACAATATTCATTGGATGGTCATGTACAAAGTTGGTTACAATGTTAATTGGATGGTCATGTATAAAGTTGGTTACAATGTTCATTGGATGGTCATGTATAAAGTTGGTTACAATGTTCATTGGATGGTCATGTACAAAGTTGGTTACAATGTTCATTGGATGGTCATGTATAAAGTTGATTACAATGTTCATTGGATGGTCATGTATAAAGTTGGTTACAATGTTCATTGGATGGTCATGTATAAAGTTGGTTACAATATTCATTGGATGGTCATGTACAAAGTTGGTTACAATGTTCATTGGATGGTCATGTACAAAGTTGATTACAATGTTCATTGGATGGTCATGTATAAAGTTGGTTACAATGTTCATTGGATGGTCATGTATAAAGTTGGTTACAATGTTCATTGGATGGTCATGTATAAAGTTGGTTACTATGTTCATTGGATGGTCATGTACAAAGTTGGTTACAATGTTCATTGGATGGTCATGTATAAAGTTGATTACAATGTTCATTGGATGGTCATGTATAAAGTTGGTTACAATGTTCATTGGATGGTCATGTACGAAGTTGATTACAATGTTCATTGGATGGTCATGTACAAAGTTGGTTACAATGTTCATTGGATGGTCATGTATAAAGTTGGTTACAATGTTCATTGGATGGTCATGTACAAAGTTGGTTACAATGTTCATTGGATGGTCATGTATAAAGTTGGTTACAATGTTCATTGGATGGTCATGTACAAAGTTGGTTACAATGTTCATTGTGTGGTCATATACGAAGTTGATTACAATGTTCATTGGATGGTCATGTATAAAGTTGGTTACAATGTTCATTGGATGGTCATGTACAAAGTTGGTTACAATGTTCATTGTGTGGTCATATACGAAGTTGATTACAATGTTCATTGGATGGTCATGTACAAAGTTGGTTACAATGTTCATTGTGTGGTCATATACGAAATTGATTACAATGTTCATTGGATGGTCATGTACAAATTTGGTTACAATGTTCATTGAATGGTCATGTACAAAGTTGGTTACAATGTTCATTGGATGGTCATGTATAAAGTTGGTTACAATGTTCATTGGATGGTCATGTATAAAGTTGGTTACAATGTTCATTGGATGGTCATGTACAAAGTTGGTTACAATGTTCATTGGATGGTCATGTATAAAGTTGGTTACAATGTTCATATGATGGTCATGTATAAAGTTGGTTACAATGTTCATTGGATGATCATGTATAAAGTTGATTACAATGTTCATTGGATGGTCATGTACAAAGTTGGTTACAATGTTCATTGGATGGTCATGTATAAAGTTGGTTACAATGTTCATTGGATGGTCATGTACGAAGTTGATTACAATGTTCATTGGATGGTCATGTACAAATTTGGTTACATTGTTCATTGGATGGTCATGTATAAAGTTGGTTACAATGTTCATTGGATGATCATGTATAAAGTTGGTTACAATGTTCATTGGATGGTCATGTACAAAGTTGGTTACAATGTTCATTTGATGGTCATGTATAAAGTTGGTTACAATGTTCATTGGATGGTCATGTACGAAGTTGATTACAATGTTCATTGGATGGTCATGTACAAATTTGGTTACAATGTTCATTGGATGGTCATGTACAAATTTGGTTACAATGTTCATTGGATGGTCATGTATAAAGTTGGTTACAATGTTCATTGGATGGTCATGTACGAAGTTGATTACAATGTTCATTGGATGGTCATGTACAAATTTGGTTACAATGTTCATTGGATGGTCATGTACAAATTTGGTTACAATGTTCATTGGGTGGTCATGTACAAATTTGGTTACAATGTTCATTGGATGGTCATGTACGAAGTTGATTACAATGTTCATTGGATGGTCATGTACGAAGTTGGTTACAATGTTCATTGGATGGTCATGTACGAAGTTGATTACAATGTTCATTGGATGGTCATGTACAAAGTTGGTTACAATGTTCATTGGATGGTCATGTATAAAGTTGGTTACAATGTTCATTGGATGGTCATGTATAAAGTTGGTTACAATGTTAATTGGATGGTCATGTATAAAGTTGGTTACAATGTTCATTGGATGGTCATGTACGAAGTTGATTACAATGTTCATTGGATGGTCATGTACAAAGTTGATTACAATGTTCATTGGATGGTCACGTACAAAGTTGGTTACAATGTTCATTGGATGGTCATGTATAAAGTTGGTTACAATGTTCATTGGATGGTCATGTACAAAGTTGGTTACAATGTTCATTGAATGGTCATGTACAAAGTTGGCTGCTTTTGCAAGGAAGTTTAACATAAAAACCAGAAGGGCCAATACTTACTTACCTTCTCAACAGAAAATTAAAATCTGATTGAATCCCTGTTGTATGTGAATGTTTATTTGATGGTCTTTTTATGGTTTTTTTTCCCTTTTTTTAATTGCTCTGCTGAAAAATCCAAGATGGCTGTATAGGAAGACTAATAAATAAATAAAAATAAGATTTTAGGAAAAATGCATTGAAGCAGTTGAAACCAAACTTATCAGAAGTATAATAGGAACATATCCCTACAAAGTTTTTTTTCATTCTCACAAGTTGGGGTTGTGTCTACACTTGTCCACAACTCTAGTTAGGAAATTTCTGGGCTGCATGTCAGTCTTTTTATTGTTACATTTTTTTTCCATTTTCCTATGTAAAATTTAGTCCTGTGATGGAAGCCATCTTTGATTTCACATCAGGATATCCTTTATACAGTACCATATACATATATTCACATACAACATACAATGTTTTTTGTTAAATGTTTCAATGCATTCTCCTCAAATAGGGCAAAGCTAAATGATGCCATATTGTATAATAATGTTTGTTAGATGGACTTATTTTAAGATTGTATGCTTTGTTCTGAAATTAAAGATGACTGAATAAACACAGAATATGCTTTAAAAAGACTCTTCTCTGGTGAATCAAAATTTGTAATCAAACATGTCAGTCATTTTTATTGTTCCTTGACAAAGTTTAGATTTTCATGCCAATTAGAAACTCATATTTGCTACTGCTGCAAGTCTTGGTTAACATAGGACGATGTTGGGGAAATGTTCAAAAGCCTACATGTTTAACTGAAATACTGCTCATTAGATGCTAAGCAACTCTTCAATCACTGAATCCTCTCAGCAAAAGCAAAGCTGATTGAAGCTACAAATATTTTTTGCATTTCTGAATTTAATAAACCCACTTGGAAGATGTTAAAATAAATTCACAGAAACTGCAAACATATTTAAAGCCATACTGCTTTTTTAATTGGTTTGTCCTCTACAAAGTTTATTTTTTTAATTTTAATTGTAAATCCAAGATGGCTCCTACCCTAGGATTTTATTTAGAATAGAAACTTAGTGGCAATTTTTTTAAGAGCCTTCTTATATGAGCTAGTTGAAATCAAAAAGCAATATTTATTCGATGGTCCTCTACAGTTTATGCTTTTATATTTACCAATTGGAAGAAAACTGAATCGAATATATTGGTGAGTACTTGATAAACAATATTGTATAAGCTTCAGAGCATTTAACACTGGCATTAAATAAAAACTTCTGAATTCGAAACTAGAAAAGTAAGAATGTTAACTACTTTAATTGAAACAAACTTGAAAAAGAGCTGCCAGCTTTTGCGTATAATTGGATCAACAGTAATTTGTTACTTAACTGAAATTAAAATGTTGAAATCTATTTTCCTTTATATACTACAGGTCAGTTATGGTAATCAACTGTGGATGAGACACGGGTGTGTGTTATCTCCACTTTATCAATGAATTTTATTGATAAAAATAAACAGGTTAAATATTGAAGTAAACGATGCTTCCAAGTGAGTCCCATGATACGCAGGATAGGAAACAGCCGTGTGCCGCCTATAACACAGCATTAGCACATACTGACCTAACTTTGGCTTTTATAGTTATATATGGTGCAGCAGTTTCGGGTACAAGAGTATTTCCATGTCGGTTTTAAAAGCTTTTGTTTTATGTAGATAAGCTGTTAATTGTTTGTCTTGCCTACTATAAATAAAATCTACTTGCCGCGACTTGCATGCATATATATTGTGAAAAAAGAGATATGCGTTTTCAAGGTTTCTGTTTTTGTGAGATACACACTATATGGTAATATTTTATTTCGTCAATTCGGAGATTAAGTTATCCTGGACCTGTGAAAATATATATAGTTTTATTATCATAGGTAACTTTTTTGCGATCAGCGATTTTGTGTATTCTGAGTCATAAAAAAATTGTTTGGAATGTATTAATTCCACACTGTGCTCTTAATTGATTAACTCACTGTAAACTTAATTAGGTCAGTTGAGCAGACAAGTTCATTTTTTTAGTCATCGTCACAAGTTTCTGTGTTCACATGTGTCCAGGAACCCCTGACTTGTGAGGATGGTTCATTAGTGTAAGCCACCGTATCGTAGTCGCAACTTGTCACTGTTACACACTGTTCACTGCCAATTCAAATTAATAAAATCATAATCATGCAAACAAGTTTTGAGTATAATTATATTAACTTAATGATTACACATTACTGTGGATATATTATTCTATATAACTGAGATAAGACATTGATCTTGTACGTGTATTTTAAGGACATAGTGCATCCTATACACGAAGTGAATCTACTACATACTTTGCCGAAGTGATGTAATTAATTGTTAAATATGAAACTCACAGCTATTTTTCTTCTTTCAGGTCAACTTTTTTTATTCTGATTCTTAATACACTCGGACAAATGTTATGTGTTACCTGAGGACATTATAAATACATATAATATAAGACATACAAATACATAGAGCTAACATTTAAAAAAGTGAACATAATTTTTAAACAAATACAGCAATATTACTTAATAATTTTGAGTTACAGTACATATATTTCATTTTATCCGATGAAGGGTATACAGGATAGTATGATGGAATGAATTTTTTTTTCTCAATTCTAACACTTTTGAGTTTCTACACATAAAAAGATAATGGTATTCATCTCCTGATAGATTTTTCATCACACAATTTACATGTTCTTTTTTCTCTCGGAATGTTGTACCATCTCCCTTTTTCTATTGGAATATTTATGTTACAGCATCGAAATTTTGTTATCCAGATTTTTGCTTTTTCAGGGAGATTTGTGAGATATTTTTCCATGCCAAATTGATTTTTTTAAATAAGCTGTAAAAATTTCCTCTAGATGAATCGTCTATAGTTCTAAACCATTTTTGTATTAACTGATCTTTTAATGTCTGTTTAATAACCGGTTTTATCACAGTTATGTCATAGTATTGTCGGTTAGTAAATATATAACTTAAACCACAGTCGTCAAAAATTGATTTTACATAGGATACCCATTTAAAGTTACAAATATTATTTTGATGCAGGTAAAGTATCAAATTGAGAAACGTACTACTTAGTTTGTTTTCGTCCTTCATCAATCTGGTTTATTCACGCTTCTCCAACATGAAATGAACAATGGAAAGGTTTGTTGTTTGCTTTTTCAGGGAGATTTGTGAGATATTTTTCCATATATATATATATATATATATATATATATATATATATATATATAAAGAAATACATATTTTTATTATGTCTTTATATCATAAATCATAGCAATTAAATAGGTGCAATTAAAGACCATGCAAAGCATTTTCAAATTATTTTACAATTATTTCAAAGTATATGCAACTTTACCCACTTAGCAGCAACCGACATTATATAAACGGGACCTTTTACACAGCACCAACCCAGTTCACACAACTTTACACCCTGCAAGCTAGCTTTGACGACTCGGGGGCTTTTTTCACTACACACAATGTATTTGGCGGAAAACTCAAAAACTTGGGCTTGTCAACGACTACAGAGAAAATGACGACATCAAAATACTGGTTAGACGCGCTGCAGTACTCATGCGGTACCACATGATCTGGTTGAAGACATGACACTGATTATACACTGGATAGAGAACGACAACCGCAACCAATGGAACCACTTTGAATATGATTTCTTCTGAGAAGATAGTTTTTTAAATTTATTATGTGCAAAATACCGTAATATACAAGGGCCTCGCGGTGATCGAATTGTTACTTAAGGTAATTAGTCAGCTATGGATAACTCGAGTGTCAACAGTGATCATTACTGCGAGCAATGTGTACACGACTCCAATTTAAATTTATTTTAATTTGCCGAATGTCGGGGTTTTACCGCTTACTCTGGGTTCACCTCAGTATAAAACCGGATGCCATGATATAGTTAACAAATGTCTGAAAGTGGTGTAAACCCCTTCAAATAAACATGTAAACAAACATAATAAACAACCATTCAAAACTGAAAGATGTCAACGAATTCAATTAATAAAACAATGTCATGAAAACTATTCTTGGTGTTGTGCTATTTTATATTTGACATGCAATTTTGTTCGAAATCCATCAATATTGAATTGTGCCATAAAAAACTTGGGTAGATCGAGTTAAAATTAGGGTATATCTAGGTAAACTCGTGAAGACCCAGGTAAAACATGGGTAGATACAGGTAAAACTCGGATAGATCCAGGTAAAACTCGGATAGATCCAGGTAAAACTCGGGTAGATCAAGGTTAACTCGGGTCGATCCAGGTAAAACAATGGTAGATCCAGGTAAAATCTGGTAGATCAAGGTAAAACTCTGGTAGATCGAGGTACAACTCGACTAGATTCAAGAAAAACTGTGGTAGATCCAGGTAAAACTGGTAGATCGAGGTACAACTCGGGTAGATTCAGGTAAACTCGGTTAGATTCAGGTAAAACTCGGGTAGATCTAGGTAAAACTCGGGTAGATCTAGGTAAAACTCGGGTAGATTCAGGTAAACTCGGGTAGATCTAGGTAAAACTCGGGTAGATCTAGGTAAAACTCGGGTAGATCTAGGTAAAACTCGGGTAGATCTATGTAAAACTCGGGTAGATTCAGGTAAACTCGGGTAGATCTAGGTAAAACTCGGGTAGATCTAGGTAAAACTCGGGTAGATTCAATTAAAAAAAATATAGTGAACAGAAAACAATGTAATGTTTTGTTGCCTAGTCAAAATGACATATTGGACTTGTTAGTTGCCTAGTCAAAATGACATATTGGACTTGTTAGTTGCCTAGTCAAAATGACATATTGGACTTGTTAGTTGCCTAGTCAAAATGACATATTGGACTTGTTAGTTGCCTAGTCAAAATGACATATTGGACTTGTTAGTTGCAGTGATACTGTATTATATAACATAGTCAAAATGACATATTGGACTTGTTAGTTGCCTAGTCAAAATGACATATTGGACTTGTTAGTTGCCTAGTCAAAATGACATATTGGATTTGTTAGTTGCCTAGTCAAAATGACATATTGGACTTGTAAGTTGCCTAGTCAAAATGACATATTTGACTTGTTAGTTGCCTAGTCAAAATGACATATTGGACTTGTTAGTTGCCTAGTCAAAATGACATATTGGACTTGTTAGTTGCAGTGATACTGTATTATATAACATAGTCAAAATGACATATTGGACTTGTTAGTTGCAGTGATACTGTATTAAATAACATATTTTATACCGCGCAAGATCATAACAGTTAAATGATTTCTCACAATAAACTACGACATAGACCCAAGCCAGGTTATAGAGTGAAATATGTTCGGAAATTTAAAATATTCTTCATAATTTAATTTTAACTATAAATCTTGATAATTTTAATGGTAAAAACATTACGTCGTGGGACTATTTGAATTTTAACGGCATAAGAATAGGTCATGTGTCGAAAGCAATTTATATGGTATAATATAGGTTGCTTTATTTTTAAATAACCAATTAGATTTCAGCTTACAAAGCAAATAAATTTATACGAATATGTTAACTATTTTCAGTCATTACCACATGAAGTCTTTGTTAGTGACTTTGTGGTTCATTAAATTTGATTGGTTCTTGAGAGGCGGTTAGCTCAATGTTTCAACCGATGACGTCAGACTATGAACAGATAATTCTCCGTCAAAACGTTGTGTGGGAAATTTTATTTTGCAGTTTTAGCAAATTTAAGTTTTAAAAAATATATTGATCCATCTGATATTTAGTTGTGCTAAATTATTATCTGTATAATTGAATACAGGTAATTCATCTCCTCGCTGTAAAGTTATGTTACTTTGTTAACAATTTCGTTTATATCATTGCGTCCAGTTTTATCTGGGAGGAAGCCGGATGCTTTGTTAACATGTTACCTACTATTATAGATTACTTTCCGAATGCAGGCGGAAATAACCGAGATGTTAGGTTGCAAATTCTTGTTGCAAAATTTTATAAAATGTATACATAGGCGAATTGTAAATTATACACAACTGTTCTCATGTAATAAATAATTTCAGTAATTGATGGTGGTAATTTTACAATTAACACAGGAAACGGTTATTTATCATTTCGTTTTATGTGTGTCCGTTAGTTCCATGACATTATCAAATGTGTCAACGATTGGGTAGAGTGTTTGTCAGTTATGAAAACTAAACGCATGCAATAACGCCGATTGGTTAAGGTAGTTCGTCTACTATTGATCACGTGGTCTGTCAACACTGAGGTTGCGGGTTCGAGTCTCACTGCTTGTAGAGTCCGCTCGACTCTAATCTTAATTGACAGGGATTGTCAGTTTTCCTACCGAGGGTCGGGGTTTTCTCGGAAAGTGGCATTAAACAACATTCGAACAAACAAACAAAAAAACTAAAAAGCAATAACACCATCGAAGGATTAAACATACATTTGGATGACATTTAATAAAAAAGAGAATAACAATTATCACAGATAATTATGAACAACTGCTTAAATAGCCTTGAATCAGTCAGCACAACACAGGATACACGTCTGAATCAGGATATGACGATGTACAATATCCGAATTCAAGCTCCGTTAATACAACAGTAAACTGATTTACACATGCTTTGAAAAGCTTTCTTGAAAACAGGAATATTTGTAACAGTTAATATCGGATTAAGTAAAGACGACAGTTGAAGGAAAATAGTGGTAGTAAATCGAAATGATCTGCATTCCTCGGCATAAAGGCATCTTGGTTAAAGACCAACAAAATGTAGTAGGGAGTGATACAGAAACAGTAAATAATTATTCTCAAAAACACTATATAGAACGCCTTTTTAATTTGCTCCTTTGACTTTATATTGTGTACTGTTAAAACCACATTTTGGTTCAAGTTACTTTTCTGCGGATCGTCTTGTGACGCATAGGCCGATGTTTTCGTGTCTGACGTTTTCATTGTGACTGTTAATGATAAGCGATGGGAATGTGCATCACATTCAAAATCAGTTAAATGGGAAAAATTGGGAAAAAAACTATTTAAATTTTGTTATATAAAAATCTTTGAAAAAAGTTCTTTTATCAAAACTAACACATATTTGCTACTCAGATATAAAAGGGAACATGCTGGGCTATATCGGAATTTAAAATTTTTTACCACTGGAATATACCTCCTGATGAATGGAATGTGATTTACGTTACAAACATTATTGGTATAAACCCGAAGAGAAAAGTACCAACAATGTGGTGATAATGGATAAACTTCATTTGTCAGACTGAAATATGGTAATATTGAAAGCATTAAATAAACAAATGGACAAGTCTTCATTATTTTAAGATTCGCCGAGACTGGTTTTTAGTGTGTTTGACATGATTTTTTTAAATGAATTTCAGGTCACTTTAAAAAGACCTTTTTATCAAAGTCATCTAATTTGTTTTTAGCTCCCCGAAAGGATTTACTACAGGAGAAATAGTTCATTAGGAATAAAGTTGTTTAGTATCAATATAAAGAAAGGCTCACAAATGATGTATTTTCATTTCGGCTTACGCGTAAGCTATGTATGTCATTGTAACGTAAATCACAAAGACTTAGAATTTTCCCTCCGACAAAAATAAGTACATTTTTGGTAAATACAAATCATATGAAAGCATAGTGATTCCCAGTATCCACTTAAAAAAAATCATTTTGTATTATTTTATAAATTTTAAGTGTAGTGACTGCCTTGGTTAGAATTTGCATTTCATAAGTCTTCAAAAAGGTAATGTTTAACGTCCTTTATTGTAATAGGAACAAATAAAAGATACATTTTTCAAACAATTATAGCAAACATGGTTTGAAAAAAATCTTAAACACATACACATTAGAAATCTTAAATTGCAAATTAGTCTACAACACTAAAAATAACAACTAAAATGTCTCCCTGACACAGGTAACGTAATTCACTTTAATCATTCTACTTCAAACGACCCGGGGCCTCGGTGGCCGAGTGGTCAAGGTAGTTCGTTTACTATTGATCACGTGGTCTGTCAACACTGAGATTGCGGGTTCGATTCTCACTGCAGGCACGGTGTACTCGACTCCAATCTTAATTGACAAGGATTGCCAGTTTTCCTACCGCAGGTCGGGGGTTCTCTCCGGGTACTCCGGCTTCCTCCCCCAATAAAAAACTGGACGCCATGAAATAGCTGAAAAATTGCTGAAAGTGGCGTTAAAACACCATTCAAACAAACAAACAATCAAACGACCCAATTAGGGAGGACGAAATAATTTCTGCCATTAAAAAAAAAACTGAAAAACTCAAAAGTACCGGGGATAGATGATATTGTGAATGAATATATCAAGGAGACATAGAACTTTCTACCAATTTACACAAAACTGTTTAATATTATTTTAGGTCATGGAATTGAATTCCTGAAATATGGACCATCGGGATATTCAGGCTATCTATAAAAATACAGGTGACCCGAATGACACTGATTCATATAGGGCTATCATACTGATCTCAAATTTGGGAAAGCTTTTTATACTTTTTTTAATTCCAGACTTAGAGAATTTGCAAACTACTTAGAGCTTATCACAAAATCTCAAGCAAAATTTCGAAAAGGATACTCCACTTTAGATAACATTTTTTGTTTACATTCACTTGTACAATTATATTTAGGCATAGGCAAAAAACTTTATTGTACTTTTACTGACTTCAAAAAAGCATTCGATACAGTAATGCATGTGGGTCTATGGAAAAAACTCATTGACAATGGGATAAAGGGCAAAATACTTCGTGCAATTGCAATATGCACCAAATGTTAAGTCTAGCGTTAAGCAAGGAAACCAGAACTCAGACATTTCCCATGCGAAATTGATGTACGTCAAGGGGACAACTTGTCCCCTTTTCTGTTTGCCATATTTCTGAATGACTTAGAACGCTTTTTATTGAAAATAATATTGAAGGTCTTGAGATAGCTAATAACCATAATAGGTTATTAGCGAAATACAATGAAATGTACGTAGAGCGAAATACAATGTAATGTACGTCATATTGTATTGTTTTACGCCGATGATACTATATTATTATCTGAGAGTCGTGACAAGTTAAAAGATACGTTGTCAAAGTTTGAGGAATACTGTAACTTTTGGAAACTTAGGATTAACCCAAGCAAAACAAAAGTGATGATTTTTTTGCAAACGTAAAACTCGACAAAACTCCGAATTTAAACTCTTTGGCAACTATATAGATATTGTTGATGAATGGGTATATCTGGGACTATCCTTTAAATATAATGGTAACTTTGCAAAAGCTAGAAAATCTCTTGTACAACAAACACAAAAGTAAATCTGCACTTTATCGAAAAATAAGAAATTTGAACATACCAACCGATTTACAACTGAAATTATTTGACTACTCAGCAGAACAGATTCTGTTGTATTCATCTGAAATTTGGGGATATGAAAAACATAAATGCGATTGAATAATTACACTTACAGTTTATTAAAAAAAATTCTGTGTGTCAAGAAAAGTACACCGAACTACATGGCATATGGAGAGAGTGGAAGATTTCTACTTTAAATTAAGTTAAGATAAGAATTTTTAAACCTTTGGCAAAAATTTTTGAAAAGATAGATATAGAAATATAGTTGTAGATATTTGTCACCATCTTTGGCTTTCTTTCGCTCTCAATATTCCTTTTGGATCTGTGCTCTACTTTTCCCCATGATCTCCAAAAAAAACATTTTTTTGGAAATCACAATGGTGGTTGATTTACATTGAGTGAATTACGTTACTATATATGTGATTTACGTTACCCCTGTTTATCTATTGTTTACAAACACATGGTAATTGATATCGTGATAACATCAAAATATTTATAAATATTGATTTTATTGTAACATCCTTTTTTATAATATGAAAATAGCTGCTACATAAGCAGTCATTTTATATGAAATAATATTTATATTGTCTCACCTACCTCAACTTTTACATCAGTTTACATCTGCAAACATAAACATTGAAACGTCGTCTGATATCTGCGACGTCAAAAATTGGTAGACCGGTGCTACAAATCGGTGGGAGATGTATGCAACTATCTATATTTAAATTTATTCCGATTTGAATTATATCCAGTAACGTAACTCACGATAACGTAATTCACTGAATTAGTAATTTGACGAAGATATCAAAGAAACAACTTCAAATTTAAAATGATCCTCTTCAAAAACTTCACACGGCTAGTGATTTGCGTCTATACCTTTAAATTTGGCCTGCTTCTCCCATTAGTTTTACCTATATACTTAGTAACGTAAATCACATTTTTAATGAAATTTTCGTATTTTATCAAAACTTGGTCATTTAGAGAAAAAAAATAGTGTTTTTTGTTCTGGAAAACATATATCTCCTTTAGGTTTACGTATTTATGAGTCCATAAAGGCCACTTTTAAAAGACAAATATTTTTGTTAACAATACAGGGTATACGGTAAAATTGTAACCTAAGTTACACACAAATCTGGGACAAAGCATTTCTTATTTTTCTTTCGTTATAATTAAAATTTTGTTCTGTTTAAGGTTCATAATAAGATTTTTAGGTGTATAACTAAATTATTTAGTGGTATTATGATGTTGAAACCGTTAAATATTTCTTGAAGGAATGATATGATTATAATGAGTTTATTTCGGGACATGTGTTTTTGTCGTAATTTTGCACTTTGTTTGAACAAAATTTGTGGAAATGGTGAATTAATGCCACATTATTAGCTGAAACTAAAAATGTAATGCATATCGGAACAGGCGTACAGACTTATATACTCAGTATACTTATCATTAAGCAAGGACATTGAATTTATTGAACTGTCCCATTTAACTGATTTTGAATGATCAGCGCTTAAACGTCTTGCTTCCATCGCAAACAGTTTCATCTTATTATTCAACGACTGTTCTGGAGTCAATTCTATACATTCACGACTCGAATTTAATGTAGACGCAGTGTTTAATATCCGATTGGCGGAAGCTGGTATCACATGTTTAACATTGGGTAATTGCTCCTCAGAATCCGACTATGCTGACAATTGAGTGAGGCTGTATAATTTTGACGACTCTCTTGTTTGGGTTGTGGCAGAGAAGATATTTGTTTTGGTGCCACTTTAAAATGTCTTCTGACAATAACAATCAGACTTCCAGAGTTTGATAGAATAATCCCTCCGATGAAAACACTGCCTAATATAATACATCCCATGCGCGTCCTGTTAATATTTTCTCGCATTACGGTTTCTAAATTTCATTCTACGTCAACAGTTTGTCGTTTTTCACTAAATAAAATCCGCGGCAACAGAGATACAAATATAATGCAGAACAACCAGGTAAGAACAATACTGATTACGGCATTCCTGACAGTTAACTTAGATTTAATGCTCAAAGGCCACACTACAGAGAGACACTGTACTATTGATATAAGCATCAGGTTATAACCCGTAACGGTTACCATGGTAGTCATGAACAAAACATCAAAGGCACACAGTTCGAAATCCAGCCAATGACTGAAATTATTCCTTATAAGTGTCTTATAAATGGACAGTAAAACTTATACCATTCATTAAGTCCGATATTCCAAGTGACAAATTAAACAGATATATTGGAATTTTCCCATTTTCTTTTGTTACAAAACGAAACGATGCAATTAACAGCAAATTTGTCAAAATAGTCAAAACTACTTATTGTCACAGCAACGGAAAATATTATTTGTTTTCATCAGTTTGCAAGTAAGAACAGTTCTTTACGCCAAAAACTTCCATTGTATGTCAATTTTCCGTAATTTAAGGCAACAAATTCAGATTTGCTATACGGCAACGCGAACTGCTTGTGTTCTTCAGAATTGATTCGCTTGAAATGAAAACTGCAACACATGTTCATTAGAAATGAAGGTAATAACCAAGGAAACTGTCTAAAAACAATTAATGTTAATTAATATCCGTTAAATAATCGACACGTGTTTGTTTGTTCACGGTTTTGTTAATAATTATGTATATAGTGTTAAAAATGTAAATGATTAGTTTTCACGGTTAGTGAGAAAGCACATGCCCTTACATGCCACAAATAGGCAAACCCATACGCAGTAAAATAGAAACATCTACTTGCCATGTGGTTATTTAAACTTTAATATTACATATGATGTGTTAAGTCCTAATTTTGATTGGTTCGTGTAGACAATGTCCCCCCAAAATATTCTGTGTATATATTCTATTTCTAAAGCATATTTAAGGCATGTTACTATTTATAAAGCATATTTAAGGCTTGTTTCTAAAAATATATCCGGATATGTTACTATTTATAAAGCATATTTAAGGCTTGTTTCTAAAAATAGATCCGGATATACTCTTCCGACTCATTATTCTAAATTTAAATAAATAGAGAACAATTCATATGAAATATAACAATTAAGGACTTTTCACTCTGTCAATACGTAGTTATATGGACCTGTAGAAAAATATTGACCTCGGACTTCGTCCTCGGTCAATATTTTCCTCCACGGTCCATATAACTACGTATTGACCTCGTCAAAAGTCCTTATTTGATAAATATCCGCGGCTATATTATGAGATAAAGTCATTATCTCATAATATAGCCGCGTTATGGAAATATTTATATCATTTAACCTAAAAATAGTACTCAGTATTTCGTTTCCTGTTCTCAAATGTCAGTAACTGGAACAATAGCTGGAACAAAAATTTATATTCAATTAAAAAGTTAAAGATGCTGTAAAAGTCATATTTATTGGAGATTTGTTTAAATGGGGCCCTGTGCACTAGCAGTATAATTTAGATAGATCAGGACGATGTTGCAGTAACTAGTCATAGCTCCGACCATCGGCAAAAAACAAGCCGAGTACCCAATATCATGTTAACCCATACCCGCAGTTTGACATGCCATGGGGGTTGTTAAAAGTAAATATCCAAGTTCGTAGACCGCTCGGCCATCGAGGCATGTGCTAAAAGTGGAAATAAAATATACAAAATATGCAACCCATACATATTTTAAGGGGAGAATCATTTTATAGACGAATTTTGTGTTTTCAACTATTTTTACATGTACATTACGACAACTATTAATAAATTTATAAAGACAATATTTCATTTTAGTTTCACTATGGAAGTACTTTTTAGTACCATGGCTTTTTTTATAAATAGTTTATTTTTCAGTAAAAATTGAAGGATTTGTTAAAGTTATTGTCCAACAAATTTACGCCACTTAACAAAGATAATACACATGTTTAATTAAAACAAGTCGATCAATGGATTAAATGCATTCCAAATACTACAAGTTACGTAATACGAGAAACACTGAAACGCATCATGCTTTTTCAGACATATACAATTAATTAACAACTATTCTCTTATACAAATCCATCGGATTATCGGATACCTGTGACTAATACCAGATTAACGGCTGTATCGTGATTAACCTCATTAATCAGCGTCAAGACCAGACAAGTTGCTAGAAGCATACACTTTTATAACAAATATTAAACGGAAAGACCAGGAAAAAATAATATCACTGCATTATTTATGTAGTGGTCTGTCAATTATTGGCAGTTTACAGATTATCTTTATTTCTGATAACCCTTTATTGGTAAATGGTATACAGTCACAAATACATAACAAAAATTAACATCTCTCTCGCTCTCGGAACAAAGATATATATATATATATATATATATCTTTATTCTGCAGAACCAAATAAGGTAAAGAGAAATCAAAGCATTGAAGTACAATAAGCAGTCAGGTAAATGATAAATTCAAGTTCAGGTTACATATTTATATATGGAGGTACATTGATTGAATTCATAATTTCATATACAATAAGCATACAAATATAGTAATAAAAATAAGAATGAAGAATTAAAATATAATAGGTTCATCCCGGGGGTTCTAACGTTTTGTTGATAATGCGAATAAATTTACAAAGATTGTATAAGTCTGATGGCTGATGACTGTTCATCGGTTCCTTAATTCTAATGATATTAGGATGGTTATACATGTTTGGTTTAACGTATACCTTTCTCTCATTTCTAAAATATGCGCAAGTAAGTAAATAGTGATATTCGTCACCAATATCTTGAGATTGGCACAATGTACATTTTCTATTTTCCCTAGGAGTATTTTGCCATCTGCCAGATTCTATTGGTAATTTGTGATTCATAGCCTGAATCTACAAAATGTTATATCATTTCTGTCATTCATAATTCTAAAATAGTCCTCAAATTTCGCCTTATCCTTATATATTTTGTAATTAAGAGCTTTAGGTGATTCCTGAACCTTGGAAAACCATTGTTGCTTAAAATAATCTATAAGCGTTTGTTTGACAAAGCAATACAACCATGAAATACTAGAAAAATATTGATTATTCCAAACATTAGATTTACCACAATTTTACATATTGGATCCAAGGGAGGCGATCATATTTTTTATGAGACAGACGGTAAAGAATATAAGGTAGTTTATTCTCTTTTCCGCAAACAAGTTACCCCAATATTTAATTACTCTTAGTTTTATGTTAATGTCCATGTGGTATCTCCCCAGTTCACCATAGACCATGAAATCGGGGGTAGATTTTTTTGCATTAATCAAAAGTTTACAACATTTAAGGTGAACTCGCTCTATAACTGAATTGTTCCCAGTGCCCCATACTTCGTACCCGTATAATAAGATGGGTTGAATAATCTTGTTTTAGTTGACATTCTAATGATAAATTATGAAGTCTTCCTTTGCACATTACATCATACATCGACTGGCCTTATCTACATTGTATTTCTTGGCTTTCAGAAAGCTACCTGATCTAGAAAATATAACTTCCAAATAAGTAAAATCGCTAACAATGTCTCTTTCATGACCATCATAGTACAATTTCTTATAGTTATTTAATCTACCCTTCGAAAATACAACGATTTTACTTTTATCTACATTAACTTTTAGTTTCCAAAATTACAATATTCATTAAGTGTATCGAGTTGTTTTTGTAATCTTCTTCGGATTCTGACAATAAAGCAGTGTCGTCAGAATATAATATAAGGAAGAGTTTGACAAATTTATCAAGTTCTATTTCTAATTCATTTGAAATGCATTGAAGACCACAAATGTTATTATCTGAAAAAAAGCTTTCCAGATCGTTAATAAACAAAGAAAACAAAATGGAAGAAAGGTTTTCACCCTGCCTAACACAGATATTACATGGGAAAAACTCAATAGTATTCAATACCATTAAAAATTCGTGACTTTATATTATTATACACATTTACAATAATTTTAAACATCTTCCCATTAATAGACTTAATAGACGAGTTTAGCCATTTTGACCATAATCCCGGGCGCCAGATGGTGTCAAAAGCTTGTGCAAAGTAAATAAATGCACAATATAACTTTTTCTTTTTTCGTTTAAGCAATTTACATAAAAAATGGAGCGTGAAGATACTATCAATCGTAAAATATCCATGCCTGAAGCCAAACTGATTTTCATTTAATAACATATAATCGTCTAGAAAATCATTTAGTCTTGAATTTAGTACTGATGTGAATAGTTTACCCACACAGCTAACATTTGTGATGGGTCTATAATTTTTTGGATCGGTAATTTGTCCTTTATTTTTATAAAAAGGCAGAATATTTCCCACTAACCATTTTTCTGGTATTATTCAAGAATCAAAAATTAAATTAAAATGTTTTACATAAACTGGCATAAGTGTATGACACGTATTCTTATACTCATTTCTAATGTGATCATTACCACTTGCTTTTCCATTTTTTAAATTCTTTATACATTTCATAATTTCATATTCAGATATCTCATCATTGATAATTTCGTTATAAACGTTATTTTCAGTGTCCGTGTCTAAGCTTTGTTCTTAGTTTTCACCTCCGCTGTTAATGTCTTTTAAAAAGTTATATAAAGTGTCAATGGAAATTTCAGACATACTATATGACGTTTTGAATTTATTATGTTCCAATATTCTTTACTGTTACTACATTTGAGAGATATTAACTTCTTTCTCATCTTAAGTCTATGCTCCGCGATTGCTTTATTCATTTCTTGCTTGTAGTCTTTATCTTTGTCTTGTAAATTATTTTTGCTTTCGGCGGTTCTTTTTTTCTTATGACGTGTTTTTGCTACACGGAATGCTTTACGCTTTTGCCAGCACTCTGTGCTAAACCAAGGTTTATTGTCAGCTCGGTTTGCTGTTAGAATTAGTACAACTTTAGGAATAGTATTTGCCAAATACAAGTTCTGCAGGTTTTAGCAAAATTGTATTAATATCGCTGACCAGAGCGTTTAACAACTCGTCCGATAAGTTTTCTTGATCGATATTTCTTATTGTCCGAAGTATCTTATCGACCTTTTGTATATCAATATTTTCGTTATATTCTTCAGTTTTCTCGTTGTCATATTTCCTTATCTTCTTTGTGCCATTACTGCCACTCAGACGTGATTTAACTGTGTCGTGAGTAGCAGGCCTGGCCGTCAGGGACAAGGTAATAGGACAGTGTACATCTGAATATAATGATGAGAAATCCCGAATATGCAATGATTCCATGAAGTGTACAACAGTACATATACAATAATCTACAACACTAGACTCTCTACAAGTAAGATTATCTTATGTGTCACCATTAACACGCCCATTTAAGATGAATAAAATTGTTATTTCTAACAAATTCTTACAACTTATTTCTATAAATTGTTTTTACAGTATCCATGATATTTCTGACAGATAACATATTATATCGGGGTAAAACATTCGAATAAAGTACTAAGTTATCAAAAGGGCTATGGTTTTCTCCAATAATTTCAATGAAATCTTTGTCTATGTCTGTCCTACTGTTAAAGTCTCTATTGAGGACAACTAAGTTATAGTTTTAGAAAATTTTAAATATTCTTCATCAAGTTCATTAAAAGCATCATCAGAATTGTAAACTGAATTTTCATGGGGTATGTAAACATTGCCAATAATGAGATCCTCATTTTTATTAAAAAGGGATTTCGAAATCTTAAACCATGAAACTAGTTTACTTTCGGTGTCTAAAGACTGCATCAATTTACTATATTCCGTTTGTTATCCAAAAGCTATTCCTCCAGATTTCACTTTAGTATGCGACTTTCTATTTTTAAGAATAAAATTCTACCCAGGTATCAGAATTTCATCTAAATCATCAGTTTTGGATTCTACATTTTACGTTTTAGATTTTTTCAATAAACCACTTCAATTTAAAGTTAACAATTTTGGTTTAAAACATTGATAGTTACAGAGCTATCGAAGTCCACAGTTTGTTCTCAATGGGTGTCCTATCGATTCCGAGGATATTCGTCGGCGTTTGTTTCCGGGTCGGATTACAGGCGTGGTTCTAGTTGCTTCACTGTAAGTTTACGCTAGACTCTTCAAAGACTTGATCGGTTTATATTTCCCCGTCCACATAGATGAAATCGCGAACAAGTTTGACTCGGCATGATGCCATCCTTGGTTTCTCTTTTCTTTCATGATCGGATAAAGGCGGCGTCTTGCCTGTTCGATTGCCTCTGGACATTGGCGATTTATTCCGAAGGGTGTACCTCTAAATCTGTAAGCATTGGACAAAACTGCTTCGAGATCTTTCATGTAAAGAAAACGTGCTATGATGGGTCTCGGTCTACCCCTATGTCCACGTTCTAATATGGAGCCACTCTCGAAGCGATGCACATTTCCTAGCTCTATATGATAGTTCATACGAAGCTCTCTTTAACAAAAGTGCATATGATGGATTATGTGTCCTCGTTTGCATGTTCTGTGTGGCCGGTGAATATCAGATTGTCTATCGCGGTGTTTCTGAGTTGTTCCCTTTGCTCTTGGGCATCGCACAAAGCCGCCTTCATTTCTTGTTTTATTTCATGAGCATGATCATCGAGATCGTGTTTGCATTACTGCGGTTCCAAGTTTCCTTATGTCTTGTTTATTGGTTTTGTGTATTTTTTTAGATCGTCGAAAACATTGCTTATACATTGTAGGTCATTACTGTGGGATGTGATAGAGTTTTTAATATTCCAAATTTCTCTATTTAATAATAATTTATCAGTTTTTACTAACTGCAGCTCTTGCTCGTGAACTTGATTCGTATTCTTAAGGTTTTCCACTGATGATTCGATTCTCCTACTTGTGTTTTCATCTGCGCGAAATTGGTCGTTAAATTATTCAAAGCTGCACTGAGTTCGTCAATTTTTGACACGTTGCTTTCTATTGTTGATAATCGACAGTCAATTTTCACCATAAGCATGTACAGCGATTCAATAGTAATTTCGTTTTCACCCTCACTTCTGACATCCGATTGTTGTTCCATATTCCCCATTAATCTAGACCATCACAAAACTTAGTGAGTACTTGTCAGTCGAATTCGCCAAACAAAGTATGTTCGAGAGTCTCGGGGCTTTACTTTAACAGGACGCGTCTGTTTACAGAGTCAATTACAAACAAACTCTTTTAAAAATAATATTTTCCGTATCATATTCTGGTAGACCGAAATGATCGGGAACCAAAATTATATCAAGAATGCATTTCAAAACTCAACATAAATCATACGGCATTTCATATAAAATAATAATGACTTATCTTAGCAACGGCGGAAAGCTTACCTCCATGGAACATTCGGAATCCCATACATACAGGACATTAGTCTCGATCATCCAGACGCTTAATTACATTTGTGCGTCTGGATTCAGCTCTATATTAAACTCGTTATAATTACGCCCAAAACTGGGCGTGATTTTTGATTGGATGATATTTTTATTGTCTAAAAAATTACTTCCGTTCATATCAAGAAGTGTACAACAAATTGTACCAAAGTTTACATTTGAATATTTTTATAAAATATTACTTTATTAATTAATTAAGCAAATGTTATTGTTATGCATAAGTAAGAGTGAATCTTACTGTGACGTCATATTTTAAGTATAGATATGTTTGCATGGTTTTCCTGGTTTAAAAATAGGGCTCTAAAAATAGAATCATTGTTTGTCTCCACCTATTGGTAGCGAAATTAAAATAAGGTGATCCCAGACGCTATTATATATGCGTCTGGGTGATCGAGACTAACAGGACATAAGCCGAGAAAATATTTATTTCCATAATGAATGAACACAATTTTGGTAGTTTAGACTTTTGTGTTGTAGTCATAATTTCTTTAAATTTTATAACATTAACATTTTTAAGATATTTTTTGTCAATGCATTATATATTTTTTTTTCAGAGAAATATGTAAATTTTAACAGATAATGGAATTCGTCTCCAAGATCATTTGAATTACAAAGGTTGCAAGGTTTAGCCTCTCGCTGAATATTATTCAACCGTCCAGATTCGATTGGCAGTCTGCGGTTTAAAGTTGTAAATTTGCAGTAAATAAATCCCTGTCATCTAATATGTTAAAATAACGCTCAAAACTTTAGGATTCTTTAAATAAACGATAATTTAGAGTTTTATGAGTATTTTGAGTACTTGCAAACCAGGTTTGTTAAATAGATTTTGGAGACAATGTTTTACTACTAGCTTAAGCCGTGTAATTTTTAAAAAAAAGACTGGGCTCTAAAAATAAATGACAAGCCACATTCATTAAAAATTGTTTCTTCATGATTTAACCACGGAGAACAATTTGATAAATTCAGCAACAATTTATATAAAACTGCAGAGAGTTTAAAATCTTTTCCGATTAATGTACGTGCCCAAAATGAAATCATTCGTAGTTTGATATCGAGGAAAGTGCATAAACGATTCTATGACAGTTAACGATTATAATGGCCGGTATTAAACTGATAATTAAGATTATACAGTCCGCTAAGAGAGAGGTATTTTAGATTATACAGACCGCTAAGAGAGAGGTATTTTAGATTATACAGACCGCTAAGAGAAATGTTTTTTAGATTATACAGACAGCTAAGAGAGAGGTATTTTAGATTATACAGACAGCTAAGAGAGAGGTAATTTAGATTGTACAGACCGCTAAGAGAGGGGTATTTTAGAGTATACAGACCGCTAAGAAAGATGTATCCTTAGTTTATACACACCACTAAGAGAGGTATTTTAGAGTATACACAGACCGCTAAGAGAGAGGTATTTTAGATTATACAGACCGCTAAGAGAAAGGTATTTAAGATTATACAGACATCTAAGAGAGAGGTATTTTAGATTATACAGACAGCTAAGAGAGAGGTATTTTAGATTGTACAGACCGCTAAGAGAGAGGTATTTTAGAGTATACAGACCGCTAAGAAAGATGTATTTCAGTTTATACACACCCCTACGAGAGGTATTTTAGAGTATACACAGACCGCTAAGAGGGGTATTTTAGATTATACAGTCCGCTAAGAGAGAGGTATTTTAGATTATACAGACCGCTAAGAGAGAGGTATTTTAGATTATACAGACCGCTAAGAGAGAGGTATTTTAGATTATACAGACCGCTAAGAGAAAGGTTTTTTAGATTATACAGACCGCTAAGAGAGAGGTATTTAAGATTATACAGACCTCTAAGAGAGAGGTATTTTAGATTATACAGACAGCTAAGAGAGAGGTATTTTAGATTGTACAGACCGCTAAGAGAGAGGTATTTTAGAGTATACAGACCGCTAAGAAAGATGTATTTCAGTTTATACACACCCCTACGAGAGGTATTTTAGAGTATACACAGACCGCTAAGAGGGGTATTTTAGATTATACAGTCCGCTAAGAGAGAGGTATTTTAGATTATACAGACCGCTAAGAGAGAGGTATTTTAGATTATACAGACCGCTAAGAGAGAGGTATTTTAGATTATACAGACCGCTAAGAGAAAGGTTTTTTAGATTATACAGACCGCTAAGAGAGAGGTATTTAAGATTATACAGACCTCTAAGAGAGAGGTATTTTAGATTATACAGACAGCTACGAGAGAGGTATTTTAGATTGAACAGACCGCTAAGAGAGAGGTATTTTAGATTATACAGACCGCTAAGAAAGATGTATTTCAGTTTATACACACCACTACGAGAGGTATTTTAAGGTATACACAGACCGCTAAGAGAGGTATTTAAGATTATACAGACAGCTAAGAGAGAGGTATTTTACATTATACAGACAGCTAAGAGAAAGGTTTTTTAGATTATACAGACCGCTAAGAGAGAGGTATTTAAGATTATACAGACCTCTAAGAGAGGTATTTTAGATTATACAGACAGCTAAGAGAGAGGTATTTTAGATTGTACAGACCGCTAAGAGAGAGGTATTTTAGAGTATACAGACCGCTAAGAAAGGTGTATTTCAGTTTATACACACCACTACGAGAGGTATTTTAGAGTATACAGACCGCTAAGAGAGGTATTTTAGAGTATACAGACCGCTAAGAGAGAGGTATTTTAGAGTATACAGACCGCTAAGAGAGAGGTATTTTAGATTATACAGACCGCTAAGAGAGGTATTTTAGAGTATACAGACAGCTAAGAGAAATGTTTTTTAGATTATGCAGACCGCTAAGAGAGAGGTATTTTAGATTGTACAGACCGCTAAGAGAGAGGTATTTTAGAGTATACAGACCGCTAAGAAAGATGTATTTCAGTTTATACACACCACTACGAGAGGTATTTTAGAG
This sequence comes from Limnoperna fortunei, assembly GCA_944474755.1. Classification (NCBI taxonomy): domain Eukaryota; kingdom Metazoa; phylum Mollusca; class Bivalvia; order Mytilida; family Modiolidae; genus Limnoperna; species Limnoperna fortunei. Next base: position 5,509,760 of record OX104114.1, on the reverse strand, counting down.
TATACAGACCGCTAAGAGAGGTATTTTAGAGTATACAGACCGCTAAGAGAAAGGTATTTTAGAGTATACAGACCGCTAAGAGAGAGGTATTTTAGATTATACAGACCGCTAAGAGAGAGATATTTAAGATTATACCGACCGCGCTAAGATAGAGATATTTTAGATTATACCGACCGCTAAGAGAGATATATTTTAGAGTATACAGACCGAAGATAGAGATATTTTAGATTATACCGACCGCTAAGAGAGATATATTTTAGAGTATACAGACCGCTAAGAGAGGTATATTTTATAGTATACAGACCGCTAAGATAGAGATATTTTAGATTATACCGACCGCTAAGAGAGATATATTTTAGAGTATACAGACCGCTAAGAGAGGTATTTTAGAGTATACAGACCGCTAAGAGAGAGGTATTTTAGAGTATACAGACCGCTAAGAGAGAGATATTTTAGAGTATACAGACCTCTAAGATAGAGATATTTTAGATTATACCGACAGCTAAGATAGAGATATTTTAGATTATACAGACCGCTAAGACAGATATATTTTAGAGTATGCAGACCGCTAAGATAGAGATATTTTAGATTATACCGACAGCTAAGATAGAGATATTTTAGATAATACCGACAGCTAAGATATATATATATACACAAACGTCTAAGTATTGTGACAACCCTATAATATATCTATCCAGCGGATTTCTGAAACATCAGAAATACAGGGTTAATATCAAATATTTATATATACGTCTACAAATTAAGCCCAACACTGTTTGAATTAGATTTTTAACACTGTCAAATTTTTGCTTTCCCTCAGCGGGATTCGAACTCACACCGTTGTGACACTGTGGCACCAATTCGCCTGCACTATGTCCAGCGGTCTAGACCCCTCGGCCAAATCCGCTATATAATAAATATAGCTTCATTAACCGGGGTGAATCTTAGACATAGACATAGTACATGTGTACTAGCGTGTGACGATGGAATTTTCGTAACCAATACGTATTAATCTGACAGTAATCTAATTCAGCATTTTTGTAATATATTATATAGGATGACAAAGTTACTTGTCATGCAGTCACAGTAAGTAAATTATATACAAACGTCTAAGTATTGTGACAACCATATAATATATCTATCCAGCGGATTTCTGAAACATCAGAAATACAGGGTTAATATCAAATATTTATATATACGTCTACAAATTAAGCCCAACACTGTTTGAATTAGATTTTTAACACTGTCAAATTTTTGCTTTCCCTCAGCGGGATTCGAACTCACACCGTTGTGACACTGTGGCACCAATTCGCCTGCACTATGTCCAGCGGTCTAGACCCCTCGGCCAAATCCGCTATATAATAAATAAAGCTTCATTAACAGTTTTAAAAATCTAATTCAAACAGTGTTGGGCTTAATTTGTAGACGTATATATAAATATTTGATATTAACCCTGTATTTCTGATGTTTCAGAAATCCGCTGGATAGATATATTATATGGTTGTCACAGTACTTAGACGTTTGTATATAATTTACTTACTGTGACTGCATGACAAGTAACTTTGTCATCCTATATAATATATTACAAAAATGCTGAATTAGATTACTGTCAGATTAATACGTATTGGTTACGAAAATTCCATCGTCACACGCTAGTACACATGTACTATGTCTATGTCTAAGATTCACCCCGGTTAATGAAGCTATATTTATTATATAGCGGATTTGGCCGAGGGGTCTAGATCGCTGGACATAGTGCAGGCGAATTGGTGCCACAGTGTCACAACGGTGTGAGTTCGAATCCCGCTGAGGGAAAGCAAAAATTTGACAGTGTTAAAAATCTAATTCAAACAGTGTTGGGCTTAATTTGTAGACGTATATATATATATATATATAAATATATAAAAGTCTAGAAGATTATGCAACGATACATATGACGGTGTTTCTTGTCATAAATTTAGACACAGACTGACCAACGAATGGCCTTAGTCATTGAGTGTCAATATAAATAAATAACGTAAACAATCATAACATATTCATCTTAAACTTTTTCATTTTAAATGAACCCAAAACTTTTTTAATAGTTGCTTCTCAGTCCGCTAACCGGGGACGTGCCGTGCTGTTACTTGGCTTTGCTCAAATATTCCAACAAGATGTAATCAAAATTATCAAGGTGACAAATTCATTACGCCAGACGCGCGTTTCGTCTACATAAGACTCATCAGTGGCGTTTAACTATAAATGTTTAAAATATTCTTCGTTGGGAGATGGAATAATATTTTTTTCATTGGGAGATGGAATAATATAAGTCCACTGGGATCGTGTAGATACACAATACAGGCAGTTCAAAATATTATATAAAGGGTCTAAAAGAATGCTGCTGAACCAGTACACTTATTTAGTATCGGATCGACAAACATGACGATACAGCATAAACAAAAAATAATAATATAAAAGTCTAGAAGATTATGCAACGATACATATGACGGTGTTTCTTGTCATAAATTTAGACACAGACTGACCAACGAATGGCCTTAGTCATTGAGTGTCAATATAAATAAATAACGTAAACAATCATAACATATTCATCTTAAACTTTCTCATTTTAAATGAACCCAAAACTTTTTTAATAGTTGCTTCTCAGTCCGCTAACCGGGGACGTGCCAAGTAACAGCACGGCACGTCCCCGGTTAGCGGACTGAGAAGCAACTATTAAAAAAGTTTTGGGTTCATTTAAAATGAGAAAGTTTAAGATGAATATGTTATGATTGTTTACGTTATTTATTTATATTGACACTCAATGACTAAGGCCATTCGTTGGTCAGTCTGTGTCTAAATTTATGACAAGAAACACCGTCATATGTATCGTTGCATAATCTTCTAGACTTTTATATTATTATTTTTTGTTTATGCTGTATCGTCATGTTTGTCGATCCGATACTAAATAAGTGTACTGGTTCAGCAGCATTCTTTTAGACCCTTTATATATATATATATATTAAGTATTGTGACAACCATATAATATATCTATCCAGTGGATTTCTGAAACATCAAAATTACAGGGTTAATATCAAATATTTATATATACGTCTACAAATTAAGCCCAACACTGTTTGAATTAGATTTTTAACACTGTCAAAGTTTTGCTTTCCCTCAGCGGGATTCGAACTCACACCGTTGTGACACTGTGGCACCAATTCGCCTGCACTATGTCCAGCGGTCTAGACCCCTCGGCCAAATCCGCTATATAAAAATATAGCTTCATTAACCGGGGTGAATCGTAGACATAGACATAGTACATGTGTACTAGCGTGTGACGATGGCATTTTCGTAACCAATACGTTTTAATCTGACAGTAATCTACTGTTAGATTAATACGTATTTGTTACGAAAATTCCATCGTCACACGCTAGTACACATGTACTATGTCTATGTCTAAGATTCACCCCGGTTAATGAAGCTAAATTTTTATATTGCGGATTTGGCCGAGGGGTCTAGACCGCTGGACATAGTTCAGGCGAATTGGTGCCACAGTGTTACAACGGTGTGAGTTCGAATCCCGCTGAGGGAAAGCAAAACTTTGACAGTGTTAAAAATCTAATTCAAACAGTGTTGGGCTTAATTTGTAGACGTATATATAAATATTTGATATTAACCCTGTATTTCTGATGTTTCAGAAATCCGCTGGATATATATATTATATGGTTGTCACAATACTTAGACGTTTGTATATATATATATATATATATATATAAGATTATACCGACCGCTAAGAGAGAGATATTTAAGACTATACCGCTAAAAGAGATATTTAAGATTATACCGACCGCTAAGAGAGAGACATTAAAGATTATACCGACCGCTAAGATAGAGATATTAAAGATTTTACAGACCGCTAAGAGAGATATTTAAGATTATACAGACCGCTAAGAGAGAGATTTATACAATAGTTACTTATATAGAGGGCATAGTCATGATATCTTGACTGCACAAGGGAGAGTGGTATTGCCTGAAACATTGATAATGCCCGAGCCAAAGGCGAGGGAATTATCAATGTTAAAGGCAATACCACTGTCCCGAATGCTGTCAAGTATCATGACAATGCCAGCTATATAAGCAGCTATTATGTTTATTTCATTGAAGAATTAAGATACCATGTGTTTTTGACTTTATTTTATTTTATTCGAGCTGCTTGTCGTATGATTTGAATGTAGGCCTCATGATATATAATTTTTTGGAATTATCAGGCAATACGCTGTTAGTTTTCTAAACTTTATGTGACATTATTTTCTTCATTTAGGTTGTACATGTGTACGCATATATTTATTTATATAATTTTAAAATAAACAGTTTTATGTCGCTTGTTACTTGAGAGGGCATTGATAATGCCCTCATGTCAAATTACTGCAGATTAATAAATACCAGCTGACATTGTTTTATTCAATTGAAAGAAAGATTGATTGAAATTTGATTGAAATGAGGGTTTTTTACAAGGTGGAGGGTACCCAACAGTTCTAAAAAACAGACGTTAAGGAAATAAATTTTGGCGGTGAATGTCTTGCAGACATTAAAATTGTCAAGATTTCTAGTTATAATTAAATTACACGGAATATTTCAAATTTCTTAACAGGTTACACTGGTTACACTCTATCACAATTTTATCTATTTCAGTTAATATTCATGAAGTCTTTGCTTGTGAATTAGTCGTTCAGTCATTTGATTGGTTCGTGAGAGACGATTAGGTCGGCGATGACGTCATATTGGAAACAAATATTTCTCTGTCAAAACGTTATATGGGAAGTATGACGGCTTATTCGTGCCAAAACAACAAAAAGAAAAACAAATCTTATTTCGTTTGAACGGTTTAATAAATCGTTTCAACGATTTAATAAATCGTTTCAACGTTTTAATAAATCGTAACAACGATTTATTAAATCATTTGAACAGTTTATTAAATCGTTACAGCGATTTATTAAATCGTTACACGATTTATTAAATCGTTACACGATTTATTAAATCGTTACACGATTTATTAAATCGTTTGAACGGTTTATTAAATCGTTTGAACGGTTTATTAAATCGTTTGAACGGTTTATTAAATCGTTACAACGATGTATTAAATCGTTTCAACGGTTTATTAAATCGTTTGAACAGTTTATTAAATCGTTACGACGATTTATTAAATCGTTTGAGCAGTTTATTTAACAAATCGTTGTAACGATTTAATAAACCGTTCAAACGATTTAATAAATCGTTGTTACAACTTAATAAATCATTGTAACGATTTAATAAATCGTTGTAACGATTTAATAAATCGTTGTAACGATTTAATAAACTGTTCAAACGATTTAATAAACCGTTGAAACGATTTAATAAATCGTTGTAATGATTTATTAAACCGTTGGACGATTTAATAAACCGTTGGAACGATTTAATAAACCGTTCAAAAGATTTAATAAACCGTTCAAACGATTTAATAAACCGTTCAAACGATTTAATAAATTCTTGTAACGATTTAATAAATCCTTGTAACGATTTAATAAATCGTTGTAACGATTTAATAAACTGTTCAAACGAAATAAGAATTTTTTTTTATTTGTTGTTTGGCAAGAGTAAGCCGTCGTAGGGAAGAAATCTTTTGCAGTTGTAGCAAATTTAAATCTAATAAAAATATACAATGATCCATCGGACATTTAATTGTGCTGAATTATTATTCGTATAATTGAATAATATAAGGGTAATTCATCTCCTCGCAGCAAAATTATGTTGCTTTTTAACAGGCTAACTCATATAATATTATAGATTACTTTCCGAGCGAAGACGGAAATATCTGAGTTGTTTCGATTGCAAATTCTTGTTCCACAGTTTATCAAATATACACATAGGCGAATTTTAAATTATCCACAGTTGTTTTCGCGTATAAATAAATTCCGTTCTTGATGTTTGCAATTTTATAATTAACACACGAAACGGTTATTCATTTGAAAATGATCATTATGTGTGACAGTCATTTGAGTGAAATTATCGAATGTTTCAACGATTGGGTGGAGTGTTTGTAATTTATGAAAACTAAACACATGCAATAACGCCAACAAAGGACAAACATACACCCGGATGATTTAATTTTATTTTAAAAAAAACTTTTATCACAGATAATTATAAATAATTAATAAAATGGCCTTGAATCAGTCTCCTTTTAGTACAACACGTGATACACGACTTAATCCGTATATGAAAATGTACGACAATATGCGAATTCAAGCCACGGGGGGGGGGGGGGGGGTAACTTGGTAACTTTTAGGGTGGGGATGTGCCATTTGTGATTTGAATTCAATACCCATATTTATATAAAATTTCCAATTTTCAATACCCATATTTATATACAATTTCCAATTTTTCATGACCCATATTTATATAAAATGAACAATTTTCACAACCCATATTTATATTCAGTAAACTTAAAAGAAGGCCATATTTATATACACAAAATGATAACATAGTGAAGAAGAAAACACAATGTCATTATTAAAATTACACTTTTATATTATAAACATGACCCATATTTATATCAGACCAGATTTTTTTTCAATTAAGATTAAAAAGCATACCCATTTTTATATAAGATTGTTGTAAAAACTATACCCATTTTTATATAAATTTTCAAAAAAACCTACCCATATTTTTGGCACATATACGTATACCTTTATATAGGAAGGTAACCCCCCCCCCCCCGTGATTCAAGCTCCGTTAATACAACAGTAAACTGATTTGCACATGCTTTGGAAAGCTTTCTTGAAAACAGGAATAGTTGTTACAGTTAATATCGGATTAATTAATGACGTCAATTGAAGGAAAAGAGTGGAAGTAAATCGAATAGATCTGCATTCCTCGGCGTTAAAGGCATTTGGGTAAAACGCCAACAAAATGGAGTAAGGAATGATACAGAAACAGTAAATAATTATTCTCAAAAACACCATATAGAACGCCTTTTTAACTTGCTCCTTTGCCTTTATATTGTGTACTGTTAAAACCACATTTTGGTTGAAGTTACTTTTTTGCGGATCTTCTTGTGACGTGTCGGCCGATGTTTTCGTATCTGACGTATTCATTGTGACAGTTAATGATGAGCGTAAGTAATTTGCATCAGAATGTCTTTCTTCTATCGTAAACAGCTTATTATTCATCGATTGCTCTGGAGTCAATTCTACACATTCACGACTCGAATTAAATGTAGACGCAGTGTTTAATATTCGATTGGCGGAAGCTGGTATCACATGTTTAACATTGGGTAATCGCTCCTCAGAATCCGACTGTTGCTGACGACTGAGTGAGGCTGTATAATTTTGATGACTCTCTTGTTTGGGTTGTGGCAGAGAAGATATTTGTTTTGGTGCCACTTTAAAATGTCTTTTGACAATGACAATCAGACTTCCAGAGTTTGATAGAATAATACCTCCGATGAAAACACTGCCTAATATAATACATCCCAGGCGCGTCTTGTTCATATTTTCTCGCATTACTGTTTCTATATTGCATTCTTTGTCCACAATGTGTCGTTTTTCACTAAATAAAATCCGCGGCAACAGAGATACAAATATAATGCAGAACAACCAGGTAAGAACAATACTGATTACTGCATTCCTGACAGTTAACTTTGATTTAATGCGCAAAGGCCACACTACAGAGAGACACTGTACTATTGATATAAGCATCAGGTTATAACCCGTAACGGTTACCATGGTAGTCAGGAACAAAACATCAAAGGCACACAGTTCGAAATGCAGCCACTGACTGAAATTATTCCTTAGAAGTGTCTGAGAATGGACAGTAAAGCTTATACCATTCATTAAGTCCGATATTCCGAGTGACATATAAAACACATATACTGGAATTTTCCCATTTTCTTTTGTTACAATACGAAACGATGCAATTAACAGTAAATTTGATACAATAGTTAAACTACTTATTGTCATAGCAACGGAATATATTATTTGTCGGTTTTCATCAGTTTGCAAGTACGAACAGTTCTTTACGCCAAAAACTTCCATTTTGTCAATTTCCCGTAATTTAAGGCAACAAATACACAGCACATTCAAACTATTCGCACTGGACGAACACCTGAAAATGATACATCAGAGACGTGAGACATTTTAAGCTGACTTCTTGCAACTTCTAACTGCAATACGGCAACACGAACTGCTTGTACTCTTCAGAATTGATTCGCTTGAAATGAAAACTGCAACACATGTTCATTAGAAATAAAGGTAATAACCAAGGAAACTAAAAAAACAATCCATAAATAAACTCTTCAATTCAACATCGCAAATCCCGTTAATTAATACTTGTCAAATAATCGAGACGTGTTTGTTTTGTTCACGGTTTTCCTAATACTTAAATAGTGTTAAAAATGAAAATGATTGGTTCTCACGGTTAGTGATAAAGCACCTGTCTTCACATGTCCACAAAATGACAAATTATATGCATACCCAGTCAATAGATAAGTAATGTTATTTGTATTGTAGTTACTCGGTCGGATATTTTGTTGTAGCATATACGCTATTGGCCTTATTATTTGCATCGCTTATTGCTATTAAAACTTAGAGAATATCCATAATATAGCACGGGTTCTACATTTACATCTTCATAATAGTTCTAAACATCAATATATTGATGAAACTAGAAGGCGCATGTCAGGGTCTGGGAAATAAAATTTGGTTTTTTTTTGTATTTATGAGTTATGGCAATATTGTATACTTATTGATTGGATATGAGGAGAATAGTAAGTTTATTTTTTCCCGTGGTGTATCTATTGCGCCGACTCATTATTCTCTGAATATCCAGTCTGTATCTGTTTTATTATACATAAAGGACAACAGACACTGTGTTGGCAATGATTGCTAACATATTAAAAATTAATATTCCAGAAAGGTAGTTTCATGGCTGAATATATAAACAATTTGAAAGTTGTAAGAAACACTTAACAATCCTGCAAAATTCAACCAGTAAATAGTTGTGAAAACTATTGACTTTCCAAATAAAAAATTATCTTGTCATTCAATAGTTTGTCACCAGGCAATAGTTCTGAAAACTATTCACTGGCTGAACAGAAAATGGTTAAAATATTGAATTTATTGTAGATTTCAATTAAATGTAATTCATACACCGATGTATAGTTATTATTATTAAAGCGTGAATGAAAACAGTACTCAGTTATTCGTGTCATGTTTCTAAAATAGCACTGACTCTGATATATTATCTGATATTATATACAGTCCATTCTCTAATTTTGACGTAATATTTCAACCGCTTGACCGGTGTGGAAAAAACATTTCTCGTCACTAGTGAATTTGTTGTTCTCAGCATTTGATTGGTTAAAAATAATAACGTCACAATAAGAACTCATGACGTCATAAACAAAACACCTTCAATTTAGCGCGTATTCACGTCATGAACGTAAAATTGGGGTTGGGAGAATTTGTACTTCGTTTTGCAAATTTACTACTATTTAAAATTAGAGAAACAGAATCTTACATTAGTACTCTTGGATTATCGGATTTCTCCAATCTCGATAGTTAAATTATGGAAATTTAACTATCTCTATTGGAGAAATCCGATAATCCACTCGTACCAATGTAAGATCCTATATTTATACGTTCAACAAGAGGAGAAAGGTTACACTTTTTTTTGTTGATATTCTGTTAAAATAAAAATGACGTAAAGACATTGTTTGTACACTTGCAGTATATTGTTTGATAAATCATGAAAGAGACGATATTAGAGTAACTATTTATAGCTCCGACCATCGGAAAAAAACTGGTAATTTTTGTCAATTAAAAATGAAGCCGAGCACCCAATGTCAGGCTAACACACATCCGCAGTTTTGACATGCCGAGGGTGTTGTCAATAGTGGATGTTTAAGTTCGTAGACCACTCTGTCATCTAGGCATGTGCTAAAAGTGGAAATAAAATATTCAAAATATACTACACATACATATTTTAAGGGGAGAATCGTTTCATATTAATACATTATAGACGACACAGAGGATAAACTGCGGTTTATTCCCAAATCATCTACTCCCAAAATAAAACATCTAATTAAGAAATAGTGATTAAGAGCGATGCTTGAATTTTTTTACCTTACCTGTAAAATTTACATTTAATATATTGTTTCAAAAAGAACGTAGTTTCAGCTGAAAAAAAAATATTAAAACTCTCGTTTAAATAACAAGACTGAGTGGCATTTCTTGTCGCTTCACAATTAAAAAGTTTGTTCATCAGAAAATTGTGTGAAATATATAAACAATGTGTACCTTCAACTGAAAACATTATGCCAAAATCTTAATAATATATATTAATCATGTACAAGAAAATGTGAATGTGACAACAATCTGTCAGTTATATGGGATAAAGCTGAGTGCCAGCAAGCATAGAATAATAAACCAACTGCATATTCAAAATAGTTACATCGTAGTCAACGGGGGTCTAGTATTTTGTTTTTCCTTTTCAATGCGTTCACATTCGATCTGTATGACCGTCTTTGTGGCTGCCCAGTTTATACAGAGTTAATTTTTAGATGTAGAATGTGCAGAATTCCGATGTAGAATTTCTGAATTTAGTATTGTAATAATCTTTTAGACATGAAGGAAAATGCAATATTTGCCAGGCTGGAATTGGTGATGAGTTTCACTACTTCTATCGTAGTACAGCCGGGCCGATGACAGAGCTCAGAATAAATATATATAATGGTATTATTGTCTGAATCCAAACATCAATTAAATGAAAGGTATGCTTCCCTAATGTGACACCAAACTATTGAAGAATGTATCATCATTGGTGTATAATGACAGCTAATTGTAATATTTTTTGCATTTGTATTCTGAGTGTTCCTAATAAAACTGAAGTATTTTACAGGTAAATAAACCTTCAACGGACCTCCTAATCCCCATTTCTTAATTAAATGTTTGTTTTTCGAGCAGACGTTTTGATAACACACCTAAACTGCAATATTCACACAATATTATATAATATGAGACATGGAAACACAATTAGGTTTTACGGACATATAGTCAATAAATTAACACCTCTTCTAAAAAAGAATCAAACGGATTTTCGGATAGTTACTTTTGACTAATGCCTTGTTATAAATTAACGACTCATTAATCAGCGTCAAGACCAAACAAGAAGAGACATGAACAAGTAGTTAAAAGCATATACTTCTACTTTAAACAAATATTTACCAGAAAAAAAAACAGGAAATAATAATAATAATAATAATAATAATAATAATAATAATAATAATAATAATAATAATAATAATAATAATAATAATAATAATAATAATAATAATAATAATAATAATAATAATAATAATAACAATAATCAACTGTTATTTTTAATATTCAGGGTTTTTCCACATTAATTTTAAAATTGTGTATTATATGATGACATTATAAGTATTTAAAACTTGTGGCAATAAGTCTAAATTTAGTCGTAATTAACTATAAAACAGATTTAAAAGGGAATTAATTTTAATAACTCTATAATTAACAAAAGGTCAAAAAATTTTAAATTACAAGTTTTTTTATCGTGAGGGAATTTAAACATTAATATATGCATTACAACTTTGCGATAAATATTTCTTTTTATTATTTTGTATGATTTGCAAAATATTGGCATTCTAAGGGAGATAACTACTATAAAATGCTGATGAAATGTTTCACGACATGTCTTAATTGACTCGTAGTTATTAATAGAACATTTTAGGAAGAAAAATCATTTTAATATCTATGAAAATACCAAAGGTCAAAATTAATATGTGACCGTGATTTGTGCACATTTTCAGGTCAAATGTCATTAGGGTCTTTGGTGAAAATCCAATGATTCTAATAACAAAAGTTAATGAGGAATGTATGTAAAACTACTAATTACTTGATTAAATGGGAGATAACTCGCATAACATTAAGTCAAATCCTTTCCCACTAAATATAACAAAGTTACTTCTTTACAAGGCCAAAATTTTCCTTGATATAAGGTTATATTTACCTTTTGAAAGAACTAACAGTAACAAGCAACTTTCAACATTTCAACATTTATAACGTAACCCCGACCTTTGACTTTGTGTCCATTTTCAAGGTCAAAGAACACTATGTAAGCATGTACAATAAACTTATCTCAAAAAGCGACGTATTTTGTCAAATTTGGAGTAGGGGCAATAAGGGGTGATTTTTGCCAAGTGCCAAAATATGAATAAAATCATATTTTTTAAGAGATGAGCATATAAGTTTTATGATTTATCTCATTTTTAGACAATGCTTCATACGTATGGTGTGTTTTTGTGGGTATAGACGGGTGGGATCAAAGTTATGAAAAATGATTGTTTTCTGACAAAATCCAAAAGGTGCTTTGGCTATCTTTTTAAGTAACAATGTATTCAATTGCATTGGTTAATTATAATAAAGGGAACAACAAAAATGAATAAACTTGGAGGTGCCCGGGCAACAATTGACCAAGTAATCATAGTTGATAACCCGTAATGAAGCAAACCTCGATAATGTTCATCAAACATCGGAAATACAACATGTGTAACTATTTTTTCACTCAAAACTACATATGTTTTACCAATAAATAGCAATACGTTAATTTAATAAAGTTTCTTGGTTGAAAAATAATTTAAATGGTAAATTCGATTATGGGTCGATAGACTTGATGTATTGGTCAAATATTGGCAAAAAGAACAAAATCCCAAAGAATTTTAGACTGCAAAAGTCTGCAGGATCTTCCTCTTTTTTTGTTCAAATGACGAGTCTCATCCTAATGCTAAAACATAATATCCGCGTCAAGTAGTATAGCTGGAAGTAGTTATCTTCTCGGCCGTAAGTGTAAGTGTACGCATGTTTTTTTAGGTTTCAAGGTTGAAAATTGATGTATGAGGTTTTATCAGTTCTAGCTCGGCTCTATCTGCGAACACATTGCATTTTTATGTCCTGCCAACGAAAGTTGGGTCTTATAAATTTTCGGTCTGTTTGTCGGTCGCATGTCCGTCCAAACTCCCCTTAACCTTTGCCTTGAAGCTTTTTATGAAGATGACTTCACATCTTAATGAAACCTATACATAGTTACAACATGACGAGTTCTGTTTACTGGCAAATTCTATAGGGCTGTGCGAAATGTTTCACGCTTGACAGAACATAGAAAAAGGGGGATGGGGTGTTATAAACATGAGCCAAGCTGAACATAAGTATCGACGAAACACATTTTCTTGTTGTTTATATAAGTGATCATAAATGTATTTTGTTATAATTCAGTATTGATCTTTTTGTGGGAGCCAACACTAGGTTGTGCCTGGCACTGGCAAACGGACACTGAGTTTTCCTGGCAAACTGAATGTTTTTTACTAGTTTATACTTTGTCTGCTGGCATGGATTAGTTTAACTATATATGTATATGCAATAGACTCAAATAAACCCGACCGCTCACAGAAGGTACAGCAGCTGCTAACGCAAGTACCCGACCGCTCACAGAAGGTACAGCAGCTGCTAACACAAGTACCCGACCGCTCACAGAAGATACAGCAGCTGCTAACACAAGTACCCGACCGCTCACAGAAGGTACAGCAGCTGCTAACACAAGTACCCGACCGCTCACAGAAGGTACAGCAGCTGCTAACACAAGTACCCGACCGCTCACAGAAGGTACAGCAGCTGCTAACACAAGTACCCGACCGCTCACAGAAGGTACAGCAGCTGCTAACACAAGTACCCGACCGCTCACAGAAGGTACAGCAGCTGCTAACATAAGTACCCGACCGCTCACAGAAGGTACAGCAGCTGCTAACACAAGTACCCGACCGCTCACAGAAGGTACAGCAGCTGCTAACACAAGTACCCGACCGCTCACAGAAGGTACAGCAGCTGCTAACACAAGTACCCGACCGCTCACAGAAGGTACAGCAGCTGCTAACACAAGTACCCGACCGCTCACAGAAGGTACAGCAGCTGCTAACACAAGTACCCGACCGCTCACAGAAGGTACAGCAGCTGCTAACACAAGTACCCGACCGCTCACAGAATGTACAGCAGCTGCTAACACAAGTACCCGACCGCTCACAGAAGGTACAGCAGCTGCTAACACAAGTACCCGACCGCTCACAGAAGGTACAGCAGCTGCTAACACAAGTACCCGACCGCTCACAGAAGGTACAGCAGCTGCTAACACAAGTACCCGACCGCTCACAGAAGGTACAGCAGCTGCTAACACAAGTACCCGACCGCTCACAGAAGGTACAGCAGCTGCTAACACAAGTACCCGACCGCTCACAGAAGATACAGCAGCTGCTAACACAAGTACCCGACCGCTCACAGAAGGTACAGCAGCTGCTAACACAAGTACCCGACCGCTCACAGAAGGTACAGCAGCTGCTAACACAAGTACCCGACCGCTCACAGAAGGTACAGCAGCTGCTAACACAAGTACCCGACCGCTCACAGAAGATACAGCAGCTGCTAACACAAGTACCCGACCGCTCACAGAAGGTACAGCAGCTGCTAAATAGCGACAAATAAACCCGACCGCTCACAGAAGGTACAGCAGCTGCTAACACAAGTACCCGACCGCTCACAGAAGGTACAGCAGCTGCTAACACAAGTACCCGACCGCTCACAGAAGGTACAGCAGCTGCTAACACAAGTACCCGACCGCTCACAGAAGGTACAGCAGCTGCTAACACAAGTACCCGACCGCTCACAGAAGATACAGCAGCTGCTAACACAAGTACCCGACCGCTCACAGAAGGTACAGCGGCTGCTAAATAGCGACAAGCCGCTCACAGAAGGTACAGCAGCTGCTAAATAGCGACAACCCGACCGCTCACAGAAGGTACAGCAGCTGCTAAATAGCGACAACCCGACCGCTCACAGAAGGTACAGCAGCTGCTTAATAGCGACAAGTTTGTGTATTGTTGTTGTTTTGAATTAATACATCGATTATAGTGATTTGTAAATGTAAATTTTGATGAGACAACTAGTGTAGAGAAGACCTTATATGTGGAATAAGTTATTTTTGTTATAATTGGAATTTTAATATTGATGAAAATTTTGTTTGTAACATAATTTAAAGTACATATTTTAAGTATAAAAATCACAAGAACGAGTCTTTTCCTCAGTATTGGTAATATTGTCTTCATCATCACTAACATCAATGTGTTCTGGATCGGGAAGATCAGCTGGATCATAGAGATACTGACCCCAGTCAGTAATATGAAAAGATTTGTCCGAGTACATACCAAAGCTTAAGTACCAAATAACCGAGGCAATGTGTGAGCAAATTCCGACAACGCGACCTCCGATTTTACATTTACAATACCAACCAAGAATAACAGATTCATTAAATCGGATACACAGCTGATAACTTTTTGACGAGATATGCCTGCTTTGGATTTTTGTCGAAATTATATTAGCATTTTGTTGAGAAACAAGAACATCATAATGTCCATCTGAATTAAAATGCTCATCTGCATACGATTTAGCCATTTTAACTTGGTATGTTCAAAGTGTAAGATTTCTAATGTCATTTTCCGTCAGACGAGGAAATGGTATATTTGAAGATTCAATCTTGGACCATTTGTAACTTCTTTTGTCTAAGCAGTCTTGTTCAACCTCATTTTTGAGCTCGTTACTCTGCTTAGACAAAAACAACATTTTTGCACCTTACAGTTCACCAGCTTCATTTGTACCGGAATAAATAGGCTGTAAGTATATTTATTGATTAGAGCGCATGCGATTTTAACATAATCACCTTGTATAAAAGGTATCTGATTGGTTGGTAATACCTTGTCGAGATATAGAAAGAATTTTATTCGACCATTTATGGACTCCACGACCCACCTTAACTTTGTGACCAAACGTGAAGTATTATAGTCTCGATCACCCAGACGCATATATAATAGCGTCTGGGATCACCTTGTTGTAATTTCGCTACCAATAGGTGGAGACAAAACAATGATTCTATTTTTAGGGCCCTATTTTTAAACCAGGAAAACCATGCATACTTATAATATGACGTCAAATTCAGATTCACTCTTGATTGAGCACAACAATAATATTTGTTTAATTAATTGATAAAGTTATATTTTATAAAAATATTCAATGTAAACTTTGGCACAATTTTTTATACACTTCTTGATATGAACGGAAGTAATTTTTTATATAATAAAAATATCATCCAATCAAAAATTACGCCCAGTTTTGGGCGTAATGGTAACGAGTTCAATATAGAAATGAATCCAGACGCACAAATGTAATTAAGCGTCTGGATGATCGAGACTAGAAGTATTACTCTCCTCCTCAGAATGTTGTTTTTGTAAACGATTTAAAAATGACGGCATCTTCGATGTGATTCCCATATCACTGAGCAAATCAACATAATCTCTAAATCCTCTATCTACTATCAAAACATCACTGTCTTGAAGCCAGGTTTTAATATCCCGTTTCTTCAAGACGAAAGGCACCCATATGCGTTATAGAAACCACATTAATTAATTCAGAAGTAATTTGATTCCTGTGAAATCCTTAATAGATAGAAACTACCCACAACAGGGGCTAGACAATTTAATAGTTAATATCTTCCTTTGTGTGCCCTTACCAGTTTTAGCTAAAAATAAAAAAATAGTACTTTAACATGTTTAACTGGGGCTTTTAAAAACATATTCTGCTACTTTGACTTTAGAATTCCAATTTGAATTTGCAGTGTCCTCATAACGAAATATGTTTAAAACGATAAATGATATTAAGATGAAAATCATATTTAATATAGATTGTTTCATAAGTTACATAGTGCGAGAATTCTGTCATTTACGGTGCTTTTTCTTTACAATTTTATCATTTTTCATTTAAAGTTAAATTTAATTAGTTTTTTTTATTATAAACATTTATTTATGACTGTTTTTTATTTTATTGCTTTCAATATTTTAATATTTCTACATATTTTGTTAACCTGGTTTCCTGGTGCAATATTTTTCATTGACGCAAGCTTCACTTCAAATATAAGCGAAGGCCGCTTAGGCTAATGAGGATATCACCGTCAGGGTACCAGAATACATATTTTGTCTACTGCAAATAATAGATTTCTGTGTTCTTAAAAAAAAGGGTAACATTCCGAATATAACTTCGAGTGTGTTTTGTTCAAGATCTGCCGTTCTAAATTTAATTATTATTAATACGTCTCCAACAGACACTATTTTAGACAAAATTATATAAAAACTCTATTCTTTTCTGATTTTTAAGTTCATTTCAGCACTAAAAAAACCTCGCAAGAAGCTTATATACTTCCAAAAGGTGTACTTTAGATCAACTGTACAACTTGCGATCGCCGATTGTTATTGTAAACATTCGTCGATTTTGTACCGTGCACATGCAAGAACCAGCTTGGTTTTCTTGTTGATAAAATATGTAAATATTAAGATGGGCTGAAGGGGTCATTGTCGACATAAACGTACCCAGACCAATATTGTTGAATCAAATCCATTATTTTTCAACAGTGTTCATAAACATGCACATAATCAAAACAAACTTAACTGTAAACTGTAACAAACCGCCATTCTTCTATTTACAATTGTGGACCAAATACAGTAGGGAAATGAACGTAATCTCGCGATACTTACCACACCGGGTGCGTTTATGTTAAGCGACAGTACCCTGGGTACCATTTCTCAAATTTTAAGTACCCTGGGTACGCTGATATAGTACCCAGGTCGACAATGACCCTTTCAGCTTAAGCTGGTTCTGAGGTGTGCACATAGTTAATTTTAAAAAAATCTGAAGAATTTACTTCAAATTAGCGGTAAATTGTGTATTGTCCTACGTTCTACAGCGCGCTGGTGATGTCATTAACAATTAATGACAAGAAATTACACTGGGAGGCTAAAGTACATTACATGGTCATTCTTAGGAAACAAAACAAAAAATATCGGAGACACTTAAGTTTTTCCCTTCTAGGCAGGCCAAATTAGGGCCTTATCACACCCACCTCCTTTTAGAGGTGGCTGTCTACCACGTGCTATAGAAACAGGTATATACACCAACCCAGGGCTTGTTTAGATCATTTATGTAAATATTGTACGGAAAATTGTATCGAAGATGAAAAACATTTTTTTATTTCAGGGTGATTTTTTTCTGATTTAAAATACTCATTAAACTTGAAAGCATGTGATATTTATGATAATTTTCAAAACCTGTGATTAACATCAGTCAAGTGTACAGGAAGTGTTAGACCGTATATGTCACAAAACATATAGTGTGAATTTACGTTTTATACGGTCTAACAAAGCACCAACTGGGAAAGATATTTACACTAACAATGTTTTAACCACTGTTCACTATCTGACTGTGTACTTATAAATTAAGGGTTTTCATCCCCAGGAAGTATGCTCAATCTGTATTAAAATACCCTAGTTATTCAATGGGGGTTTCACCCACAGAGGTGCCAAATTAATTGTTTATTGAAGGTATAGTGTATGTTATGGCTTGTATACCAACATAACGCTGTACTGTAATTTCTTGCTTTATGCATATATTGTGTGTGTTTATGCTCTGTAGTAGACCAGTAGAGCGTATGTTGTATTGGTATACAACAGAAATCGACTTGAAACGAAGTCTTTTTACTTTGGCTTTGTCACAGAAGTCAAAACGATATATGAATTTTACTGTGCACTTTTATTATATGTAACGGAAAGTAGATTAATAAGCGCATTACGTCACGATGAAATGTACCTGACACTACAAATATGGCTCTGGAAATAATTAGACGTCGGCATGAATTTGACTACTGTCTGATGAATATGTATTGATTGCAAAAATTTCATCGTCAAACGTCTTTCTCCTTATTAACCATGGTTAATTAAACTGTATTTTTTATAGGAATTTGCCAATGATCGGGTCCGTCTAAATACTGCCTAGCACAAATTTGCACATAGGAGTTATTTAGATATTTTTTTTTAATGTTGATATATTAATTCAAAGATGCCATGGCTTGCATCTGTCCAATTTTTGTGACCTTTTAGTAACTGATTATTGGAAAAAAATGCATAGAAATATTTTCATGGGGCACGTGCCATGAAACATAGAACAACACAGCTGTTAAGGATGATCACACTTCTGTAATTAGGACAGGTACTGTACACAGAACAGAATAACCATGTTATTGTTTATATATCAGTTAAAATAAATAACATTTTAAAAATAATAACACAATGTTTCAAGAAATATACAACCTGGTAACTATGAGATATGGCGTCGACGCATGTTTGCGAATTCACTGAAGTGAGGCATCTTCACAAATGTCTAGTTCTTTTGTGTCGTTTATTGTATGATAGAATGAGATTCTGAAGCCATATAATTCACTAAATAAATACAAAATTCTTATTTAAATATCAATTGCAGGGAATTAAAAAGTTGGTAATTAAAACTATGCAATATGAACACTAGCAAATTTTAATATTTGATAACATCGCTGTTGATTTTAATAAAATGAAAAGATGGAGGCGAGTCCGCGATAATTGTCTTGAAACCACAAAACCTTTCCGAGGTAGGGGCAGATCACTCTATTCTTGTAATACCTGCGCGTTAAGATCAGCACAATGGGATATCCTTCACCTGATTGGCAAGCTAGAAGCTCTGTCATGCCATGCCTACATACTACCAAACCCGTCCTTTATTCAGTACGTAATAATTAATCCCTGAAGAGTCGGTTGGATTTTAACCTGCCCTGGATTTAGCACAACTCCACTCAAGGCAGTGTATGGTGAATGTAGTTTAAATGCGTGTGTTTACGACTAGAATATGGTTTTTTTTCACCACCAACTCTCCGTTATTTTCTCTATACTGTCACGTTATTGTTACAGGAGTTGCACAACAATTTTCAAAATAGAAAAAAACATTTTTAATTCTAAAGTAATGACAGTGTCTGTTCTGTCTATCAGCAAATAAATTTAAAATATTCCAATAACATAAATTTTCCACAAAACACAACTCATTTTATTTTTTCCAGGCATGGCAAAGTTTTAATCATACACATATGTAATACCTTCTGAAGCCTTTGTAGTGTGTGGTGATAGTTGTTAAACTGTTAGAAGATTCCAAGGTCGCCACACCATTGTGAATTAGTAACGAC
Organism: Limnoperna fortunei; assembly: GCA_944474755.1. Lineage (NCBI taxonomy): Eukaryota > Metazoa > Mollusca > Bivalvia > Mytilida > Modiolidae > Limnoperna > Limnoperna fortunei. Next base: position 5,489,597 of record OX104114.1, on the reverse strand, counting down.
AATGTCTGACATTTTACTTGTAATTCGTACGTGTTAAACGTTGATAATGCAAAATGACTAAACGCTCTGTATCAGCATTATCCAAGATGTATCCTGAAATTGCTTATAAAGAAGGATGATACAATACCCATGCATCAATACCGAACTGTTATAATAGTGATATATATAAACCAATAAACAATGATTCATTTGATTATTTAAATAAACATAAGAAAGAAAATGAATACACAAACTTTATTAAGACCTTACTCCAGAACAAGTTTGAACATTAACTTGGCGGAGTGATAGTGGAAAGCGAAGTAAGTAATGAAATTAACAGTTTGAAATTAAGAAAGGCGTCTGGGTAAGATGAAATTTAATTTAAAAATCTTCGTTTGAGCAATTTTATTCTCAAGCCCGCAATGAAAACAATGAGAACTATCAAACAACATATAAAATCTTTACGAAACAGGTTCTTAAATGAAAAAAATATTTGAACGAGTAGATATTTAGATATAAAGGACGCATCTAAAGTAAAAAAATACGCATCTAAAACACACTACGAAATTTTAAAATATACACACTTTAATTTGGACTGTCTTTTTTTTACGTAATACTCAAACTGCTTTACCGAAAACCAGCCAATTTTCTGTGGCTGATAATATTAATCTTGTTATTATCTTTTTACTCGCAAATAGCAAATGAAACCCGTCGACAATTTTATTGTTAAATATTGTAGCTTCCTTTTGAATATTAAATTATAAAGTTGTGTACTTTTAAAAATCTTTTCAATAATCTTTTTTTTAATAGAAAAGTAGATGTACTCCCAAACTTACACTGTATCCCACTCGTATTGAAAACGTGTATACATGTATATACATGGTTTTAAATATGATTAAACTACACCGAAAATATGTTGTATTTTGTTAATACAATATTTGAACATGAATTTACACATCCTCCTAAAGGCCATCCTGAAAACAGGAATAGCTGTTATAGTTAAGATCGAATTAATTAATGACGACATTTGAAGGAAAAGAGTGGTAGCAAATCGGAATAATCTGCATTCCTTAGAGTCAAAGGCAGTTTTGTTTAAAACTACAAGAATGACTGAAGGCATAATGCAGAAAGAGTAAATGATTATCCATTGGAAAATCTGTATATAAGACCTTTGTAACTTTCTTCTCTGTATTTTTATTGTTGACGTTCAGTAACACCTTTTGACGCATGAAACGTTTCTATACATCTAGCTGGCAGGTTTTGGCGGATTCTGTAATGTCTGATGTATAGCTTTTCACATACGATGATGAGGAATGGTCTTCAGAATGTCTTTTTTTCTATTGAAAACATATTTATTCTATTTTCATCAACTGATCTGGATTAAATTCAGTGAACGCGGTTTAGGAATTGAGTTGTGAGTTTGCGCAAGTTTTGAAATCGGATTGACTGAGGCTGGTATCATATTTTTAACAGAAGATAATGTTAGATCCCCAGACTGTTGCTGACTATTAAATGGGGTTTCATAATTTGTATTTCTGTCTTGCTTGGGTTGTTAAAGAGAAAATGTTTAGGTGCTACTTGAAAATGTCGTTTTTGCTTAACAATAACAATCAGACTTCCAGTGTTTGATTAGAATAATTCCTCCGGCGAAAACAGCACCTAAAGTTTGTTTGTTTTTGTTTGATGGTGTTGAACGCCACTTGCAGCAATTTTTCAGCTATATCATGGCGTCCAGTTTTAATTGGTGGAGGAAGCCGGAGTACCCGGAGAAAACCCCGACCTGCGGTAGGAAAACTGGCAATCCTTGTCAATTAAGATTGGAGTCGAGTACACCCTGCCTGCAGTGAGAATCGAACCCGCAATCTCAGTGTTGACAGACCACGTGATCAATAGTAGACGAACTACCTTGACCACTCGGCCACCGAGGCCCCAGCACCTAAAGTAATAAATCATATGCGCGTTATGTTCATATTTCCTCGGAATACAATTTCTAAATTGCATTATAAATCTATAATTTGTCGTTTTTCACTAAAGAAAAAAAATCTTGGCAACAAAGATGCACTGACAATGCAAAACAGCCAAGTAAGTGCAGTGCTGATGACGGCAAACTTTACAGTCACCATGTGTCTACTGCGCCAAAGACACATAACAGAGAACCACTGTATAAATGATATAAGCATAAGGTTATAACCCGTAACAGTTACCATGGTATTTATAAACAACACATTAAATGCACACAGTTTGAAATCCAGCCATTGACTGAAATTATTCCTGAGAAAAGTTTACGAATGAATACTAAGGCTAATTCCATTCATGAAGTCCGATATTCCTAGTGACAAATGAAAAACATATAGAGGAATTTTTCCATTTTCGTTTAACACGAATGTATACGATGCAATTAACAGTAAATATTAACAGTAAATTTAACAATAATGTTAAACTACTTATCGTTATAGCAACAAAAACAAATATTTCTCTGTTTTCATCCGTTTGCAAGTACGAGCAGTTCTCTATTCTTAAAAAATCCACTGTACATTTGTATGTTCATTTTCCCTTACTTGCAGAATTTATGCGCTGCGAACGAGTCACAGAACGTAAGAACAAATAAACAGAGCACTGAAAAAGATATGTTGTATCTGCTGTGCTAACAAAGACAATGCCAGCGTCTTGTGTTCATCTGAATTATTTTTGCCTAAATGAAATACTGCAACAAACATTCAGATTTAAGGTTTTTAGAACAATCATCTACAATTCTCTTATTCAAAATCACAGGCAACTGTATTGTTTAACGTGTTATTAATCCTTTCACCTACAATGGGGATACTTGTACATTATTTGGTGACGTGGTTAGTGAATAAACAGTCAAAGAATGCACGTGTCTTTACCTTTCTACATTAATCTGAAGTAAATTGATAAGAATTAATAATATTTTGTTCTCACTTAGAAAACTTGTAAAAGAATTATACCACGATGCCAGATTGGGTAGATATTACTATAACTAAATACTTAAAATAGGAGTATAGTGGAATATTAAGATAAATGCTTTGCAATGTCAGAAGTAGAAGTGATACTGAACAACATTGACCAGAAACATTATTTCAAAACAAAATTCAGAGAATATCAACCAGTAAACTAGATGCACTGTCTAATTGAGTAAGGACAATAAGGTCTTTGGTACAACGTCGAATCTTATACATTGCATTATTGATCGACCTAAATCCGTATTTAAAGGCGAGAATGCTATGAGTTGCCTCAATTCCCTCCATGACAAATATGTTGTCGTTCCTGCAGACAATTCTTCTAACAACATTATGCTTGTATGTAAGTCACATTACTATGCATGCCTCATTAAAGAACTAGGCATCAAGCATAACTAAGGTAATTCTACAGACTTACGTATCATTTTTGACAAAGATGAAATCCCGGCTTACCATAAGGTCTTCATGACTTCTTTGAATATTAATTACGACAAAGACACTGAAGATGTATCATACTTGTATTAGATTCCTAAATAACATAATAATTCTTAAAAGGAACGATACATAAAGCCGGCTCATCTACATGCTTTACAAGGAGTTGTCAAAAGATATTGTCTGCAGTGAAAGAAGAACAGCAAAAATAGAAACTGTTTATTTGCGAAGTAATATTAATCAAATGTGAATTCTTAAAAATTCAAAAGAACTTTTGAAAAAATTGTAAATCAAAATCTATATCTAAACTTCATTTTTTAGAACCTTTGATTTTCCAACTCTTTTTTACACCTTGCCGCACACAAAAAACGTGCCTTGAGGAAAAATAGCAAAGAATAACCACTGAACAACAAGAGCCAAAAGTCAAGGACAGTTTTAAATGCGGATATAGACAAACGCAACATAAAACCAAAAACACAGAAAGAGAGTAACCCGAACACCCCAAAAACCATTGGTGCAGTCGAGGGTGATCCGGGGACGAATGAGCAGTGCCTGCCTCTAATTAGACACCCGTCGTTACTCATTGTCATATCTAGGGAAAAGTCAAATCCAGAAATAGGAATCACTACCTATGACTCAGCGAAAATGTCAGATCGTATTTGAGATACTGATCTCCCATAGCGATTAATCAAAACATGGTGACGACCATAGAACTTCTGAAAGGATAATACCAACCTATGCACAATACACCCTTGCTGAGTAGTTTAGCAGTCAAAAGCAGTGATCGGCCTGGAAAATCAAAATGCCGATCGCAGGATTTAGAATAACGTATAAATGTACACACCATACGCTGGAATTGCTGGAATGTTGCTGTCGATGAACGGGAATTTGACAATTGGAAATTTGAAGTTATCACGTTTGTGGTAGAGTATAGTTTGTATTTTTTCTGAGTCTATTTCCAGAGGTTGGTATTGGTGGTGTCTTTAATTTCAAGCTCGGTAGGGTTAATAGAACGTAAATAGTCACCTTGTTGAGGGACAAAACATCATCAATATTGCGGAATATAAAATTAAAGGTTTGGCTCAGTGTCTTTACTTTCTTTTTCAGCAGGCTTTTAAGAACTCAACCCCATAAGAGTACAAAAACAGGTCGGCCAGGAGAGGAGTTCAATAAGTACTCACTGAAATAGTCTGTTGAAAAACATGTCCTCAAAAAATCTAACATACGAAAGATTTGGTCTCAGTATATTTAGTATTAGATTTATAGTCATTGACGACGGAGTAAGTTCTGCCATGACTAATTACCAGGTATTCATATCGTCTCTATCCATTTTTCTTGAAAAAGCATCGTTTTATAAGATCTTTAAGCCTGGTTTTAAGCTGCATATGATGGATGGCCGTAAAAGTGTCGAAAAATCACATGTTTTAATGGTGTTATAATTAGAAAGAGATCCAGACCTCAAGATGTCTGTCGGGGTCCTGGAAATCATACACAAATCTTTCGCTTCGAAATATGCCTACACATATGCTATAGCGAAAAACAGGTTGATTGAAGGCTATAGTTTCTGATCGACAACAAATCGAAACATATTTGTAAATTTTGGAGGTAGTGTTTTTCAGCAAACAATCGGAATTCACATGGGTTCAAACTTTGCCCAACTCCTTGCCATTTTGTTTCTGTATTCGTAAGAAACTGAATGTCTTCGACGTCTTATTAAAGACAAGAAGGTACTAGATGCTATGTCCTTTTCACATATAGTTCTTTCAATTAACAACCTCAATTTCGCGGAGTGACTTCCGTTAATATATCCTTCAAAACTAGAAGTTAGAGAAACCACAGAAACAGCTTCATCTACATCATTTTAAGACTTACACCTCGAATATGACACAAACGGTCATCTTAGCACAAAAATGTACATCACACGAAACAATTTCTTTGGGATACACTTATAAACCAAGGATACAAGAAACAAAACGACCCGTCCACTCCTTTAATTAGTTTTACTATAAAAACCACTCTCTTGTCCAAAAATATTCTCGTTTTAAATATGTCTCAATTGTTGAATTCAGTGTCCAGTGAACCTATAGTAATGGAAGCGGGACGTTTGGCATGTAATAAAACCTGGTTTAACCCAACTGTTTTCAAATGTGAATTAATTGTCTAGGGATGGCCCGTATGTCAAAAGCAAACACTTAACCGAAAGGCGAAGCGAAAAACGAACAACCCAAATAAGATGCAAATTTTGAGCAGGCAGGACACATGAACGTTTTGGAAATCCATAGGTAAATTGGGTCTTGCAAACGAAAGGAAATCAAAACAGATCTTTCAAGTAAAAACGGACTCGGGCGAAATAAAAAGTGATTTTGATATTGTTCTATATAATTGGGAAATGGCGTTAAGCTCCCTAGTTTGTTTCAAGTCAAACATATTCGAACACTTTTGGATTAATATTGGCCTGCCTTCGCTTTTAATTTGTATAGCAAACAAAAATTTGCATTGTTGTGCACAATGAAACATTATTTTAACAAAAACTCATTATTTTATTTACATATCATTTCATCAAATTATGGACGGTCTTTGCTTTTTTACGTAGACTCAATCAATACATTATGTGTGGCGGGGAAAACTTAATGATGGGAGGAGCATTCCTTCTTAGCCTTTCTTGTGTTAATACGACATCTACATAACTGTTATAAAATCTTTTAGGAAAGGAGGAAATTAATTTGAATTAATATCCAGGTTTATTGTGCAATATTATCTCATTGTGTTTTTCGAATTCAGGAGTGTATTTTTTTAAATGTATGTATATTAAAAATGGAAATCCAGTTTACCTTCTTTTTAATTTTATTTTGTAATTTTTTTCAGGATATTATTCATCAACGCTATGACACAATAATGTATAACGTGTGGTCATAAATACATAGCAAACAATAAGTAACGAAATAAACAGACATGACCGCGTTTAATCACTCATTGGTTTTAATAACATTATATTTTCCACAAAACAGACGCCTGTATAATCAACATAACGCAATTATAAAAAAAACAAATTTTCTGTGGCAGGGAAAATTAATATAGTAATTAAGCAAATACCGTTTTCTTAGTGAAAGTATTTTCACCTTTTTACCGGCAAATAGCAAATGAAACCCGCCTTTCATGTTATTGTTTAATGATGTACATATTCTGGCTTCCTTTTGAATATTAGATTAAATTATTGAAAAGTAGATTTGGAGCAATACATAATACAAAAAAGAAGTCTTTTGAGTCGTGCGTATTCGGAATCTTTTTGTAAATTACATACTCCGTGGTCACGTGATTTTGGTATTTTTGTTCCACATACGTATTTCCGGTAAACAACATGAACTCCGAGAAAGAAATTAAAGAAACCAAGTGGTACCATTGTACAGCTGTGGGGTGTACTTCAGATGACAGGAAGAGATTAAAATATCCCTACATGCAAAATGTTACTTTTTATCCATTCCCAACTGCCAAAATGAATCTAAAGTTGCGTCAGAAATGGTTAAAGTTGCTTAGTTAGGCATGATGATAGATAGTTTGAACCCAACTTTAAACAGATAGTGTGTTCTCTCCACTTTGTTGATGGAAAACTTACGCCTGAGCATCCATACCCAGAGTTATTTGACTACAACAATTTTAGACAAATTTCCACCATGTAGGAACCCAACCATGGGTGCAGAGATCGCCGGAAACGCTGAGAAAGTTGGAGAATTCCAGGATTGCCCCAGAGACAGTCGCCTTCATGTTTAGGATCATCTTCTTCTTCTTTATGGTTTCCAGTATTCCATCTAAGAGATGATTTATTACTGGTGCATACGTGGCCTATTTACAACAAAAAATGATAACTGAAAATTTGTTAATTAAAGATAAGGAAGTGCAATGAACAAGCGTAGGTGATTAAAACTATGTACACGAGATGAATATAACTTAGTGGAGGGTAGAGAGAACAGCTGGCGTTAGCTGTTCTCTGAAGATATCGACAGAAGAGGATTGTATGATTGTAACTGGTAGGAGGTTCCATTGAGTAATTGTATGGGGGAAGAAGGAATATCTGTACGAGTCTTTGGATGTGTGTATATGTCTGAAATGCAGTGAGTGGTGCCGTCTAGATCGTGAGTCTGATGGGATGAGAATTGTGCTAGTTGGTATTGCAACAAGTTGATGTGTGATTTTATACATCATAATTAATCGTGTTCGTAGCCTACGTTCAAGTAATTGTGGCCAGTTTAATGAATTTATCATTGAAGATACACTGATGGTATTGTGGTATCGATTACAAGCATACCTTGCTGCCCTCCTTTGCACCATTTCTATCTTCGAGATAGATTCTGTAGTGTGCGGGTCCCATACTGAGCAGGAGTACTCAAGTTTGGGACGGACTAGAGCTTGGTATGCTTGACTTTTGATGTTTTGATTATTTGTTTTGAGGTTTCTTTTGAGAAAACCTAAAGTTTTATTTGCATTGGAAGTGATGTCATAAAAGTGTTGGTCCCATTTGAGATTGGATTGAAGAGTGATACCAAGGTACTTTGCGGAAGTAACAGATTATAGAGTGTGATTATGGAGGACATAGTTATGGCGGAGTGGTTGGCGCTTAGTTGATACAGACAGAACAGTACATTTATCCGGGTGAAAGGCCATCAACCAATCAGATTCCCATTTGGCAGCTGCATCAAGATCAGCTTGCAGTTTTAAACAGTCACTCTGTGTTTTAACTGGCATGTACATTATACTGTCATCAGCAAATAAGCGTAATTTGCTGTTTGAAAGGTAGTCTGGGAGGTCATTAATATAAACAAGAAATAAGACAGGTCCTAGGACAGTACCTTGTGGAGCGCCAGATGTAACTGGGACTGTGTTTGATGTTTTTCCTTCCAGGACAACTGTTTGTGTGCGGTTTTCAAGAAAAGCTGAGATCCAGTTTAAAGTGTTTCCGGTGATACCAAAGAAGTTTAATTTGTAAAGTAGATGGCGGTGTGGGACTTTGTCAAAGGCTTTGGCAATGTCCATAATGATGAGATCAGTTTGTGTGATTGAGTTATTTGAAGAGTGTAGTTCTTGAACAAACGATAAAAGTTGTGTTTCGCATGAGCGAGAGCGTCGAAAGCCATGTTGGAGGTCGTATAGGATGTTGTGTGATTCTAGATGGTTCATAATGTGAGATATTACAATGTGCTCCATTAACTTGCAGCAGATGCAAGTTAATGAGATTGGTCTATAATTATCTGGCTTGTATTTATCACCCTTTTTGAACGCTGGTGTGACGTTAGCGTGTTTCCAGTCATTTGGTGTTATTCCTGTGTCGTAGGATTTTTGAAATAAAAGACAAAGAATGGGTGCGATATAGGTTTTCGTTTCTTTGAGTAGGCGGCCACTGATATTGTCTGGTCCTGTGGCTTTATGTGGATTGATATTATTTAGAAGTTTTTCAATGCCTGGTGTTGTGATATTGAGACGACTGATTTTAGGGTGTGAGCTAATGCCTTTATCAGGAATAGAATCAGATGTAGTAGGTGTAAAGACTGATTGAAATTGTTCATTCAAGAGATTGGCTTTTTCTGTTATGTCTGTTATAATGGTGCCTTCTTATTTCAGACTTGTCAGTTCGTATTGACTTAATATATTGGAAGAGTTTCTTTGGTTTATATTGGTTTTGGGGAGTAGTACCTGGCTCGGTTATTGGGAGATCCAGTATAAGTTTGTCAATATACTCCCAGTAAGCTTTTCTCTGTTCTTTTTGAACTTTCGATTTTATATGCTTATATTTATCACTGTATTTACCGTCTTTTCGTTTTTTGTAAAGTTTGTTTTTTTTTGTTGATGAGTCGTCTTAATTTATCATTTATCCATGGTAAGCGGTGTTTATTACGCAGCATTTTAGATGGAATGTGTTTCTCTACAGAGCTGATAAGTGTAGATTTGAATGTGTCCCATAGCTGGTTTATGTCTGATGAATGATACATGTCATGAATGTCTATGTGGATGTTGGTGAGATCATTTTTGATTGATCCCCAGTTTGCTTGGTTGTATTTGTAAATTTTACGTGGTGTTTCTCTTATTCTCTTAAGCCAGATGTCTGCCTCGAGATAGACAATATCATGGTCGCTTGACCCAATAGGTGGTAGTGTTGTTACCTTGCTAATGTATGTTGGGTTATTTATAAAGATCAGATCTAGAATACGATCATTTCTTGTTGGTAAGTCGACAATTTGTTGCAGATTTGAGTCGTTTACTACATCTAGAAGTTTTTGGTGTAGTTGTATATCAGGTTTGCCAGGTATAGTGCAAGAGTTTGGCCAGTCAATGTGCCCCAGATTAAAATCAGCCCCTATTATGATTGTTGCATTTGTAAGGTTGTTTATGCCTTGAAGAGACTGTTGTAATTGCTCGAGTGATTGACCTGAATCTGATGGAGGTCTATAGTAAGATGATATCAAGATATTTTTTGATCCTGCTATAGAGATTTCAGCCCATATGATTTCACATTGTGCTTCAAGTTTTTTAACTTCTGAGCTTATGATTTCTTTTGAAATTGCCACAAGTACTCCACGATAGCTTTGATTATTGGTGCTTGGTGCTCTGTCGCGTCTGTACACATTATAGAGATCTAAAGGGAAATATTCATATGAGGATGTGTATGGATCTAGCCAGGTTTCAGTACCTAATATTATTTCTGGTTTAACAGTGTCTAGAATTTCCAAGAGATCAGCTTTTTTGTTTTTGAGTGATTGAAAATTGATGTTTAAGATCTTAAGTGGCATCTTGTTCTTGTTCTTTGTCGCATTTTTTCTTTGGTCTAGAAGTTTGTGGGGTTTTGGGGAGTATGATGCATATGGGATCCCCGGACTACCGACATCTTGAAAATTTGTTGCTAGTGGTGAACTTAGACTGTCAAAAGTGTTTGAAGTTTCTATGGTGGTAAAATTAAAGAAGCTTGTGCTAAAGTTGGGCATGCCACATTGTATGCAATGCCAACTTAAATTACTGTTGTTCATGATGTTGTAGATATGAGGTGAGATATTTTGGCAGTCGATGTGATACCAAGTTTCATATGTGTCACAACATATTGCATGGTGTTTCCAAGTAACTGCTTTGTTGCAGCAACCACAAGGCCACCTAGGTGTACGAGGGCCTGGGTTTGGTTCAACATCAAATGCATTTGCAATTAATATTAGAAACAAATATTTACATACAGCTTTGGATGTATACTTATTGAAGCATTTTATTACCTGGATACTTTTAAGGTTAATTATGTCCTTGTAACTGTTACTGTATCTTGTTATCGCTTCTACAATTGGGTAATGGTCAGTTGGATCTTGAGAAAGGATATCATGCTTTTTGGTGTTCTGACATATGTGTATACCATGTGTCATGAGGCACGATGGTAAGATGCTTCTACATGTTGAAACTAAAATTGATATCAGAACAAGGCAAAATGTAAACATGATCTTATTAAGACACGTGACAAACTCACCTGTGCTCGAAACAGAAACTGTGAAAAGTTGGGTATATCAGAGGATTAGATGAAATGCTTTGTTAATCTTCGTCTCTCGGGTGACTCAAGAGCACGGTGACAGAAAACCTGTTAGTAAATAGTATAGGCAGGCTACAGAATGTTCTGTGTATGTTGGTGAATGTTTACTTCCGGTAAGATGGTTTGTCACGTGAACACGGGGCGGTCAATTTGACAGGTTTTTGAAAATAATTCTACTTTTTTGTGTTCACGGTTTTTGTGGAAATTTTTACAGGATAATGTTTTTTAAATGATTTTATGTGTTTTTGTTAAGAATTTCTAGCAGGAAGACCTTCTGAAAGCTAAAATATAAACATTAAGTGGTCAATTGCCAAATTTAGGTTTGTATGCAGTAAAATAAAAGAAACAAAACAGGTCATAAACAAAACAACTTTCATTTACAGTTACATAAACAACTTTCATTTACAGTTCCAGACCATAAAATTGGAGTTGGGAGAAAATTTACTAAGTTTTAACATAGGAAAAATCGGATCTTAGACTCGTATTCGGAGGTTATTGGATTTTTCAAGTCTTGATAGTTAACTATTAAATTTAAAATCCATAATTTAACTTAAAATTCTATAAGTTAACCATCTCGATTTGAAATAATGCATGTAATTTTCAGTTTTGTGGTATTTTTGCGACCAGTGCTTGGCAAATTCATAATGCTATAAGTACTTAATTATTCATTTTTATACTTCTCTATGTAATAAATTATACACATGTCAGAATTTCATTCTTATCAGAAACATAGAGTTCGATTCTCACTGCCGGCAGGGTGTACTCGACTTCAATCTTAATTGACAAGGATTGCCAGTTTTCCTACTGCAGGTCGGGGTTTTCTCCGGGAACTCCGGCTTCCTCCCCCAATAAAAACTGGATGCCATGATATAGCTGAAAGTGGTATTAAAACACCATTCAAACAAACAAACAAACAGTTCCTGTTATATTGGAACACATGTTTCCTATGGCCATATTTCATCTAGTTCTGTTTATAATTATGATATTTGCTTTTCTGATGAACAGTTTCAATATTCTCGTTTGTTAAGTAATACTCCAAACATTACATGTATTTATTTTTTCAGATATACTTGATAAAGCTGAACCGAGGATTAAATACTGGTCCGGAAAACAAAGTGCAGATGATGTTAATTACCATGTGGAAATGCAGAGAAAAAAATCAGGACCAGGGAGAAAATTAAACCGTTTTCAGGAATACATAATTACACTACTGAAGCTTAGATTAAATCTTCTTTCGTTTTTTTATCGGATTTGTTTTTTGTGTCATAGTCTCGGGTATCACGGATTTTCACCACCTGGATAAATCTGTATACAGTCTACATTCCATTAATGAAATGGCCTGCTAGAGAAAAGATCCGAAAGCATATGCCATTATCATTCAAGAAAAAATTTCCAAAGACAACCAGCATTAAAGACTGCACAGAAATTTTTATTCATAAGCCTAAATCACTGACAGCACAAAGCATAACCTACAGTTCATACAAATCTCATAATACGTTTAAAGTCTTGGTTTCCATAACACCTTCAGGAGCCTTTTCATTTCTTTCTTACCTCTGGGGTGGAAACACTTCTGATCGTTACATAACTGAAAATTCTGGATACTTGGATAATATTTGTCCTGGAGATGAAGTAAACCACTAGTAAAGAAATGAAATATTACTGTGGTTTCATTTATTTTCGTGGGTATCAATTTTCGTGGTTTGAGGAAAAAAGACATTTCGTGGGATTCTTAAATTCGTGGTTCGCGGGATAAAAAAAATCCAAAAATGAAAAATAAAGGAATTGCTTACAAATTTTCAGTATTCATGCTGTGTTAGTCTGTACATGTTCAAATACATCATTTTCAAGATATGATCGCTCTCGAGAGGTGACAATTGTAATGCTGATCACGGCTGTCATAGAAATTTACGGTAGTTTCATTGAAAAGCGGCGACATTAAAACGAAATGGGACGGTTTAGAAAGACAATGCAAAACGAAGCCTGTTTTTTGTTGTGGCGTGGTGCAAAGCCCACACTGAACATAAATTTATGAAAGGGGTTGCGTTTTTTGCAGTTTTATGTCAATTTTAAAAGACTGTGCGTTGAGTAAAGTGTCTTAAATAAAATCACGCGATAGTGTACATCTAGCTACCTATCTTGATAACGGTGTTGTGACTGTTTTGTTTTCAAAGGATCATAAAGTAATAAAGATTAAACAGATTTTGTTTTGTAGCCTTAAACATAATTAACACAATTAATAAACATGTCACTTTATTCAAACCAATCTAAGTAAACAGTTCATTGTAAATTCGTCATACATTCCCTGGGGCACAGATTAAATTTGTTTGACAATAAAATTGGTGATATAATTAGTGGTTTTCAAAGATGTAAATCAGTATAAAAGGTGTAAAAAATAAATTGCTTTATTGGTCTTTATTCCAATTAAGAAAGTTACTATAATATATTTGTTTATACATCAACACTTTACAACGAAAAGACACAACAGGAAGTACGTTCATTACTGACGGGATTACGCAATTAAAAATAACAAAGATGTTTATTTAATCAATTTTATTTCCATTTAGTGTCATAAACACACCAAAGTTGTTCATAATGGAAAATTGTCATTATCTATTTAAAACATATCAATATCACGATGCATCCTGAACATTAGTCGTCATTATCCATGTAAACAACCGTCCCATAGCAGTTTTTTATGTCAGCTTACCCTCATTATAGATTTCTTGAGATCATTATTCGTTGAATTCTTAATTTCGTGGTTTGTCCCCAACCACGAAAACGACGAAAATTGGTACCCCACGAATAAAAAATGAAACCACAGTATTCTCAATTTATTTATTGAAAAGAAAAAAAAATACTCGTGTCAATCTTTTCTGGTACAAATTAACCAAAGGCTAAGAACAAGACCATTAATGCAACAGTGAACATGTATGGCAAAACAACACTCAAATAAAAAAGCCATCGACACAAACTCAACTTAATAAGAGCAAACTCGGGTGATGCAGAAGAGTATACAATATCAGCCTGTTGCAACACATACATCAAGTCACTAGCAGCCTTATTTGGGCACGTCAAGTTCAGAAAAGTTAGATACCTGACAAAGACAAACCCAACATGTCTGGTTTGAGTGGGATTTAATGTCACTATAAGCAATTTTTTATATTTTACCTTCTAGCTTTTATTGGGAATAAAAAGGTTGACCAGTGAAAAGCCTTGACTTTAAGTAGGAAAACAGACAATCACTTTCATTTTCGCGCACACACTGCCTGCATCCTCATGTGTTGACTTACTACCATGTGAGCAGATTACTAAATACTTAATATTTTAAATTAAGACACACACAATTAACATTTATCGGGAATATGTATTTTTTAAATACTTTTTGAAAAACATGTCACATTTTTTTACAATATCATTAGTACTCTTGATCAAATTGAATTCTTTCATGAGTAAAACCTTTCATTGTATAAAAAATAAAATCGAACCAATTCAATCCACATATACCCATTGGTCATTGAATCTGAGTATACCAAGCACAGTCTTAGCGTAATCTTACTGAATTGTTTTCATCTATATACAAATTGTATGGGCCTTTACTTGCAGTGCATGCCCCGTAAGGTGTGTAATCTTTGTTAGAATAGGAACATTTAATCTCCATGATACCAGTACCACAACACTTGAACGAAACTAGTCCATCTGGCGATGCCCCTAAATATGGCTTCTCTGAATCTCTGAATAAACATACAGCCCACATGTTGACACATTTGCTTTTTGTGAGTCGATTTATACCTGGTAGTATACAACTGTCTTGCAATTGGTTCATGCTGTTTTCCAAAATCCAAAGCTTTGCTGTGTATTAGCTAATCTGTTGCAAAGATTTGTTTACTTATATAGTTTTGATGGTCATCTCCAAATTTAAAATGTAAGACTGAATGGAAAAGTGCAGCTGTTATTCTTCCCTTTCTATACAAGTACCAGTCTTTATTATCAGTTTGTCCACGTGTAAGCCTTTCAATGTCATTGATAACAGTTGCAGTATGGTATGACTGTAACAATTCTTCAAATTTTACCCCTTCAGTTGGAATTTTAGAAAGCTGTTCAATAGTAAATGGTTTTGGTGTTTCTTAAACATCGTCATCATCAGTGTCTAAAACATGTAGTAGAACAGAATTGTTATTCCTGCACAGACTTGTAGGCCGTTGTTCAATTTCATTTGACGAAAGAGTTAACTGTGAAGTTGGATTGTAATGATGAGAACTTGATGAGTTGGTTGAATTTGTAATATAGATGACGGATTGCTTCTAGTGTCTATGTTGTGGACAGTTTCTGGTTGTGATGCTTTTCTTGGCTTGTTCCAGGTACATGGAATGTCTGTTCCTACTTCAGTGTGACGGTCTTTATGTCTGTTTGAAAAGTCTTGGAGAGAGAAGAGCAAAGCTCTGCAGTGTTTACAAGTACCATTATCACTGAAAAACATGGAAATGCAGACTTGTAAACAATTGATAAAATATTTGAACTAGTATAAACCAAATATTATGAGCACCATTTTTATAAGAAAAATTAATAGTCTATCATATATGAATAATTTTAAGGGTTGATGGCCATCACCAAATTAAGAATTAACAAGCTTAACTTGAATATTGAAAAAGGCAGGTATTTGAAAATACCAAGATAAAACAGATTATTAACATTAATTTTGTTGATAACTTAAACATGTCAGAAATTTTTTTATACATATTGACTCCAACAACACTAAGGCATGTTAAAAATACTGGTGCCTTTATTTTAAGGTCATTGTAAAGATAACAGTGGAATGGTGGATTTATAAATTTTTTTAATTGATGTTTTAAATTTGCTCTTTTTTTTAATTGTATGGTTTGTTTTGGTCACATATCTTAATTATTAATGAGAATTAAGATGATTTGATTTGAGTAAAACAGTCTTACCAAAATATTTTATTATTAATTTTTGTTATCAGTATAATAGTTTAAACAGTTGAGGAGCTTACTTATTAAATAATCTCTCGAAAATACTTACACAACACAAGTGCATCCACCACTTTTTATGCTGCCATCAGAGCAAACAAGTAGCCAGGTATTATAGGGTGACTCAGTCTGTCTAGTCTCTGGTATGCAACTTGACAAAAGGTAAACATAGTTGGTTTCTGGAATTGCATGTAGTTTTATATCTGTTATGTGGTTGGCTAAATAAAGTCTATGTCTGAAAAAAAAATCAGAAACTTGTTAAAATTAAACATGAATTAAAAGGAGAAGAAATTTGTATGGGGAATATAAATTTATGCCAAGGTGGAAAAATCAACCAGATTATGGCAGGAAGCACACTTAAAAAACTAATATTTATATATATTCTTCCATTTACCAGGGGGGGTGCAAGATCTATTGTTAACATGTTACTTGCATTTTTATATGTTTGTTATCTTTTTTCCCTATGTTATCTGTTAATGCATTTTAATGTAATTGAGTCCTCCTTAAGGGAGGAATCGATGAGATTCTGCTGGTATATGTTTTTTTATTTTAGAACTCGCTGTTTTCTCATGTAAATTGCTGTTATCTGTTATCATTATTTTAAATTTACTGTTATCTGTTTTGGGGAAATTTTTTTAACCTGTTAATGAACCCCTTCTAGTCCCCTCCCTCCACTCACTTGCACCGTTACTGGCTTTAGTCTTTTTTAGATATAAACAGGGTTAATTTTGATGCCCGCAAACCTGTATAACTTTATTACTTTTCATGTTTCATATTAACCATGATTATGTCTAATAAGATGAAGGTTTTTATATGTGCTATAATGTACCCACTGTCTTTCTTCATTTCCGTCCAGGAGCATTTGTTAAGGAAATAAATTAGTACATCATACGACCCTATCAATGGCAAAGGTCTCAAATCTTTCCTCCAATCTCTGATTTCATTTACTGGTGAAATAATCGCTTCCTTGTCGTTGCACATCACCGTTCACCTCTGTACATCCATATCGTTTTATAGTCGTCTGCAGTAGTAATTACCTCCAGCTCCAACTCACAAGCGTCTCACAAAGCCGTATCAGCGCCATTTTGTTATACAGAGAGCATGTTATCCCTCTTTCCATAAAATATCTTTTCAAATCGGGAACTTTCATAAAGTCAAATTCACCCGGGCGTCGTACTTCAGCCATTGTTTACTTCGTTGTTAAGTAACGTAACGAAAACCGGAAGTACGCTTGAGGAAAATTTCTGGTGGCCAATGCTCTAAAATAACCTCCACGTACGAGAGGTAATGTTACCCGAAACACAAATATTTAGACTGAGTCCCATGCGCTTTGAAAACGTATCTACTTATATAGACATGATTTTTAATATTACAAAACTACACCAAGAATATGTTATATTCTGTTCTTGAACACATCCTGAAAATAGAAATAGCTGGTACACTTAATATTGGGCTAATTAATGAGCACATTGGAAGAGAAAAATTGTAGCAAATCGAAATAATTTGCATTCCTTAGAGTCAAAAGCAGTTCTGGTAACAACTACGAGAATGACTGACGGGGTAAGGCAGAAAAAGTAAAAGTAAAAACACTGTATAGAAGGCCTTTTTCACTTTTCTGTATTTATATTCTTGAGAACCACATTTTGACGCATGCAACGTTCCTGTACATCTTGCGGGGAGATTTTGACGTATTCGTCCATGTCTGACGTACCGGTATTGAATTTTACATACGATGATGAGGATGGGAACTGTGAATCCGCGTCAGGATGTTTTTTCTATTTAAAACCAATTTATTCTATTATTCATCAATTGTTGTGGGTTCGATTCTGTGAACGCAGGCTTAAGACTTGAGTTGTGTGTTTGTAGTTTGACATAGGATTGACAAAGGCTGTTATCACATGTTTCTGACGATTGAATGAGGTTGCATATTTTTTTGTGCTGTACTGACATGACAACGCGAGCTACTTGTGACAATCTGAATTGTTTTGCCTTAACTGAATACTGCAACAAACATTCAGATTTTGAACAATCATTTACAACTCTCTAATTCAAAATAGCCGGTTATTATATTCCTGTATTGTCTACTATGTTATTAACCCTTTCGCCTACAATGTAAATCAAAGTACATGTCTGTATATGTCTACATGACGAGCTCTGCATTAATCTGCAGTAAATTGATAAGTAGTAATAATATCGTTTTGTCACTCTGAGAACTTTGTGAAAGGATTATTAAAAGTCAATATAAAAAATGCGAGGAAATACTGGTATCTAACGTTCTTTTATTATGTGTTTCGTGTTACAATCAGTCATTAGTTTTCTAGCTATATCACGGCGTCCAGTAGGATGACATTACTATTTTGCAAATGGTATTATAGTGGAATATTTAGATAAATGTTTTGCAAAGCAGAATTAGAAGTGATATTCACAAAATTACATTATTTTAGCATTTTATCTCATTGTCAAATCCAGGAAATGGAATGACCGCCTATGAATCAACAAAAAATGTACGATTATATTTGAGAGGTGAATTTCCATATCAAAAAATTAGGTCATGGTGACGGTCATATAATTATTAATGGATAAACACTACTTATCACATATTTGGTAGTGATATTAACATTTTTGCATATTTGATATGACCGGAAGTGCTCTCGGGTCTAATATCTATATTATCCTCTGCGGCTTTTAGCTTCCGCTTTAATTTTGCTTTTCAGCTCTTATGTCATAATAGCAGACGAATTTCAACTAACAAAATGACGATGACAGGATGTTGCTGTCATTGCAGAAAAAGACATCTACATTTGTTGATAGTATGAAATATGAAAATACCTAACGAATAAAAAAAAGAATTTTTACTGAGTGACACATCTATGATAGGTACTTGCTTTCTTTTAAATAGATCTATTATACTGAACTGTTTAGAGTTGTGAATATCTTTTTTGCGTTTTATTATGTTTTTTAAAAGATTAAACTGTTTTAATGTCCTTTATTTTCGGACAAAAGTTTGACTAGTGGTTTTCAAATATGTGATAAACAGATTATGGCATGTCATTTCTCATATCGGCCCTGGAAAAATTCCCTGTAATAAATCTATAAATAGTTACAAGTAAACATTGTTTCACTTTGAAGGTGTCTATGTTATTTGAGAAAAAGTTGTTGGTCTTTAAATTGATTTAATATAAAACTAATGTTGAACCTTTTCAATTTTGTCAGTATTCCAAACTCTAATAATTTGCAACCAATGCCAAACAGTTTTAATGTACAAAATTAATTTATTTCGTAGTTTAATCCTATGAACATTACGGAATTGGATTATATTTATGTAATCAATTTCTAATTCAGCACTTTAACAATATGTTTTATTACGACTTCTTCATTATCACAGGTTTACTTTTCCCGTTTATTGAATCCACTCAATAACAAATTAACTTTCATTAAATGCGTTTGAAACTGTAGAAGCTATTGCCTAAGTTCTAAATTTTCTATCTAATGTATTTGATGTGTGTATTCTTAGAGCTGGGCCTTGTCCTCAGTTATGTGTGTGGTGATGTCATCTTTCGATCGCTATTGTAAATGTATGTTGTTCGTATATCGTTTATTTCCATCTTAAGTTTCTGTTTCATACCGTTTTCAAACGTTTGCAATTTTATATGAATTTAATCGCGCGTGTTAGATTTTGTAGTTTTTGGCTTATTATTGTATGTAACTTTGCAGAAAATAGAAAATTTCATTTATTTTGCTCATCATTGAGGTAATACAATTGACTGTAAAGTCTATGCATTTGAAATAAAATTGTAGGTGGACCTTGTGTATCTGGTAGTCTGGCTTTCCAGCAGTTCGGATCAAAGGTTCTTAATTGCATAATACATTTATAAGTAAATACCATAGAATAACACAAAGAATAATACAAGATTAAAAGGTTAAAAGTCAAGCATTTCAATGAGTCATTATATCAAGTATTGGTTTATTCTAAGACATTGATATCCAGTAAAGATCGATAAAAAAATAATTTAAGAAATTGTCGGAATTTGATCTATTTGTATTATAAACATGTGCAAGGGATCAACATTTTCAAGTACAAAAAAATCTAATATTCTATAAACCTATGTAAAAAAATCCCAGAATTCAATATTCTGCCTTTCATTTTCAAAGATTTTTCATGAACTTTGGCTATAAGAATATTAAAACATCAATATTTATAATAATTTACTTTCTTTTCCATTATTATAATGTTAACGCATGTGTAAAAAGCTACTTTATATAAAAAGTATGGGTACATGATCTAGAAAAAAGTTATAGCAGGTGAATGTCGAACCAATCATTTAAAAATGATGTACTGGTAAAATTTATAATATACATCAGGGAAGTTTAAATTGACCAGAAATTGTTTTACTGTTGTGTTTAACTTACTCTGCATTAAAGTCGTAGATTTCTTAAATCTCAGATCAAGTCTAAGGTTCAAGAAAAGATTTTGATTGGTTATATACAAAATGTAGGTAAAAAATATGGCGGGAAAATTTTCCCGTACTTTTAAATGTTATATATATACAAAACAAGACATGTCTAGTATCTGTGAAACGGAACGTTTGTGATCATAAATGGCAATAGTGGTATATTTACCAATACACAGATAGAATATATAAACAGGAATAACTTGCATTTACTTTAGTGCCAGATTTTGGAAATTGGCGACAGAAAAATTGCTGTTGGCGATTTTTTGGTTTACAACTTGTTAGAACCCAGACCAAGCCTTTTCCCCGTTAATTAATTGTTTAGCTTTAGCTTGTTCTACTCCTGAATTCGCTGAAACACTGCTTGCTGGACATAGAGCAAACATTCCCATGTAATTAATTTAAACTTATTTTCGAAATGATTAAATAAAAATTGTGGTGTTCATAAAACAGTTTATAGAGCAAACATTCAACAAATCATTCAAGCAAATATTCCTTAGTTGGAATGTCAAACTTCTCGAAATAATCCTCTGCCATACAGCCCATGCACACCATTCATGTTTACCTACCTGAACTCTTCATATAGTCGGCAATGCAATTAGAAAAAAACTGAACACCGTGGGCAACGAAAGCTTTAATTTCAAAATATAACACAAATATATTTTCCATTATCGAGCCCTGGTCAGCGAAGATTTTTAAAAGAAAATAGCAAAGAAAACCGACCGAACAACAAGAGCCAAAAGCCAAGGGACAGTAACAAATTCGGATATAGACAAACACAACACAAAAACCAAAAACATAAAACACAGAAAGAGAGTAACCCGAACCTAATAAAAACCATGAGTCCGGACGAGTAAGCAGTGCTTGCAAGTAATTAGACACCCGTCAAGTTACTCATTGTCTTGTCTAGGGAAAAGTCAAATCCAGGAATAGGAAACACTACCTATGACTCAGATCGTATTTTAAACACTGAATTCCCATAATGATCAATTAAGTCGTGGTGAACTTCTGGAGAGATAAAATCAACCTAGGTACAACAAACCCTTGTTTGAGTAGTTTAGCAGTCAACAGCAGCGATCTGTCTAGAAAATCGTAATAAAGATCGCAGAATCTAGAATAACGTATAAGTTGTGAAATGTACACAGCATACGCTGAAGCTGCCGGAATGTTGCTGTCGATAAAGTGAAAGTTGACAATTGGAAAGTTGAAGTCATCACGCTTGTCTAGTTTATAGCTTTCCTGAGTCTATTTCTAGAAATAGGTCTAAGTAAGAGGCTGATCTTAGTGTATTGGTGGTGTCTTTAATTTCAAGCTAGCTAGGGTAAATTGAATGTATATAGTCACCATATTTAGCATTGCTGAGGGACAAAACATCATCAATATAGCGGTGTGTAAAATTAATTAACTGGGCCAGCGTCTTTTCTTTCTTCTTCAGTAGACCTTCTAGGAACTCAGCCTTATAAGAGTAGAAAAACGGGTCGGCGAGGAGAGGAGCACAATCATTATCCATTGGAATACCAACAGTCTGTTGGAAAACATGTCCTCTAAACATGACAAATATGTTGAAATTAGAAAATCTAACATGTGACAGATTTGGTCTTTACTATATTTAGTGTTAGATTTGGATTCATTGATGACGAAGTAAGTTCCTTCATGACTAATTACCAGGTATTTATATCGTCTCTTTCCGTTTTTCTTGAAAAAGCAGGGTTTTAAGGGATGGTCGTATAGAGTGTCGAAAAATCAAATGGTTTTATGCTGTTACAATGGGAAAGAGATCAAGACCTCAAGATGTCTATCAGGTCTATTGAATTTTTAATATCCACATTTCATTATACCACTTCTGGAGTAGAAAGTGTCACTGTATTTTTGAAGTCTCGTTTTTACTGATGTTAAAATATTAACAGGGAGATAATCTAAATTAAAGGGATGTAGTCGAGCAAATTGTGCTAAACTCAAAAACCGTATTATTGCTGGCATGGCAGTCAATAGTAGATGCCCAATAGAACGCTCAGCAATCGTACACAAAAATTTGCATCCATGAAAAATTATTACGAAAGAAAATGTAAGATTCATATTATAGTATACACATCACACATTTATTTGTTTGTTAGTTCTTTATGGCCACGTTTATCAATTTTTCAGCTGTATCATGGTATCCAGTTTTTTAGGGGAACAAGCCGAAGTACCCGGAGAAAACCCCTGACCTACGGTAGGAAAACTGGCAATCTTTGTCAGTCAGATTGGAGCCGAGCGCACCCTGCCTGCAGTGAGACTCAAACTCGTAATCTCAGTGTTGACAGACTAGGTGATCAATAGTGGACGAACTACCATTACCACTAGGCCACCGAGACCCCACCACAGAATTAAACTAGATAGTAATATACCTGATATACGGTGTATACGGTAATTATAAATAGTTATCAAATAAAAAGATTTTTTTTTAAAAGCAAACTGTAAATGTTACCAGGCAAAAAAAGAAAACCACGCACAGGGATGCAAAAACTGTGTCTTGGGGTTCCTGGAGTTTTGTAGAGATTATTTATTTTAATTATTTCATATGACTACATTGAACGACTTTTAAAAAATTTTGAAGTTAAATACATGTGTATGTTTACATTTAACTGGTTAAGGATTAGACAATGTAATTTTGTTTAATTAAAATAACACAAAAATGTTTTCGTTTAGTTGAAATATTATTTATTTGTTAATATCATTTGTCAAAATATTTAGCGTCCAATTAATTTAATTTTTTTGTTTGTTTGAATCGTGTTTAACGCCATTCACAGCAAGTTTTCTGCTCTCTCATTGCGTCGTTGCCCTCACAGCCTCAGTTTGTGATCTGCTCTCTCATGGCGTCGTTGCCCTCACAGCCTCAGTTTGTGATCTGCTCTCTCATGGCGTCGTTGCCCTCACAGCCTCAGTTTGTGATCTGTAGTAGACTTACTACCTTTACCACTTAAAATTCACTTAACAAAGGATTGTACATTGTTTTTTAATACTACGTAACTGAAGAATGAATACATATTACTGGAATACGAAATATAAGGAATATAACACAATATGGCTTTACAAATAATGGTATCAAATTATATCATATTCAATATTATCACTTATTAAGTTTTCAAAAACTAATCCAAGAGATTATCGTGATATGATAGTTGCAGGTGACATGATGACAGAATCATTGTTGTTTTTGAGATTGTGTTTAAAAAGGAGTCATTAATTGTAAAAAACAGGCGTCGTCAATAAAATAAACACAAAGAACGGTGATAAAATGCGGATCGATACAAAGACACACCACATACAAGAAACAAATAAACATATAAACAAAAACAAAAACAAAACAAAAGCAAGTAAAAAAATAATAAAATAAAATAACAAGTTACCTAATGTCCTTTTTAGTAAAAGGAAAGCCCATGCATATAAAAGAATTCCCATTTTATTTTATGCTCATAGGTTCTTAGAGCTTTTGATGGCTTGAAATTTGTATAAAGTTGTACACGATAAAAAGTACAATAACATTGGCTTATAGATTTCCGTCTTAAATTGACTATCAATATGTTTGTCAAAAATTAATAAACAAATTATTTATAAATTATGGTAAAATCATAGGCGGAGCTCCGTATTAATAGATGTTGTCAATAATAATTGAAAAATTATAGCGTTACTTATTTAAAAATTATTGTAAATTCATATGTTGATGTGGTATCAAGTGCTCTGTCAGCGGAGCCTCAAGTTGCTGGAATTTTCACAAAAGTTTAGTTTGACAATAGAAACAAGATAAAAGATTCAAAACCCATACAGAACAATGACACACAACAAGCGAAAAGCGATGCAAACACATATAAATACACAAATAATAACAATACACAATCAGACAAGTTCCAAGACAATATAATTTCTCAAGATAATTTTCTACAGCATGCATATTTGGTAAAATTGTTAGGGCAAGTGGTATTTCAATACAGCCCTCTATAGTCCTATTTGCACGGACAAGAAATATATAATTTACAAATTGACGAAAAGAACACGAATATAGAAATTCAAGCAAACAAACGTGGCATGTACAAACGGCTTATAACATATGAAAAATATACACACCACATTGTATATAAAAGTACCAAAATAATACGATTTCAAAAAATACTATATTAATATTAAATAGAAATAAAACATCTTTTCTGTAATTGCTGAAATTGAGAATGTTCTAGTACTTCCAATGAACATTTTACGTAATTACTGGTAGAGCACAAGTTCATTTTACAAAACAAGGAGATGCATATTAACGTATTATCAAAAAGTGACAGTTATCATTTCATGGAAATGAGATATGATATGCTATTACTTATAAAAATAAAATAACCCTCTAATACAGATGAACGAAAGCTGAGAAGAACAACTAGTTTTTCGAAATGGGCGAAAAATCCGTCAAAATTAACACAGTTAGAAAATCTAAATCTTATAATCGCGATTTCATATTGATCAACCAAGAAAGAGAATCCCACTTCCCTCGTAATTCAGAATTAAGAACTGTGAAGACGTTATATAAAAAAATAATAAAATAAACTCATTAAAGCATTAAAAATCAGCCTTATAATCAGTGCAGATAAAAATAGAAAGTGCAGGTGAGGTCAGAGTTACGAATCAATCACATTTATGACATCATTCTTGATTGTGAAGTTCCAAAGTCCGAATTATATGACTGTATTTAGGTAACACGAGCTGAATACTTTACTATAGTTCATGATCTAATTTTGTATTCCTAATCGTATATTTTGAATGATTAAAAAAGTCTTATAGACTTTTGTTAAAAATCATTTACCAAAACTAAGTATAAGTAAGTGTGTACTGACTTGTACTATTATATGAAAAAAGGACAAATTTTAAATATGCTAAAATCAAAGGTGCAAACACACTTGAATTTGAATTTAAAGATAAAAAGATGTAATATATTAAAATATATAAAAGTAATATATAGATTTTTCTATATAGAAAATGTAGGATTTACACATATACTTACTTGTTGTAACATGTAAAAACGTACACAGCAAGTCTACGTGAATGTCGTCATACTCAGCACAGTCAGGAGGGTATATAATACTAGAGGAGTAGTAGTCTTTATTTTTCGATTTTCAACACCTCTATAGTTTGAACACCTACCTTAACGTAGAACGCTGTTCTCATTTTTAATCTTGGCCGATCCAAAAATAGAAAATGAACAGTTATATAAGCGACATGAATATACTTTGCTTGTCCAAAGAAATATAAATTACTTAAAAGTTTAAACTTATTATCTTCTAATTTAACAGATGTTCATTTAGGCAAGTCAATATATGTATGATAGCAAAAGGTAACAATACGATGTTAGCAAAGTTAAAGCGTAACCGTTTCGCAAGTGGTAGAGAATAAACAATAGAACCACTTATCACACAACAAATGAACTAGAAAGCTGAAATTCATTCCTAGTTTGATTTGTCGAATTCGCTCTAATTTTGTATCCAATTTTCAGATTGGCTTCATTAATATCTGACGAAAATCCACCCCATCTGCCATTGCTTGGTTATGTACGGAATTTCACTATACAAATAAGATATGTAACAATCTTTTCGCGATTTCGTAGAAGTATCTATGACTAATCAGTCATAAAATGAGTCCGTTTAAAAATCTATCGTTATGATTCCCTTTCTAGTGGCATTATTCTGTCCTTAACTAAGACATTTCTGAAAATAAGCAATTCTTAAACATATTTAAGATCATTTAAGCTTCAAGGGATCATCAGGTTGATTGAAATAGATATTTTACATTAGTCATATTTGGTAAGAGAAAAAAATGTTATTGACATAGAAAACAATTAGGTTTGAAACTTGGATTCCATGGACAATTTGCTCTTTTTTTAACCCGGGTATTTGTGTAATAATTTAACTACGCTGTTATGTTTGTTTCATGCCAACTTGCTATTGGTATGTTATCCTGCTGAAAAGATTGGTTTATTTTTATAAAACCCCAGTTCTGATAAAATTGGTAATCTATATTATCACTAGGACTATAAATCATTAACTAAGCATGTGAGCATATATTTTGGTACCACAATGTTATTCGTTTTCATTAGCAAAACCGTTGTCTAATATACTTTATCCAACACTTGCTTTAATTTTGATCACTATATGTGTTATAATGTTCGCTTAGATAATTTACAAAATAGATTTCATGGACACAGATATTCAATATACCTCTTCTTCGGGTCCTATCCAATCAATTTACATGTCTCGTGTCTCGCGATTTTCATTCTGGAATTGACAACGTATCCTGTTCTGTTCCTGCTCCCACTACTCAAAACCTAAATTATTACTTAAATTATCATGTGCAGCAAAATTGCATTTCATTTGAACTCTGTAATCAATCTGCACCTGATAGAAGCCTTTCAATCGATCTAGACATAATACCACATGTTTCGTTAAATGACAATAAGACCGATGACTGTCTGCCTATATCCACACTTGCATCTGAATGACATTACTGTATGCCATAACTAATAGAAGCACTCCGTTGGTTAGCTCTAAATTAAAAATGGCAAGTAAACGGCATGCTTGTCGCTACCAGGAGACATGTTACCAAAAGAGGTCGGACTTGTGCATCTATATGTCTGAGTTTTGATTTAAAAACAGGATGTCGACAAGACTATTGGTAGGTCGAGTCCGTATAAACTGGTTCCATTCCTTAAGTGAGAAAAGAGTCATGTGACCTTTGGACGTATCTGCATAAATGATGCATTTGAGCGCATCTACAAGCCATTGTGGAGACAAAACAACGTTATTTGGAATATAATTGAAAAAGATATAGGTTCCGATAATATGATGGTGTACAGAAAAGACTCCACTTCTTCTTGGTCAGTAATATAATGTTTCAGATTTGCAGCCAGTTCCCAAATTTCTTGTTTGCCTGATATGAAATTACCAATATCAATTTCCCTTAGAAGGATCCTTTCAAGATACATCCACCGAGATGGCAAATGTCTATTCCAGTTTGAAGTTACCTTTGCTGCATCTAGTATCTTTCGCATCATTGAAGTCATCATTGTTGTCCTCTGTATTTGACATCAGGAAATAGTTTCTAACAAGTCGTTGCTTCATTTTTGACAGTTTTTAGACTTACATCTCTTAAATAATCTTTACAGTCGACTCCGCTTCTCTAATTATTCATAATATGTATATCCGAAATGATCCACAATTGATCGGCACTTCAAACAATTAAAAAACAAACACCACTGACGATAAAATATAATTAATATTGAAATGCCTAAACTACAGTAAAATACATAAATATCTTGCTACCTATTTGCAACATTCTAACAAATTGTGGCAAGTTTATAAGCCGTGTCATAAAAGTAATATCAATCTTAGATTGTCCTTTGGTATCAACATGCAGAAAACAATTTATTTTGTGCATGTTTTGTCTAATTAAACCTAATCATTGGCATAAAAATCAAACAGTATTTAAAGGTCATTTAACTTGTAGATTTATTCTAACATTTTTGCTGATTTAAAAAAAGTTAATTTAATCAATTACTTCATCATAATATAGCAAAAGTGTGCTTATTTAAAAAAGTCATTCTCATTGTTATTTGTCTGGACTATTTTTCAAAATAAAAGGACCCAGCTCGTCCCTGACCGCGTATCAAAGTGGATAACGTGTTTGGGAGAGTGCCACAATCCTTGCACGCTAAAGACCCCTTTGTAGATGTCAAAATCTCATTGTTGCTACTACAAAAGATAAATTTTTCGCCCCAACATATACGCAATACATTTCCAGTGGCATTCAAAATGTGTATACGTTGGTCCGTATTCTCGGCCTGAATATGGCTGAAAACTGCTCACTGGACGTAAAGCAAACATCAATAAATCAATCAATCAATCAATCAATCAATCAATCAATCAATCAATCAAAAGAAAAGATAGTGTGTCCTGAAAACCAAGATCTCTGGTATTACACTTAGAAAGTTGGTTGCACTATATTATATTTGGCTGCTGATTTTCATCATTGTAAAATTTAAACGTATATGTTTAGACTGGAAATGCTTTCAGTACAGTATTGACTATAAAACATAAGTTTAATTATTGTTATACTCAACATTTTAGGAATTACTAGAATTTTGTTTAGACAAATAATTAAAAGAATAATTTGTAAATTTTTTATAATGTTGTTTCAAATTTTTACAAAGTGAAACGTGAAACAGCAAAATCATTACCACTGGTAACCGTATTCAGTAACGAAATTTCGATTAAACATAACATCATTGTATCAATCCTAATTGACAAGCATTTTCCAAAACTTTTATGTTTTAAAAACTTAAACACGTTGCTTGTCCATTTTGCAATAATGACGCCAGATGTACAACAGTTTTGTCTAACATGATATGGCAATGATTTTTACCCAATGCAAACCATTTTAGACATGATCAATTACTTTCGTGCAATTGCGTCAGTAAAATATTTTGTTTAGTATAAATATTAATTATTACTTTTCCTTAAAAAAACAGGTAATTTTTTACACCAGGACAAAAGGACTCTCATAACATATAGTTAATTGTAATCTATAATTAAATCAGTTTATCTGCAGAATATGCACCAAAAATTGAAAACCCTGTCTCTATAATGGTTTTTAAGAATAAATAGAATAGATATTTAAATCCACTATTCGCTTGCTAATTTCTGTATTAATCTTTTACAAACTGGTTTCATGTTCATTATGCATGAAAACTGACAACCCTTGTCAATTAAGGTTGGAATCGAACAAATTTGTATCTATTTGCATTCGTACTCTCAAACTTACAACACCTGTGTTGACGCGAAGGTGGTATATAATAAATATTTAAAGAAATATCTACATTTTGTTTTTGAATTCACGTACTGAGCATTATTACTTTGAAATTAGCTAGACGTGTATTCTATGGAAAATTACTAGTTGCTTTAAAACGTCTATAGCAGAACGGAACAAAAACATTTTAGTAGAAATGTAACTATACGCTTAATATATTCTGAGGTTAGAGTTCAAGTTCAGAATACGATACAAAAAATTTATTTAAATGTATAACGAGGTTTGTTTTTGTTACAGAAAACTATTAGATCAATTGCATTTAAAATACATTTGATTATTTCGATACACATTACTTAAAAAAGAACAATACATTAGTTACGCAGTTACGTAGAACTGAACTCACACATAGTAAATGATGAGCTTGTATTAGCTGATAGAACAACTTTTCGATCGTCTAACAACAATAGGTGCACAAAATTGCTTATGCAATTGTTTTTCTTATGACTTAAATATTAAACAGAAGTAAACAAATTAAGTCAACAACATCTCGAAATAAAATCGTGATTTGTTTATCTTAGTTGCTGAACCAAAAAATATTAAATTTTGGAATAATAGATTGTTTAACGCGTTAGTAGAAGTATTTTACTGAGATTAATTTAAAAAAAAACGGTTGTAAAATGGACAGATTTTCATTAAACATAATGCATTTTCATTTGGGTCCTTTATGTTTTTTATAAAATACAAATCTACATAAACTAGCTAACGTTTATTTAAACAATACACGAATATCAAAGAAACAATGTATGCGATCAGGTAATGATAAAAACTCCAGACAACAGATAATATTTGTTTTTAATTCTCGAAGGCTAAAATGTACAAGTTTTGGGTACTGGCAGTGCTGCGTCTTCCATTTGTATTGGATTTGAGTACTTGCTGCGTCTTTCATTTATATTTTGTTTTGAATTCTTGCAGTGTCTTTCTTTTGTATTGCTTTTGAGTACTTGCATTGTCTTTTTGTATTGATTTTAAATACTTTCAGCGTCTTCCATTTGTGTTGGTTTTGAGTTTTGTAGCGTCTTCCATTTATAATGGTTTTGTGTACTTGCATTATCTTCTATTTTATTGGTTTTAAATACTTGTAGTGTCTTTCATTTGTAATGGTTTTGAGTACTTATAACGTCTTCAATTTGTAATGGTTTTGTGTATTTGCATTATATTCTATTTTATTGGTTTGAATTTCTTACAGCGTCGTCCCTTTGTATTGGTTCTGAGTACTTTCATTGTCTTACATTTGTATTGGTTTTGAGCACTTTCATTGTCGTCCCTTTGTATTGGCTTTGAGGACTTGCTGTGTCTTGCATTTGTATTGGTTTTGAGTACTTTCATTGTCTTCCATTTGTATTGGTTTTAAATACTTGCAGCGTCTTCCATTTGTGTTGGTTTTAAGTTTTGTAGCGTCTTCCATTTATAATGGTTTTGTGTACTTGCATTATCTTCTATTTTATTGGTTTTACATACTTGTAGTGTCTTTCATTTGTATTGGTTTTAAGTACATGCATTGTCTTCTATTTTATTGGTTGGAAATATTGCAGCGTCGTCCCTTCGTATGGGGTTTTAAGTACTTGTAGCGTCTTCCATTTGTATTGGTTTTAAACTTAATCTTAAACTTTTAAACTTTTTTATTTAAGTAAACGCCTATTTCTATATTCATATTAAACGGCGTAGTACATAGGTAAATAAATAAAATCATAAAATAGTGGCATAACATAAAATAATTAGAAGTAAATAACAAGTTACGACATATAAATAAAAAAAAATAAATAAAAATATCATAAGGCCAATATTATAAAATTAAAAATTTCACACTTTTAAATGTTATATTTTTTTTAGAAACCAACCACAGTATGTAGTTAATGTATATCAATCAAGAATATGAATAACATAATCTTGTTAGAACAATGAGTAAAAATCTGTGAAATAATATGTTTTAACATATTTCTTAAAAACGTCAACGGAAGGTGACTCTCTTATGTATAAGGGAAGTTTGTTCCACAATACAGGACCTACGGTTCCAAAACTGCTGTCCTTAAAAGTCTTCCTTTTGTTGAAGGGAACAACATAGCAGTACTCAGAATTGTCAGCAGATCTTAGACCTGACCTTTTGGGAACAGATTTTTGTAAAATGTCAGTTAAGTAAGCGGGTGCGTTGCCAGTGAAACAATTATACATAATACACGTTATCTTAAAATTTATCCTGGCCTTAATTGGTAACCAATGCAGTTCGTATAGAGACTCCTTGGAACTGTCGTACTTTGTACGGCGCAGAACAAGCTTAGCACACATGTTGTGAATACGTTGCATTTTTTGTATATGATATTCTGATATACCAAACAATATGGCGTTGGAATAATCCAAGTGAGACATAACTAATGATAAGACTAAAATTCTAGTAGCGTCCTCGTTCAAATACTTTCGAATGTTTTTAATTCTTAAATAATTTAACATCGCAGTCCTGCATTTAGTTTTAACGTGAGTATTTAATTGAAGGCTTTCATCTAAATATGCGCCTAAATATCTAATGACATTAACATTTTGAATTTTATCACCAACAATGTCAATTTCGCGAGTACAACATTTACCAAGCTGAGCTCTGCTGCCAAAGTTTATTGGTATTCATCCATTCAATGATAGTCAAGACACAATTTTCGAGTTGGTTAATTGCATTTCGTTCATTGGGGGTCGACGTTGGCCGGAAACGTTTACCGGTAATGTGATCATCAGCAAATCCGTAGACTGATATGGAAGGTGAACTACATCAAACAGAGTTCCCACATAGGCTATGTAAAGCCACGGCCCAAGACAACTGCCTTGGGGGACACTACATTCTGGAGAACGATCCGTTGATAGCGTAGAGTTGACACTGACGCGGAAACTACGGGGACGAAGATACGAGTCGACCCACGTTATTGCACTGCCATTTACTCCATACTGACTGTGTAGCACATCAAGCAGGATATTATGATCCACAGTGTCGAAGGTGGCACTTAAGTCAAGGGCAGTTAAGGCCGTAACCTCTTGTTTTCCATACCATCGAGCAGGTCATTGACAAGTCGAAGTAGAGCCGTCTCGCATGAGTGGAACTGCCGGTAGGCAGATTGATTTTGTTTGGCAATAAAGAATGTTCGACGACATGACTATTTATTCTGTAAAGTGCAGCTTTTTCTACCAGTTTGGAAAGAAATGATAAATTACTCACAGGTCTATAGTTCTAGCTCTAAGCCAGATTTTTGAAGCAAGGCTCTAACAATCCCCTGTTTTCACTGCTTTGGGAACACGCCGCTTGATAATGATATATTGACCAGTTTAGTGATAATTGGTAGAAGTTCATCTACATGTATATGTGATTTTAATATGTGTGTTGGTAATAAGTCTAACTCAAATGATTTGGTGTTCAGTTCATTTTTGACTTCTGCCTCAGTGAGCTCCTTAATTCTGTCAAAGGGTGAAACATGTTTAAATTGTGGTTTAAAACTATGAAAATCTTTAACTGTTTCTCGAATTTTAGTAGTTTTGTCAGCAAACCTCTCAGCAAATTCATCATTATTATTGGCCTGTGGCAAGGGATTTTCTGGTTTGGTACCCGTCAATTCTGTAATTATACCGTACAGCTTTTTTGGATCGCCTGTAGCATTTAGGATTTTATCACTAATCACTAGTGTTTTCTCAGAATTGATTTCTTGACAATATTTATTTTGTGCTTCTTTGAAATCATTAAATTGTTCTGGTTGTTTAAATTTTCTACAAACTCGTTCCTTTTCCGTACGATCCTTTTTTGTCTTAAGATTAATTCTTTAACCCAAGGTTTTGTTTTTCTACATATTCTGATTTGTTCCTTTATTGGAGCATGTTTGTCGATGACAGTTTGTATTTCTGATTCAAACAGATTCACAAAAGAATTGATATCATTACAATCTACTGAAATTTTGACTAGATCGTCGGAAAACTGTGAACTGGATATACCTTTCCAATTTCTAAATTTGACTGTTTTACTGGTTATGTTGTCTTTTTTCACATCAATTACCACATTCACAACACAATGGTCAGAGATAATGGTAAACATTTGAATAGTGTAACACCATTTGTTGATTCTGTAATTACTAAATCTAAACAATATCCGCCAGTATGTGTAATAAAATTGACATGTTGTTCTAGGCCCATAGCATGAAGACAGTAAAGGAAGTTCAAAGACATGTCAAGATGAAGGTTAAAATATCCCATGATCAATAAATTTGAGTATGATGGTAATAAGTCCGTTATATAGTCTGAAAAGTCACTAACAAATTGATCATGTGTAGCTAAAGACGGAGGCCTATAAATGCCAACAACATGGATTGTAATGCTTTTAAAAATCAGTTTCCATATGCCGAATTCAAAACTTGGTTTTTTGCTATGTTCCATCTTTCTCATTTTAATTTCTGATTTACACGTCAATGCAATTCGACCCCCAATTTTATAATGTGTTTTCTATTGGAGGATAAGTCAAGTTGTGTAGATTTGCCCCGGAGGGCTTTGTAGAGAATTTAACTGTACCACCGCGTATACCTCTATGGCGTTTTATCGTTCTAGCAATGTTCAGTTTATGTAAAACATTGTATACACTATGGTTAAGTTTATTCATATGTCTATTACCAGAAACTCTTAATCCCATAATCAATAACTGATCAAGACAATCTCTGTAGTTTTGCTTCATGGTTGACTGGCTTGTGATATCAACCATGTCCGAGATGCATACATTATACAAGTACATGTATTTTCCACCCATTTTCAATAGCTCAAATATCAAAGATTCAACAAAGCAAATACTCACACAGATGCAGAGAACAGCCTTTGTCAAAAGGTCGGCAAAATGCAGTAATCAATACTTTTAGAAATGGATTTAAATTAATTAGATCAGGATTTAAGAGCACAAGAAAACATGTCTGCCATACATAGCGACAAGTACTCACACTTTTAATACTTTTAAATACTTGCAGCGTCTTCCATTTGTTTTTGTTACGAGTACTTGCAGTATATTCCATTTGTATTGGTTTTGACAACTTGTAGTGTCTTCTATTTGTATATTTTGTGAGCACTTGTAGCGTCTTCTATTTGTAATGGTTTTGAGTACATTAGTTGTTTTCTATTTTATTGGTTTGTAATA
Source organism: Limnoperna fortunei (assembly GCA_944474755.1). NCBI lineage: Eukaryota > Metazoa > Mollusca > Bivalvia > Mytilida > Modiolidae > Limnoperna > Limnoperna fortunei. Next base: position 5,455,203 of record OX104114.1, on the reverse strand, counting down.
CTTGTACTGTCTTCTATTTGTATTGCTATGTTAGAAATATACTTTTATATACATAATATATTATTGTACTTTCTATAAGCATGCCACTTTCTACTGACACTTTATTCCCATTTTATGATGTTCTGTTAGGCATTACAAATGAAGCTTAATACTAGTTATGTGTCTAATACTTATCTATGTTTTATTCAATCCTACCAAATTACAATAAAACAATAAATGCAGTACACAAAATATATTTATGTACCACATTTTCATTTCATTTTGACCGATACAAAATGTCACACATGTTTATATTTGACAAAAACACGACCATGACATCTGTTTGATCATATGTTAATACAAAGAACAGTGTACTGCATCCATACATATACATGTAAATTTAAAACCACTCTTTCACTGGTTTGAGATGACCCTTCTTTTACATAATTTTTTTAAAATATTTTGCGAGATCTAATATGTGTTTTTTAAATTTATGTCGAAGCGAACAGACAAAAAACTGCACACATGAAAACACTATTAATCAATCAGAATAAAACAGAGCTATACATGTAGGGTGTACAATCTGTTAACCATTACTGGTACATATTATACCGTTCTACCTTAACTAATATGTCTGAGGGTGTACTATATAAGTTATAAGTATTATGGATTCCATATAATACCGGCATTCAACATAGCACTGAGAACACACTCAATAGGTCTTGTTTAGCAATAGAATTTGATTTTGAAGTAAAATCAAGATGAAAACAAAGATAATTAAAATATTTAGTAGATAAAATTTTTCACTGAAAGTAATATCAATCCAGCCGATAATTGCTTGATGATTTCACTCGTGTGTCCATCTGCAAAACCGAACACATTTGCGTTTAAAGGGCAAATAAGCTCATTTTAAAATATATTGTTGTGTCATACCATATATCGAAATATCAGGCATTTGACCTTTACGCTTCTTCATCAGAACCTAATATGTCAAACATATTAAAATGTTTCGATTTCTTTGAGTCATGTGTGCAGGGAAGAAGATTCTTTGGTTTTGGTATGTCCCATTTTGTTTTGGGGACGTTTGATTGCACTGTCCGAACAATGCTTTCATACAGATTTTCCAATTGGTGGTACTTGTCACTCTCAAAGAACTTTTTAAGTTTTTTGTCTTGTCCTATTTCACTGTATTTTTCAAGTTTCGTGTACATATTGTGTAAGAACGTTCCATTAAACACCCACTTTGGATTAATGCAAGGTACTGGACATCCCAAAAGTTGGTTTAGGTAATTTCCAAAAAGAAAGCAGGATTGAAACTGAGTGAATCCGTGAACATTTTGAATTGTATAAATTTTGTCTGGAGTTAAAAAGCGCCGTTCGGTTTTACATTTAAAAGAATGTAATTCTTCATTACTCAAGTTAGAAAGTATTTGCTCCGGCGTTTTGGCATTCGTCGAATCGTGAAGTAATTCACATTCACTTTCTTTGTTTTTTAGAACTTGTCGAACTAATAACGCTAAATGACATATAATAAGACATTTTACAAAGAAACCGTTTACTGGTGGTCTGGCATGTTTTACCCAATATGTAAGAATGAGCACAAATAGTTTTGTACTGCCACCTAATCTAGATAACTCCTCCATAGTAGAAAATCGAAATGTCTTACACAGAAACTCAATTTTCGCATCAACCGAACATCTTTGTATGTTTTCTAAGTCGGGGATAGTCGCAGTACCATCAAGAGAACGTAGAGGAATGACTTCATTACGCATCAGGATTGTCCCAAGTCGATCATGTTCAAAAACTTTTTCTCCTTTCCCTAACAAGACTCCATACATCACAGCTCGTAGCCTGCATGAACAATGATGGACAGATTTCAAACGGATGTCTTCAACCTCACTTTTAAGGAATATTTCCTTTAATTTTAGTACATTCTGAATAAAAACGGACACAATGGCCGAACGGCGCAACTGCATGCACATATCAGAGGTTTGTGGGTCCTCAAAATAAGTCACAAGATCGAATTTGGAATCGAAGTGCTCTGTACATGTATATGAATCAAATGCCACATGAATTAGTTCTGCCACTTCAGGTGCAGACCTCTTTAGGACACAAACAGCTTCGTTAATATCCCATGACTCTTGTACCCACTGAATTACCTTTCGTTGAACATTTGAAAGTTTCTCATAAGGCCATTGTTTAACATCATTACGTTCTAAACTTGAATAAAACGAATATAGATATTTACGATTCACATAATCGTTGCCTAAAGCAACACCCAGTAACGGAAGCTTTTCCACGGACAACCCTCAAAATACATTTGTCATATTCCTTGCGTGATAAATCATACACGTACATTCTATATCACTAAGAGCAAACTTGTCGAGTGGTATGAAACCTTGTTCTATAATGTACACGAAGAAATCGCTATCTCGTGACAAAACAGGACATTTTAGTTTATTTGCAAGAGCAGCTATATCGTGATCGGCTTCGAAATCACAAACTACGAACGGTAATTTCATTTCTTGCATTACCATTTGGAATGTTAAATGACAAAGCATAGGAGCAAATTCAATGACCTTGCTGTCTTTATACAATTCAGCTGTTTTTTCAATTCTGTCTTTTGTCCTTTTAAAAATGCATTCGCGCTTTCGTTGATCAGTTTCATATCCACCGTCAAGAACAATATAAGGTTTTATCTTGTTAGATAATAAGCGTAAAAAGAAAGATTCTATCTTTTCAGCAAAAACATTGTAATCACCGCCATGATTCAAATTAATACCTTCATTTTGATATAGAAAATGAATTAAGTTGTCCCCGTCAATAACAAGCTTTGTTTTTTCAAGCTTTATGCGTCTGAATAAATTCTGTTCGAAATAACTGACAATAGTCGTTATTCCTTGAATGCCCATTTTTAACCTACAAAACAAACTAGTTTAGTTTAATGTAAGCATATTGTATGACAGAACATTAAGTTGTAAATACAAGTCAATTAAATGAAAACAGAATATTACAAATAAAGTACAACATTGCAATTTAAGGTCAAGGTAACACCTATCGACTAATCTTTGACCTTGTCATAATAACAAATCCGTCAACGTCATACAGAAGACATAAAATTGTTTGCATAATTATTTTGCAATTTTCTTCTAAAACTTTTTACAATTTTAAAGTGAATATTATTAATGTGACAATTTGATTTTTTCCAACAAGAAAGAAGCATTAGAATAACTGCTAAAATGCATTTTGGACAAAAGAGTGAAGTATGCCCCCAAGAGTTAGACAGAGTTAAGATGTCACATAGCAATGCAGCTAAAATCCAAAGTCAATTGAGCGCAATTCAACCATTCCGGCCGTTTCATCTCATATTTATAATTATCAAGTTCCAAGCAAGCGTAATAGGAGGTTTTAACATCTAGATCACTGCATCGTCATTCTAATAATAAAATGGACGGTAAAGTTAGTATCAGGTGGCACAAATACTCAGGGTAGAATTTCTAAAATATCATTTATGTTATTTACCCAAAACCTTTTAAAAATTACGTTGGATAGGAAAGTCAAACGCAGAAATGATATCTGGGAGTTATGAAATCCGAAGGATTAATTGCTGTTAAAAAACTGGGCGAAGAGGAACCATTTATACTTCAAACCGTAACATTTGTCAAGTAAAGATATTGTAAATAAAGTACTAAATTTTGTTGGTTTATTTACAGTTAGTACCTTAAATTGATAGCATATATACTGGAAATATGGTTTGAAAGAAAACCGAACCTGGTATCATCAATGATAAAAAATGGTTGGCCTGTAGTAACGGCGAATCAAGAATCAGAGCTGCCATAGTAATATAAAATAATTGATGTATCTTCTGCTCAGAAATTAGTATACTTCTCAAACTAATAGTGCAATTCTCCTACAATGTTCACGACTGTAAAAGCCTTTCGACGTATTATATGGAAAATGTCTTTACAAAGAAAAAGTTAGTTCGCAATAAAAAACGACCCACACACGTTCTGCTCAATAAAAAAACAATAGAAGCCACATTTCTCTTATATGCGATTGAAAATGTAATAAATCGAATTTGAAACATTTACGGTTTTATTACTTTCTGCCAGGCTTCGTGAATAGCATGGAACAATAACCGAACACACAACGAGCAATTTTCTTCTTTTCATGTGAATTGTAAATGTATTTATATATTTCTAAAAAATTCAAACTTACGTAGAAATTCAGACTGATATTCTTCTATTTATTTGTTGACGGTTAAAACATATTATTACTTTTAAACTGCAAAGATACATATGTATACTGAGATGCCATTATAAAGATTCGTAATATTTGATAGTTTTATTTGTTTGTTTGTTTGAATGGTGTTTTAACACCACTTTCAGCAATTTTTCAGCTATTTCATGGCGGGCAGTTTTTATTGGGGGAGGAAGCCGGAGTTTCCGGAGAGAACCCCCAACCTGCGGTAGGAAAACTGGCAATCCTTATCAATTAAGATTGGAGTCGAGTACACCCTACCTGCAGTGAGAATCGAACCCGCAATCTCAGTGTTGACAGACCACGTGATCAATAGTAGACGAACTACCTTGACCACTCGGCCACCGAGTTTAGTTTTAGATGAGTGGCTGCATAATATGACTAATTCCGGTTGGACCAGTATGTACCAAAATGAAAGTAATAACAAAATAACAAAAACCAAGGAAACTGTAAAAAACAACCAACAAATTAAATTCCAAGAAACAGACAAACTTGAGAACCAGCAGGCAGAAATAGAGCTACTACAACAATGGTCCTGGATTAGTAAAGGCATTTTAAAAGAAATGGTAAATTTCGGTGACAGTTTTGTTAGTAATTTCAGTTTTTCAAAACGTTACTTTTGGTAGACAATAGTCTTTAGTAACCAATCGTTTTCAGATGCAGGAAAACATTTTCTGTCTAATAAAATTCATTGCTGGTTTTGAAACGTTTGAAAAGGTAACTTTCTGTTTTCAAAAATGCACTTTTGGATGGAAAAAAAGTCCCATTGGTTTTCGAGTATAGGACAACTTCCCTGTTGAAAGATTTAAAATGTCACTTCTAGTTTCCGGTTTGAATTACTTTTCATAAGAATGTGGGAAAGACTTTCCAATTATTTTTTAACAATGAACCCTGTTTCTTCTTTTTTTTACTTTCAAACCAAAGAGTTTGAAAAGTACACGATGAATCATTATGGTCTTTTGCGATAAGTTTTGGACACTGGACGTCTATCTAGAATTTACCATGTGAAACCAAAACATTTGTCCCCAAACACTGAAAATCTTGTTATTGCGTTATCTCTGTAACTGTAAAAAAATATAAGAGAACTTGTTGGCGGTAAATGTAAATGGACTGATCAGACCAATATATTGCATATTAACAGAAAAACTGTAGGTATAACACACACGAGCAACTGCCCTTGGAATTACCAACGCTTCCGTTATTTGACAAAACTCATAAACTGGAAGTCGTCAACACCTGTTTAAAAACGTCACGTTTTCAAAACGACATTTCCTGTTAACAAAATTCCTTAGCAACTATATGTTTTCGGAATCAGGTCAACATTTCCTGTTATAAAACATTCCGGACCGATTTTGAAACATCACTGCTGGTTTACAAAATTCCCCTGGAACCATTTGCTTTCCAGGACAACATTTCCCGTATAAACACATGAACGTCCGGTTTGAAAAAGTAACTTTCGGTTGAACAAAGCCTCCGAACAACAATGTTTTTAAATTCCGGATAACATTTCATGCCTAAGGACATTCCCTTGCAGGTTTGAAAGGTAACTGGACACGAACCGCACGGATTTGTGTTTCGAAAGTAGTATCCCCAAACACCCAAATGCCTTGTTATCAAAATAAGTCTGGAACCATAAAAGATACAAGAAATGAAAAAGTGGAAAATGTTAAGGAACCTTTGTAAAAACTTTATGACAAATTTTGCCTAAAAATTTCGATGAGCGGAGGCAAGCAGCATTCTGTTTATCACCGAAACTTACCAACGAAAGTCGACAAACAATCATTTTAGACCTTCAAACTTTTTTGCAACTCGAAAAACAATAGCAAAAAATGTCAAAGTAACCTATCTTGTCAAGTTAAATACAACATATGGAGGAAGACTTTCTAATATGAATCAAGGAAAGATCTTACAATTGTCCTTGAACAATTGGCTTTTTTCTTTTTTCTTCCACTTTAAAAAACCAAACAGGTTAAAAAAGTGCGTTACATTTTTTTACCTTTCGCAACAAGTTCTGGGAACGAAAAATCAATTCAGAATTTACCCTTTGAAACCGAAACATTGTTCTTAACCGAGTTATCTCACTAAACACCAACAACCTTGTTATCGTGTTAAATATGCAGTAGATAACTACAATAGGAAAAAATAGGAAATTTAAAAAGTTAAAATTGTTTGAACATGTGTAATATTGAAATAGTAAAGCTTAAACAATACGGTTAAATTAAAAAAGCACGCTACTAAATTTTGTAACCCTTTTTAAAATTTTTTTACTATTTTTATTCTTTTTATTGAGACAAAAACACCTGCTAGATTTTAGTTATTTGTGTGTTATTCATGGTTTAAAATATAAAAATACATCAAAGTTCCAGGCAATAAATTTTGCTGCGCCAGACCCGCTTTTCTATTCAAGACTCATTAGAGGCGCCCAACCAAATCAAATTGAAAATGGCAAACAATATGAATATGAAGAGCATAGAACAATAAACCAAAATATGCCAAACTGGAAAACATATTACAATTAAGATCAACCTGGGGTAGGAAGTGTTGAGAGAGTTGGCCGCTTGTTTTGAAACTCCTATATCATCACTTGCATATTGAAAAGAAGACAGATAGAGATCTAAATTCTAAATTGAAGAATAACGAGTAGACATAACTTCTAATTTGTTATGCAAGCTGCCTTCAATGATCTCAATGTAAATGATATGCTTGGGAGTATCCAAGTGAATCCGTATTTTTAAATGCATTAGAATTGCTCATTTTTGTAAGATGGTTTGATTTCTTCTTTGTGTTGAATGTCTTTGTTCTAATCCTGATTGTGTCTGATATGTTTTGTGTTGTTGCTGATCGGTAGGTTGTCTTAATTGTATCCAACACTGTGTAGTTTCATTTAAAAAAAGAATTGCAAATTTTGATAAATAAAAGTCTTATTTTGCACTTGTTTATAAATGTCTATACATGGTTTTAAATGTTTAAGAAGAACTAATGTGGCGTTAGATTGTACAGATGTTTTATTTGCAGGAGGGAAGCACTATTGACTTGAAATGTTTTATTTCATGTATACTACATAGATAGTTTAAGTAAGTAAACGATTAACTATGTTAAATAAAAACATAACATGGTCTACATAAAATACATGTTTACAAAGACTATTGGTATAAAAATATGTCAAAATAGGAGTTGTGAGAATATTAAATATTATGAAGAATTTTTGTATTGAATTATTTTGCATATCTGATATTAAAAATCTTTTCGGGAAAGGCAATTGACAAGGAAAATATATGAAACGCTTTTCTAGTCTCTCTCGATCAATGAGAGTAATAATGAGATGATTTTATATCACCCGTATTCCAAGTCTTAATTAAACATAAATTGTAACTTTTGCTGCTTTTTCTATAGAAAACATTTAAATGAATAAGTTACATTGGAAAACGTAACGCATTTACTACTTCATTTTCTAGGAAAACCTTCAAGTAAGCAACTCACCCGTTTTACATGTTTTTTACATTTTATTTAACATGAATGACACATTATGTATTATTTTCTATAGAAAGCCGTTTTACATATATTGACTGGTATCTTATTCTGCATGTTCTATTAAAGATTCAGTAATTCAGTTGCTCGTTTCCATGTTTTCATTGGATATGACCGGGATCTTCAACCTAATATTTTTTTATGGTAAGCCATATTAAATCAACAATTTAATTGTATTCCATATCTTATTTGTTCATAACCGTTTACTTATGCAATATTTCTAATTTTAACTGGGCTGAAAAGAGCTCGGGAGATGTAAACAATCAATCGTTTCCCAGGCCAATTACATATTACTGACATATGTCGATTATGCACATCATGATAAAATAAGGACGCCCTTAATAGAGAAGCTCCACCTCATAATATGTTGAAACTAGGAATTTATTTCGTTGATGGATGACAAGCTAGGTAAGATACCTTAAAACGCGCCTTTATCATAAGGTTTTACAACAAATAAGAAGACATTGAAACTAATAAATGTTTGGTTAAAACATATTTTATTTGCAAAAAAATCAGCAAAATGGATAAGACAGAAGTTAAACAAACTTATGAAGTCTTCTCCGATCTTATGAAGTCTTCTTCGATAATAAATCGATAAATAATAAAACAATTAAATTAAAACTGTTGGTGTGTGAGAGGGATAAGAACAGATGTTGACTTTTACGAATTAAGGCAAACCAGTGAGTTATTAACAAATAGGGTAGCATTTCTTGACGACAATAAAGTTGAAATTTTTATCCATTTTGAAGGCCAATAACTAATAGATCAACATAATATATATTTTTGTAACATTTTTATTATATAATTTCTCCCCAATTATTTTAAGACGCCACGAGGTAGCTGAAAAATTCTGAGTGTTCGATTAAAAATAAAACATTATTAATTGATTATATATATTTGCATTTACACAAATAAACCTTTTTCAAATCACAATTAATGTGACCACAAAATCATTTTTACATAGAAAATTCAAGTTTAATTTAATGCTATTAACTTAAAGGATTGTATGTATTGTAAATATATTCTCAATTTTCTATGAGCATTCCATATTTGCACATAACTTACCAGGCACGGATATAGAATTAAGTGTTAGTGGAGAGGCGCTAGAGGACTAGTTCGTCGTAAAGACCTGGTGGGGGTCAAGAAAGTTTCGCCCAGCCAAAGCCCGAAAGATTATATGCTATTTTAACCAGTTTTGATAACAAAAAGCTCAATACTTCTCTTTCTCTTTTGTTGTTACCAGCAACAGCTCAGAACTGGCGATACCGAAATAGGATTTGATTTTAGATATGTACTTCAGATAAAGTTCTATATCAGGAGGTTTATCTGTGACCGCTCTGGCAAAAACTATACTGCAGACTGGTACCAAAATCTTGAGCTTTTTGTCACTATTCACATTATGCTAGAGCTCATTGGCATTACAATCAAAATGCAAAAAAAAAAAAAAAATGAACAAAAACAAAAGTCTCCCTAAAATAATAATGTTTAACAATCCCAATTGACTACATAAATAATAAGGCTAAGAGCTATAATTCTAAAAGGCTGAAAATGATAACTGTAATTATCAAAAATAAGTTTCAATGGAACATTTCTTTACAACCTGGTTAATGCCATATTAACTAAAGTGAATTTTACAAGAATACATTTTCAAACTACTCATTCGACTACACACATAATGGACAATATAAAATGTTAATATATTTTAATCTTTTATTTATTGAATAAACTTTTATTAAATCTGTCGTGTAGATGATGGATTTTACTTTGTTAATCTCCAAAGGACATCTTACATTACACATTATACAAATATTACTTCAACTGACACGGTTTGTCAGTTTTCCAGCCAGAGGTAGAGAGTTGTGAGTATTCCGGCTTTCTCTCCAATGTAATAGCTGAACATTTGCGATAAATAGCAAAAAAAAATGAAAACATACACAACGTATTGAGGATTATAAGTCTATATAGCACGGATAACAATCAAGTGTTTCGATTGGGAGGGTCATTTGTGGATGAGTTATCAAAGGGATTAAAGTTTACCTTATCATTCTATGTAAGAACTATGGACCCCTTCCTAATGACCTCGTTTGCTAAAATTTACACCCGAAATATCAAACTTTTAACAATGTTATCTACGTAGTAAAAATTCTTACGTTTTGTTATTTCCAACTTGGCTTCGATTACAACGGTACACTTCAAGAACATGTTTTTCAGGGTTGACAAATTTCATTTATCACATGACATAACTGAAATGCCATTGAGTCAAAGAGAAGGATAAACATGAAATAACTATAAAAAAACTTTGCAAATTGCACCACAATAAAAATGAAAGTCAATCTACTTGTTTTATTTCTTTGAATACAACAGTGTAGTAGTAAACGCCACTTTCAGAAATTTGTCAGCTATATCATGGCGTCCGTCTACCTTATATTGGGAAAGAAGAAACCCCGCGATCATCGGTAGGAAACAAAGCAATTGTTAATTCAGATTGCAGTGGAGCATATCCTGCCCGCAGTGAAAATCGAACCCGCAAATCACAGTGTTGACAGACCAAGTAAACAATAGCAGACGAACTATCTTAATCAATCGGCCACTGATGCCCCTATAAGAAATACATATAATTGATAAGTATTATGGATTTTCCATTAAAATTCAGTAACAAACCTACATTGGAGAACATAAATCTACCGTATCAACCAAGTAAAATACATATACATGTAATATAAATATATGGCACGAATAAATAATCCTAAAATAATGTCACGCAGAACACATTTACAAGTTAGAGATTCTGTATTGTAAATTATTTTAGAATACTTAACAAAATGAGATTTGGTAACGATAAAAATGTCATATTCACATCTTAAATACATTTAAAATAAATAATTAATGATTTGGCAGATTGTTTTCAGCTTAGTTATTAATTGTTGTTCGTAGCAGTGAAGAAAAATCTGAGAATACAAATATCGAGTCTATATAATTTGTCACCTAATGCAAATATATGCAATATCTAGAAAAATATTCCTCCAACTAGACATTATTGCTAGACAGTTCTGTACATAAGAAAGCCCTGAACTTGCTATGTGCAAAAACAATGGTTCACTACATGTTAGTAAGAAATGAGTCTTTTTATTTATTGTTGGAGAAAGATTCGTAAGACGAATGAAATATTGATGGTATTTTAAGAATGTCTGAAAATAGTCATAATTTTTTAAAAACTTTTTTTCACTACATGATTTATCAATGTGTTTAACGCGTAATTTATTCGTGACTGTCAAATTTAAAAGGTTTTTAGTGTAGTTAAATACCACTGGGTTTTAAAAGTAATAAAACGTTAAAATATTCTTTGTCATAAAATTTGTTATTCTGCTATGCATTTGATTCTACACATACAAATATGTATTATATTTTATGATAAAATGTCGTGACCATCGAAATGTGGCCGTTTTTTGTTGTAACAATAATTCATTGGTTACGCTTCTACATCGTCCAGACCTAATATGTTAAAGATGTAAAATGCGGGTTTCAATTTCATTAACTTACGTGGATGCAAAAAGTGTTTCTTTGCCGTTCGCACGTCCCATCTGGTTTTGGGGACATTAGATTTTACTACGCCAACAATTTGTTGCAGTAAATTTTCCAGCTTTTGACAGTTATCACTTTCAAATAATGTCTTTATTGTTTGGTCACGTTCGTCCTCGCTGATTTTGTCAAGTGACGTGTACAAATTGCACAAGAAAGTTCCATTAAATACCGACTGTGGATTAATGCAAGGTATTGGGCTTTCTAATAATTGGTTTAAGCAATTTCCAAAAAGGAAGCAGGATTGAAACTGAGTGAATCCATGAATGCTTTCAATTGTATTATAATTGCTTTCAATTGTAGTATTTTCCTCTTCAAGAATAAAATGGCGCGTTTTACGTTCAAATAATTGCAAATCTTCTTGACTCCAATTAGAAAGTATTTGAAATGGGCTTTCTGTACTTGCTCTTACATACAGTAGCTCATCTGTAGACGTTTCTCTGTTTCTCAGAATTTGTCGAGCTAGTAACATGAAATGGCATATTATAAGACATATTACAAAGTAACCATTTACTGTTGGTTTAGCATGTTTTACCCAATATGCAAGTATAAGCACAAATAGTTTTGTATCAGCATCAAATTGTGTTAAGTCCTCTATTCTAGAAAATCGGAAAGCTTTACATAGAAATTCGATTTTTTCCTCAAGGGAACATCTTTTTATGGTTTCTAAATCTGGAATAGGAACTGTTCCATCTAGTGATCGACTAGGGGCAACGGCATAACATTTGCAGAAGTTCCGTCTTCGGTCATATTCATAAACCTTTGCTCCATTCTCTCGCAATAAAATTCCATACATTACAGCTCTTAGTGTACACGAACATCTATGGATAGATCTTTTTTTAATATCTTCCACTTCACTTAGAAAGAATAATTCATTTGATTTTTGCACATTCTGAATAAAAGCCGGCAATTCAGCAGAACGGTGCATCTGCACTAGCGTTTCGGAAGTCTGTGGTTCCCTTAAATAAGTCATGAGATCGAATGACGGCTCGAAGTGTTCCGTATCTGCGTACATGTCAAACGACATTTGAATTACATCTGATATGTTAGGAAGAGCCTTCTTTAGGGCCAAAAGATCACCAGACTCTTCAACCCAATTAATTACTTTTCGTTGAATATTAGATAGCGACTTGTACTTCCCGTCAACTACTTTGCTTAACTTCGAATAAAATGAATAAAGATATTTACGTTTAACATAATCGTTTCCTAACGACACTGCCAGGAGTGGAAGTTTTCCCCTACCTAGTTCGCTAAACGCATCTTCCATATTTGTGGCATAATAAATCATGCATGTACATTCCTCATTACTGAAAAACAATTTGTTTAGTGGTATATAACCCTTCTTGATATTATACACAAAAAAGTCGCTATCAAGTGATAAAACGGGACATAGTAATTTATTAGCCAAAACCACTATATCGCGATCGTCGTCAAAATCACAAACCACGAACTTCAACTTCATTTCTTTAATTACAGTTTCAAATGTTAAACGACACAACATAGGTGCGAAATCATCGGTGTGCAATAAACTGTTAAATTCCCCAGTTTTTTCTAGTCTTCTGTTTATCTTTTTATTGATAGCTTCACGTTTTCGTGGATCACTGTCATAGCCACCATCTAAAACAATATATGGTTCTATTTTGTGCAATAATAGACATGAAAAGAATTTTTGTACCTTTTTAGCGAACACATCATAATCTCCTCCATGTTGTAAATTACAAGTTTCATACATGAAGAAAATCATACTTTTTCCATCAATGACAATGTTTGTATTCTTTAGCTTTTTGTGTCGGAATATCTCTTCTGCGAATTTGCTGACAATTGTTGTTAATCCTTGAACTCCCATATTTAACCTAAAAAACAAAATAACTAAATCTAATGACCCCAAAAAGGGCATAGTAATGTAAAATTTTAAGTGTGGCTGGTAAAGTTATTACACTGAAAAATAATTTTGTGAATCGTATATTTCTCGTAAAGCTATAACGAAAATGCCAGAAGGAAACAGTTGACAGGTCTTTTTACCTGATAACTTTACTTGACAATGTTTGTTACGAATACAATTAGGAGCTTTTGCAAGATGTACGTAAATAGGAATAGGAATCGAAACATTTACGAGAGCACAGAGTGTTGTATGGTTTATAAAAGGAGGAAGAATTGTAACGTGAAGGGGGTCGTACCCCACACGCCAGATAGGGAAAACTGGCACAACACCAGCTATACCTCGTGGATACGTGCCGAGGTTGTTTCACCGGATTTGCTATATGACTGCCTTCTAGACCTTAACCAATGGTAGCGTAAAACCTAGATTTAGCCCTTAACCTGATCAACGTTTCCAATGTGTTTGATCGACCTTTTACAACTCTAAGATTGCTAGTAATTGCCTAATGGTATGGACTTCGGGTACTTTGACTCCTGTACTGAACTATTAATTGGATATAGGACCAACGTCCCTCTGTCCCTTATTCAGAGTCAGAGTAGCGCTAGCCCACAGGGACGAGATATACAATGCCTCCTGTTTACAGAAAAAGGTATTGGGAATAATACCAGTGTACCTCTGGTCCTTATTCAGAACCACTGGTACAAAGTGACCGCTTGTCAGGCCAACTTGTCACTGCCTTACTAAAACAGTATCAATGGTCTACTCCTTATTCAGAAATAGCCAATTGCACTGTAAACATTATAATAAATACCTTTTGATCAAATATTAATGTAGAAGCCCCTATTGGAAACTATCTACTTGGTGTCCTTATTCAGAACTACTCTGAGAACTTAGCAACTTCGCCTTTTATACCGATTTTTTGTAGCCTCCAACCAAAATAATCTCTAAACCAAAATAAAACAATTCCGTATCACTTATGCGTTTTAATGTACCCAGATGCTTTAATAACGACAAAGTATTTACCGACGGCTTTCAATCAATCAACTCTGATCGGACAACGTACTAATTGTTTCCCGGACAATTGTCCGAACTGTTTCCTTAATTACTATACTATCAAAACAATCAGAAAACGAAAGTAGAGTTACGAATTCATCTTGTCTCGCAGAAATATACTTGCACTAAACCACTTTCAAAGGTTAAGTAAATAAATTTCGTCACAGAATCTGAAATACATGTACAATAAACAGTAACATTTCCAATGTATGCATTTCGTTAAGGTACTTGTAATATACTGGTATGTAGAATTTTAGACGCGTTATCAATATGAAGATCCATGCATGCAAAGTCTTACATATTATAAGACTGTCATTGTGTACGTTTTAAGAAAATATCAAAGAAAACCGACCAAACAACAAGCCAAATGTTAAGGGACAGTTGCAAATCCGGATATAGACAAACGCAACACAAAAACCAACAATACAAAAAAAAAGAAAGAGAGTAACCTGAATCTAATAAAAACCATGGGTGCACTCAGGTGCTCCGGACGAGTAAGCAGTGCTTGCCTCTAATTAGACACCCGTCGAGTTACTCATTGTCATGTCGGGCAAAGGGAAATCCAGGAATAGGAAACACTACGTACGATTTAGCAAAAATGTCAGATCGTATTTCATACACCGAATTTCCATAACGATCAATTAAGTCATGACGACGACCACAGAACTTCTAGAGAGATAACATCAACCTAGGTGCAACAAACCTTTGTTTTAGTAGTTTAGAAGTCAACAGCAGAGATCTGTCTAGTAAATCGGAATACCGATCGCAGGATCTAGAATAACGTATAAGTTGTGAAATGTACACAGCATACGCTGGAGTTGCCGGAATGTTGCTGTCGATGAACTGGAAGTTAACAATTGGAAAATTGAAATCATCACTTTTGTCGTAGAGTCTAGTTTGTAGTTTTTCTGAGTCTATTTCTTGAAGTAGGTCTAAGTAAGAGGCTGACCTTAGTGTATTGGTGGTAATTTTTTAATTTCAAGCTCGCTAGGGTAAATTGAATGTAAATAGTCAGCAAATTTAGCATTGTTGAGGGACAATACATCATCAATATAGCGGAATGTTAAATTAAAGATCTGGGCCAGTGTTTTTTCTTTCTTCATCAGCAGGCCTTCTAGGAACTCAGCCTCATAAGAGTACAAAAACAGGTCGGCGAGGAAAGGTGCACAATTTGTACCCATTGGAATACCAACAGTCTGTTGAAAAACATGTCCTTCAAACATGACGAAAATGTTGTCAATCAGAAAATCTAGCATATGAAAGATTTGGTCTTCAGTATATTTAGTATTTAGAATCATTGATGACGATGTAAGTTCTGTCATGACTAATTATTAGGTATTTATATCGTCTCTTTCCGTTTTTCCGAGTGTCGAAAAATCAAATGTTTTAATGCTGTTACAATTGGAAAGAGATCCAGACAAAAATTCAATCAGCTTTATTTACAGTGAAGTCTATTTATTAAAAGAGTGGAACACATTTGACAGTGAACAGTAAAACTATAGTATGACAAAAAGATGTCGAATTTAGCTCAACTTGAAATTTCAAAAAATTTATTATTGATTGATAAAGATATGGAACTATTTTTCATTGAAAAGCAAACAGAAATGATAATTGCAATGATTTCTGCTATGTTTATATTGTTTATAACATATTCCATTTCATAAATAAGAAAATCTTACCTTATAAATGTACTTTGTCCTTCATTTATGTATTTCTTTATCGAGAGGTTAAGAATTTAAATTTCAATATTGTACCAATATTGTGTTTATGGCGATAGAACATTCGAATATTAATTACCTATTTAGAATTGTTCTTTATTTCTCGGTTGACAAGTTTCATACAATCAAGACTTATTTATTTTTATGTGCATTTTAAGAAATGAGAAAGAAAACGTTTTGAATTGTGTTTATGGCGATAGAACATTTGAACATTGATTACCCATTTAGAATTGTTCTTTATTTCTCGGTTGACTAGTTTCATACAATCAAGACTTATTTATTTTCATGTGCTTTGAAGAAATGAGAAAGAAAATGCTTTGAATTAATTCTTTTAAATATCTGTAAATATACAATTAGTCTATAGTAAGTTATATTGACGTTAAAATACAATTATATGGTCCACATGCGTTAACACTAACAAAAATGGTTGAGTAGACTTTCAAAACATAAACATACATGTACTATATGTATAATTACTTCGTCATTCCTCCCCTGTTCCTAATAATGTAATGACAAGCGAGTAAGAATAAATTGTGTTTCTGTTTTATTTGTTTACCAAGGTTTATATGTATGCATTCTGAAATAAAAGGTAATGGGCCATTTGTAACATTGCGTTTTGTCCCCAGCATGGACTTTGTCTTTTACTTCGTCAGCCTATCCGTCTGACTGTCCGCAGTCTTTTGAAACCACTTGACGGATTCTTCAAAGTATGTAGGATTAATGGGACCATTATGACCATTTCAGCAATGCAATACAATGGTAGAGACATCTCCTGTGAAACCGCTTAACAGATTGCTTTGATATTTCACAGGATTAATCAGTAGTATGATGTGTAGATGTGAATACTCTACCGTCATTATATTCGTCAAATTTTGTAAGAATATTATTGACCAGTTCAGAAATATACAATCGTAGCTTTTGCGGATTCCCTAAAGCTTTGATATTTTACGGAAATATGTGCCGTGATTCGTAAATTAAATACTCTACCGCCTTTTTGGTTTGCCATATTGTGTAGGAGTTATGGGACTTCGACTATTTTAGCAATATTAAACAATATCGAAAACAATTTTATCGCGCATTCTACTAAAGTTTGCATATTCTGACGAAGATTTATTATGTAAGTAGCTTAGCTCTTTCCCAAATACCAATCCAAATAACTATAACATAAGATGCTAATTAATTTGTCTCACAAATAAAGGAAATAAAACCCCTCCAAGTATGTTTACAGATAACCAAATACAATAGAATAATGTTTTCTATTTCATCGCCTTTTAAGTTCAGCAAACCGTAAACAAAAAGAACATAAGGAGACAAGATAAGCTGTAAAAGTTGTTACAAAACTATTAAAATATCATTAAAAGCAAAGTGCAAGGGTCTCTGTTTCATGTTTAAAGATGTTTTACTGTTTTTTATCGAAAAGAGTGGGCTAATTATTGTTCTCGTCCTGAATATAGTTGACTTGTTGTTCACTGCACGTAAAGCATATATTCAAGTTTTGTTTGAACTTCTCTTGGAATCCACAATTAGTTGGTGACTGTTTTCGTGAAAAAAAGTCATCACACTATTTCTGTCCAGTTTTCAATTTAAAGCCCAGGTAATTGGATAACTGTGTCCTAAGTAGCAGATTAAATCAATAAATTATAAAAAATAATGCCAGTGCAACTATGTTTTTATCATTATATCTGTTATGATTATATCCGTTATTTTATTAACAGAATACAAGGCTCCCTTTAATGAATGGAATGAAATCGATGAAATTATAAGTGAACGCTAACGATAGAAATTATTACTAAAATATTATTATTTTAATATTGGCTAATGATTGTTATATTTTCTCCAGTTTAGGGGTAGAAACATAGAAGTAGAATAGAAGTCAGCAGCAACAGACAGCGGAAACCAAAAACGGATTACCAAGGAAACCAACCAAAAACAGGAACCGAAAGTAAAAGCACTATTACAAATGTGCACATAGGCAACGTGAGTAAGCCAAACCTAAAAAAAATTATATGAGCACTTTGGTGCTCTACACAAGTAAATATTGGCTGCCTCTAATTAGACACAGCCGAGTTGCTCATTGTCATTCCTAGAAAATGTCTAATCCAGAAATAGGAAAATAAGCTTGCTAATGGTAGATTGAATGCAAATAGTCAACGAGTTAAGAATTGTCAATGACAAAACATCCTAAACATGTAATTTTGTTCTTGCCAGGCATTAAAAAAGTCTAATGGTAATAACTTTACTTTATAAAATAAACGGCTTTAACAAACGCATTTAGTGATAAGAGCTGATAGACTGGTGAATATGATTTTAAATTTACCATCAATATAGTAAGTTTTTGGTTACCGTAAAATATCTTAATTAGCAAAAGTGTAATTAAATTTAATTCCGACATC
This sequence comes from Limnoperna fortunei, assembly GCA_944474755.1. Classification (NCBI taxonomy): domain Eukaryota; kingdom Metazoa; phylum Mollusca; class Bivalvia; order Mytilida; family Modiolidae; genus Limnoperna; species Limnoperna fortunei. The sequence continues at coordinate 5,436,814 of OX104114.1, read as the reverse complement.
GTTTCAGTTCACTTTAATTACCTTGGAATTATAATTTTTAACTATTTTCAATTACGCTTTTGATTACTATTAATCCTGTGTTCAATAGTGGAAATAATATAACTTATAACTATCGTTTTCATATTTCATTGATAATTGACAAAAATAAACCATAAATAAATTACACGAAAAAGCATATCTAGCGTTCATTTACAAATATATCAAAAATATACGGTCCGAGTTTAAAGTTTGTCTTTTTATATGGATCGAGTTGTCTTCTTATTCCATCCAAATTCTCTACGGGCCGAGTTGTCATGTACTCCGGACAACATATAATTATAGCAACTTCAGCAAGGTTAAAACCAGGTTTTTTGCATGTAAAACTTAACGCTGGAGAAGTCATATAGCTTTCTTAAAGACTAATTCTTACTTAAATCAATGACCTCGAAGCTTACCCACTCGGACAAGTCTCAATTTTCTGGTCTTCTTGTGTAACCATTTCTGAAGTCCTTGATTGAATAAAGTTGATGGACTTAGATTCATGGTATATTGCTGCTTTGGACAAAATATACCGGAGGCTTTCATTGTGTACAATGTTCAGTTTTACAGTTATTATGTGACCTTAATGACTTATATGAACAATGAATTGTGTCAAGAGCAATCAGGAGGTTTAGCTTTGAAGTCATTGATCATGCAATACGTTTGTTATTAAAGATTCTAGTGCAATCGCGTCAGAACGGACTTGTTTCTGAGATATGGTGTAGTTTAAGAAGTAACTTGCCATTGATGAGACATATTACCAACATTGAAAGCGTCTATGCTATTGTTAGCAAAAAGATAGGAAAGAAAGGAACTAGATTCTAAGTGTGTGTTAACCAGTGTACACCATCTGTGAGCTTTAATGTCAAAAATAATTACTACGTGTCTATAAGGGTGAACGAAGGGTCTCTTACAGATGATTTGAGACATTCCTTGTAAATCATATTGGCTTTAGAACGCCCAGTAGGTCACTTAATGATATGCGATTGTTTATAAAAATGAGCATAAATAAAACTAACACTAAATTATGATATTAAATCTGGTCAAATTTAATCGACAAAAATATAAAGAAACATTTTGGTGCAAACCTATTCAATAGTAAATTACTGCAATAAAAAACAAATTACAATAATCCATTAGCACCAACAGACTCAATAAACAATTAATCACATTTAAATGTATCAAATACAAAAAAATAACAAATAATATTTTTGTGGGACTATTATATCTTATCAATTTTTGCTTAAATAGTAAATGCAAGCAAAACGTATCTGGAATGATACATAATGGTTTTGTGACGTTTTAATTAACTTAACAGTTGAAACAAATATATTCTCTTATTAACTTTAGTATTCTTACTTTATTTAAGTTTGTTAAAAGCAGCATAGTGGAATCGTGGAGTGCACCCATGGTTTTTATTGGGTTCGGGGTACTCTCTTTCTGTGTTTTATGTTTTTGATTTTTGTGTTGTGTTTGTCTATATCTGGATTTGTAACTGTCCCTTGGTTTTTGGCTCTTATTGTTCGGTCGGTTTTTTTTGCTACTTTCTTAAATTGACAAAAGCTATTTATAACTATAGGAAATAACTAATATCTTAATGTTTTATCAAAAAATGTGTTTGTACGGATTTATTACTTTGCGAAAAATGTGTATTTATCACGGATATGGTATATGTGTGCATAAAAGAGAAAGAAACGAGCCTTTGCTGATGCTAATTGCTTTCTGTGAACCCAAGACCTTTAAGAACATAAAATTATACAATCGACATTAGATATTAAGAAATTATCATGTAAAATTTAAATGAAGACAAACATTGCACAATCTTATATATAACATAATTACTGGAATGTGTGAACATAACACATTAGCAAAACGTTAACAATATAAAATAAAAAAAATGTTCAAGTGCAAATCTTTCTAGGTATTTCAAAGATATAAATACTACTTCAATCTATTGTCATTTACCGCAAAAATAGAGGCAGCTTGTTTGCAAGGCACGTGTTATGTTACATTTATTCATTATTTATTACTGATTTAAGTTGGTTTATTTAGGTAAAAGTCTTGGGACGCTTTTGACGGTTGCGATTTGACCTACTCGCCGGTTTTACATTCAATAATTTATATATTTATATTTGTACATGGAATCAAACATACAAGTTTTAATACTTGGCATTTACTATTCAAAGCTAAGATATATTTACAAACTTTACATCTCATATGATCAAACAAACTGAAATGTGATTGAATATAAACAATAAAGCAAATCGGGTTTACATCAAAGTTTAGCTTATTCCATTGTTTTTTTTAGATAGACTGGTATATAATAATCCGCATTTATGGTTATTAAAATGACATTTCGATATATTGCACATAAGATTAGTACAAGTATCTATTTACTACCCAAAAATGGCCTGTATTTTAACAATATAATCAAACCCACGACACCTGGAAAGGTTAGCACTTAAACAATAACTACATACGTCACATATAAATATTCTGTAAATTAGCCTTTCAAAACCCGTACAACGAACCTGTTTACTGTTGTGTTCCATATGACGACAATATATAGCAATCATAGCTTGTACAAAAAGCTTCACATTGGCGTTAATTCGTAAAAACATGTATTTGACAGACGATTCAAATTACCAAAAGGAACCATTTAGTGCAATTTTATAAAGGCATTCACTATCGAAATTTGTGTTTTGAAAATACCGACAACAGCAATAAACCTCCATTTGTATCTTTGCAGATGATTTCATTGTACTTTCAAAAACATGGCGAAATTCCCAAATATATCATAATCTTAATAATCTGTGTTTTGATACATATTAAAGAACGGTTCTACGTTAGGAGATTGGAGTGAAATAGCTCCAAAACAATAAACATTTCTGCTGATATTGTATGCACATTCAGAGTTTATGTTTATTTTATGTTTATATGTATTGATGTATATAAAACTTCATTTGTGATATTACTTATATCTTTCATCGATATCCTAGATTTCTATTGGTTCAAACTGTTACAGATGACATAAAATCATCCTTTGCATTTCTCAATGAAACCCGTAGCCATGAAGAGCAATGCCATTGCTTGACGACGTCTACGGTAAACAAACAATTCGGAGCAATTTAAATCCTCAACAATTCATTGGGTACGATTTGAATTGACGTATGAAAGCGTTGACCGAAGGCACAATGTGCTTAGGTCAACGCTTTCATACGTCAATGAAACTTTCAAAGAATGCATTCAATTTTAAAATACATATATTTCATTTGTGATAGATATTTCATGTTTTGTTTACTTATTTCATCTTGACTATAAGAAATAATTTTAAATAAAGCTTCTACCGATATAGGTCGACAAAGAATGAAGTGAAGTGTTTACTAATGTAATTTCCACTAATGAAACAATTTGTTTCCAGCTAATATACATACTGAACTATTAAAAGTCTTCTTTTTACAGAATACTTAAGCGTCTGTAACAATATAATTCATAAATAATAACCGATTTTTACTGTTCTAATCTTTGTTATACCATAAGATTATCATCTGGAAGAAATGGTGCCAGTGATAAAAACGATTGTCAGAAGTGTAAGACTTTGTAACTTTGTTACTCAGTTAAAGTTATTTACAACAAAAAATTATTATGCCGGTCCAACGAAGGTTTTCTTTGTATAACAACATGATAAACGGATAGGTAATACCGACATTTACATGTTAAATATGTCCGTTTCTACAGATATACAAGATGATATATAACGAATGTACCTTATTGAATAAAGCAGAAAACATTTTTAACAATAATGAAATTAAAAGAACGATAAAAATATCACATAGTTGGGTAACAGTGTCCTTTCATCAGTAGTTATATTGTTATCACAGCTGCCAAAAGACAGTTATTTCATGCCGATCATTGTTTGTCACTTTGAATATCCCTATAAGGAATATATCCTTCAAGTTAGTTTGAGCAACACCTGCACAGCTAACTTTATCTGTTAAGTAAAACAGCCGGCAGTAAATTATAACTGCTAAAAATACCTTCATTAAAACTAGTGTTTCAGTTAAAAATACAAATGAGGTGTTTTGATTGTCACATCCTCTCATATTGTCCGTGGTGTCTTGCCTGAACTGCGATGGTTTTGAATGACAGCGACAACACAATGGATCTTAACCAAATCGTACATCTTAATAAATATAATAATTTTAGTATAATGATCGTTTTGATCGTTATGAGATTTGTCTTCTTGTCCTGTATCTACACGATTCTACGTAACGCTGGTCTGAAAAGATAAAATCGTTTTTTCCTTTAACTGTTGTATGATTTTTCCTTTTAACTGTCCATTGCGTTGTTCTAGTCAATAACTAGTATCAATATGTGACAAAAGTTTACGCCATATCATCAATGTTAACGTATTAATTGACAATAACATGTCGTTCAAACTATATCCGCTTCAACGTCAGAAAACACGACATGGCCGATGTATTTTTGATATGGGCTTTCTGGCGGACTATGTTCAGATGGTTTTATAATAGTTATTCCCGAATCTGAACTGGACGAATCATGTCGATCTTTCGTCTGAAATTAAAAAAACGACATGATGTATTGATTTCGTTTCACACAAGTCAACGCCAGTTTAGCCTAAACTAATGCCCATTTTGTCGATTGTCATTTAATTTGTCATTATATTTCGAATACTTTTAAACAAAATTGTCCGTTTTTCTTGTGACGGCAAATATTCATCAAATATTTGTAAATCATTTGAAAAAATACACAGATATATAAATACATTTACAATGTCAATAGTACTATCAAGTAGGTGTATGTCTACCATCCGAGAATGTAAACTGAAAGATATCCTTAAAATATTCCTATTATTTGGGAATATAACTAAAGAGGTCTCTGATGGCTATTTCTATTATCTGAAAATGTGACTAAAAAGATCTCCGAAGGATGTTCCTATCATCCGAGAATGTAAACTAACGAGATCTTGGAAGGATCATGTGTTGCAAATATTCGTATGCATGGCTTTACACTCTAGCATACAGTAAATGTTTTGCTATATTATACTAGATGTTAATATTTTTGTTTATAAATGATATTATTAAGCTATAAAATAAAAACAATAGTTACCTCTTCTAGATAAATTGGAGGATTAATTCCTCCTTTAGTTCGGACTAACGGACTACGCTTATTGGCAGAGTTTTTGTCGCCATTTGTAATTGGAGCAAGTAACGGTGTTGTTGACTGCTTACGTTGGTTTAGACGATCCGGATTGATGTGACCAGCAAGGCACGATAACGGTATTTTGTAAATAGTCGATTGGTGTGTACCTGTGAAAAAGAGACTTAAAATGTCATGTTAAAGTTAACACAATATTACATAAAGCTTTTGTAGTTAAACTTATCGGGTTCATTACTTTTGTTTTGAAAAATACAGAACGCAATAATTTTTCTATTCTGTCTTGTAAGGCTTTCCTCTCTCCAGTTTTATTGAAGAAGGACCCTAGAGTACTTATTGAGAACCTATTTAAAGAAATTAGATATTGTTGTCAGTAAAGGTTGGAGACGACAGATGAAGATTATTTACAAAATACCGAACACCAAGGAAACTGTCATAAGGCACTACATCAAGTATCCTGATTTAAAACCGTCCCATAATATTGGGCTCAAATTCACAATCCTAGTGTAGAACACAGATTAAGGCAGCCCATTACATCGAAACATGTATACCAACACCGCATATTCAGGAGATGGCGCAAGACCGTCTCATGGAATCCAAAAATGTCGATTATGGGATGGATGATATGCGAGAGGCGATGCAATACAAATATCTAACAAACTATTTACTGCAATGTAGACATTACTATGGAGGCCCAGAATTGTCCATCCCATCATTTTAAAATTGTTCTCAAACAAAGTTCAACATTATAAAAATTGCTCAACAACTGTATTGTTTTTAGCAAAAATGACAGTAAAGATTTGTTCTTACATGATGGCGATAAAGGTGCCGAAGAAAGATCTTTGTCTTTTGTTGATGAACTCATTCCAACAGAGCTCATAAAATATATATCATTCTAAAATAATAACTGATAACGTTTATAAGATTGCAAAAAATCAAGAATATAAAATAAGTGTTTATAACATAACATTTTATAAATAAATAATTGTTTGTTGAATGTTTTATACAATGAGAAAAATAAAAGCAATACTATAGCTATAGACTTGAAACCTGACAATGAATAACTCGACCGGTTTCTAATTACAGACAGGCATTTCTTACAAATGCACCCATTTATTTGCTTTGGGTTACTCACTTTCTTTTTTTTGGTTTTGGTTTTTGATTTGCGTTTTATATGTTTGTCAATATCCGGATTTGTAATTGTCCTTTGGCTTTCGGCTGCTATTGTTCGGTCGGTTTACTTGCTATTTGTTTAATTATTATGGATTTTAATCAAGTGTATCATGAATGTACACTGTCTGAAAAATTAGCATGTAGATTTGTATCGGTTGATAAACTGACACAGTGATCATAATTAAACTGTCGATTTGTATCGGTTGATAAACTGACACAGTGATTATAATTAAACTGTAGCTTTGTATCTGTTGATAACTGACACAGTGATCATAATTAAACTGTAGATTTGTATCGGTTGATAAACTCACAAAGTTATTAAAATTAAACTGTAGATTTGTATCGGTTAATAAACTGACACAGTGATCATAATTAAACTGTAGATTTGTATCGGTTGATAAACTGACCCAGTGATCATAATTAAACTGTAGATATGTATCGGTTGATAACATGACACAGTGATCATAATTAAACTGTAGATTTGTATTGGTTAATGAACTGACACAGTGATCATAATTAAACTGTAGATCTGTATCGGTTGATAAACTGACACAGTGATCATAATAAAACTGTAGATCTGTATCGGTTGATAAACTGACACAGTGATCATAATTAAACTGTAGATTTGTATCGGTTGATAAACTGACACAGTGATCATAATTAAACTGTAGATTTGTAGCGGTTGATAACCTGACACAGTGATCATAATTAAACTGTAGATTTGTATCGGTTGATAAACTGACAAAGTGATTATAATTAAACTGTAGATTTGTATCTGTTGATAAACTGACACAATGATTATAATTAAACTGTAGATTTGTATCGGTTGATAAACTGACACAGTGATTATAATTAAACCTTAGATCTGTATCGGTTGATAAACTGACACAGTTTTTATAATTAAACTGTAGATTTGTATCGGTTGATAAACTGACACAGTGATCATAATTAAACTGTAGATTTGTATCGGTTGATAAACTGACACAGTGATCATAATTAAACTGTAGATTTGTAGCGGTTGATAAACTGACACAGTGATCATAATTAAACTGTAGATTTGTATCGGTTGATAAACTGACAAAGTGATTATAATTAAACTGTAGATTTGTATCTGTTGATAAACTGACACAATGATTATAATTAAACTGTAGATTTGTATCGGTTGATAAACTGACACAGTGATCATAATTAAACTGTAGATTTGTATCGGTTGATAAATTAACACAGTGATCATAATTAAACTGTAGATTTGTATCGGTTGATAAACTGACACAGTTTTTATAATTAAACTGTAGATTTGTATCGGTTGATAACATGACACAGTGATCATAATTAAACTGTAGATTTGTATCGGTTGATAAAATGACACAGTGATCATAATAAAACGGTAGATTTGTATCGGTTGATAAATTAACACAGTGATCATAATTAAACTGTAGATTTGTATCGGTTGATAAACTGACACAGTGATTATAATTAAACTGTAGATTTGTATCGGTTGATAAACTGACAGTGATCATAATTAAACTGTAGCTTTGTATCGGTTGATAAACTGACACAGTGATCATAATTAAACTGTAGATTTGTATCGGTTGATAACATGACACAGTGATCATAATTAAACTGTAGATTTGTATCGGTTGATAAACTGACACAGTGATCATAATTAAACTGTAGAATTGTATCGGTTGATAAACTGACACAGTGATCATAATTGCACTGTAGATTTGTATCGGTTGATAAACTGACACAGTGATTATAATTAAACTGTAGATCTGTATCGGTTGATAAACTGACACAGTGATCATAATTAAACTGTAGATTTGTATCGGTTGATAAACTGACACAGTGATCTCCACTTAAACTGTAGATTTGTATCGGTTGATTAACTGACACAGTGATCATAATAAAACTGTAGATCTGTATCGGTTGATAAACTGACACAGTGATCATAATTAAACTGTAGATTTGTATCGGTTGATAAACTGACACAGTGATTATAATTAAACTGTAGATTTGTATCGGTTGATAAACTGACACAGTGATTATAATTAAACTGTAGATTTGTATCGGTTGATAAACTGACACAGTGATTATAATTAAACTGTAGATTTGTATCGGTTGATAAACTGACACAGTGATTATAATTAAACTGTAGATTTGTATCGGTTGATAAATTGACACAGTGATCATAATTAAACAGTAGATTTGTATCGGTTGATAAACTGACACAGTGATTATAATTAAACTGTAGATTTGTATCGGTTGATAAACTGAGAGTGATCATAATTAAACTGTAGATTTGTATCGGTTGATAAATTAACACAGTGATCATAATTAAACTGTAGATTTGTATCGGTTGATAAACTGACAGTGATTATAATTAAACTGTAGATTTGTATCGGTTGATAAACTGACACAGCGATCATAATAAAATTGTAGATTTGTATCGGTTGATAAATTGACACAGTGATCATAATTAAACTGTAGATTTGTATCGGTTGATAAACTGACACAGTGATTATAATTAAACTGTAGATTTGTATCGGTTGATAAACTGACAGTGATCATAATTAAACTGTAGATTTGTATCGGTTGATAAACTGACACAGTGATCATAATTAAACTGTAGATTTGTATCGGTTGATAACATGACCCAGTGATCATAATTAAACTGTAGATTTGTATCGGTTGATAAACTGACACAGTGATCATAATTAAACTGTAGATCTGTATCGGTTGATAAACTGACACAATGATTATAATTAAACTGTAGATTTGTATCGGTTGATAAACTTACACAGTGATCATAATTAAACTGTAGAATTGTATCGGTTGATAAACTGACACAGTGATTATAATTAAACTGTAGATCTGTATCGGTTGATAAACTGACACAGTGATCATAATTAAACTGTAGATTTGTATCGGTTGATAAACTGACACAGTGATCATAATTAAACTGTAGATTTGTATCGGTTGATAAACTGACACAGTGATCATAATTAAACTGTAAATCTGTATCGGTTGATAAACTGACACAGTGATCATAATGAAACTGTAGATTTGTATCGGTTGATAATCTGACACAGTGATCATAATTAAACTGTAGATTTGTATCGGTTGATAAACTGACACAGTGATCATAATTAAACTGTAGATTTGTATCGGTTGATAAACTGACACAGTGATTATAATCAAACTGTAGATCTGTATCGGTTGATAAACTGACACAGTTATTATAATTAAACTGCAGATTTGTATCGGTTGATAAACTGACACAGTGATCATAATTAAACTGTATATCTGTATCGGTTGATAAACTGACACAGTGATCATAATTAAACTGTAGATTGGCATCGGTTGATTTATGACATTATAATTAAACATTAGGACTCTATCGGTTGATATGCAGCTTGGTATTGGTTAATAGACTGACAAATTTATTAAACCTACCTTCGATGTGATGAGACTAATGTCCGGCATTGTCATGGTATGGACTAAATTACCGTTGATTATAAGACGAATCTCTATTGTGTCTTGTGTGAATGCAAGAATATATGGAAAGGCACATACTGAAAACATAGTTTTGTCATTGATAAGACAAAAAGTCACTCCTTATAAACAAATTCATAACGATAATTTAAAATCATTGTGTTTTAACTAGCATACATATCTAGAGGTTTGCAGTAGCCTGGTATTTCTCACCTAGACTGCACTTGAATCCGTTTTTCACAATACCTCGTTTAAAATTATAAAACCTTCTTTGTTGAACATTTTATATTTAATAATTGTATTGCTGACTTACGCGAGACATTAAATGGAGGTCCGGCTATTCGGATAACTTTTCACAAATGTAGATTGTCCACGATAATCAGTAATAAACATTGTTCATTGATTGTCAGAGAAACAGTTTAATATTCACCTTATAAGACAACTTATGCAAAGGAGTCATCCGTAAATAAAATAAAACAAATTCCACTAAAACAAAAATATAAATGCGTTAGAACAAAACGGAAATACCCTTTGTTACGTTAGTATCCGATTTTATTCGCAGCTACTTATTCTAATTGTTGTCGACATACAATAATAATAACTATACAATCGTTATTAGCCATACAGTGATTGTGGCCAGCCATACCGTGATTGTGGCCAGCTATACCGTGTTTATGGCCAGCCATAGTGATTGTGGCCAGCCATACAGTGATTGTGCCAAGCCATACCGTGATTGTGGCCAGCTATACCGTGATTGTGGCCAGCCATAGTGATTGTGGCCAGCCATACAGTGATTGTGCCACGCCATACCGTGATTACGCTCAGACAAACGGTGATTGCGCCAAGCCATGCCGTGATTACGTTCAGCCATACAGTGATTGTGGCCAGCCATACAGTGATTGAGGCCAGCCATACCGTGATTGTGGCCAGCCATACAGTGATTGTGCCAAGCCATACCGTGATTACGCTCAGCCAAACGGTGATTGCGCCAAGCCATGCCGTGATTACGTTCAGCCATACAGTGATTGTGACCAGCCATACAGTGATTGTGGCCTACCATACCGTGATTGTGGCCAGTTATACCGTGATTGTGGCCAGCCATAGTGATTTTGGCCAGCCATACAGTGATTGTGGAAGCCATACCGTGATTACGCTCAGCCAAACAGTGATTGCGCCAAGCAATGCCGTGATTACGTTCAGCCATACAGTGATTGTGGCCAGCCATACAGTGATTGTGGCCAGCCATACCGTGATTGTGGCCAGCCATACAGTGATTATTGCCAGCCATACAGTAATTGTGACCAGCCCTACAGTGATTGTAGCCAGCCATAGCGTGATTGTGCCAAGCCATACGGTGATTGCGCCAAGCCATACAGTGATTGTGGCCAGTCATACAGTGATTGTGGCCAGCCATACAGTGATTGTGCCAAGCCATACCGTGATTCCGCTCAGCCATACGGTGATTGCGCCAAGCCATGCCGTGATTACGCTCAGCCATGCAGTGATTGTGGCCAGCCAAACAGTGATTGTGGCTAGCCACACAGTGATTGTGCCAACCCATACGGTGATTGCGCCAAGTCATACCGTGATTACGCTCAGCCATACGATGATTGCGCCAAGCCATACGGTGATTGCGCCAAGCCATACCGTGATTACGCCAAGCCATACTTTGATTACGCTCAGCCATACGGTGATTGGGCCAAGCCATACTGTGATTGTGCCAAGCCATGCCGTGATTACGCTCAGCCATACGGTGATTGTTCCATTCCATACCTTGATTGTGCCAACCCATGCCATGATTACGCTCAGCAATACGGTGATGGCGCCAAGCCATACCGTGATTCTGGTTAAGCTAACTGTTATTAGTACATGTCTTTTTTGCCTTTTTATGCTGCTTCACCACAGTTGGCCTCATGTTTTTACTTTCTATTATATATCGACATAACTTATAAACAACCTATACATACCGATTGATTTTGGTTCTGAATTCCAATGAAAATCAAAATCATTTGATATTTCTTCCGAGAGCTTTTGAAAATGACTCTCATCTAAAAAATAATATAAAAGGAACAAAATTTAACAAATATATATAATACATTCTGTATTCAAGATCTAAGTGTTGTATCATGTTACGATTTATTAAAAACCTGTCTAAACATTGCTAAGTGTCTTAACTAAATAGTTAGTATTGTAAAAACCCTTCATATTGTTGGGTATGTATATCCTCAAAATAATTAATCTTAATAGCTATGTTAAAATTATCATATAGTAGTTCAAAACAGAAAAACAACATATACTACTTACAATTATAACTAAGAAGCAGTTCAACCTCCTCGTCTTCACATATATCTAATGCAGATACCAGATTTACCTACGGCAAAAAAGGGTATTTCAATTTCATAATAATTAAATACGTAAGATAGTGACTACATTTGAGAGACTACATTTAATAACAATTATAAATGTGCATATAGTATTGCACATGCAGTAAATATTCGTATACTGGAATGAAACTCACACTTTATATGAGATGACAATAGAATAAAATTATAATTAACTGATTGAGATATTTTACGGTGTTGACAGGAAAATAATTGATTCTTTCCGTGATAAAGTCATTGTCTAAATTTACTGTCCTAGAAATAAAAAAATATATTGCAATTCGAAGGGTTTTCTATTTTCAAGGTGTAGATGTCCTTAGCCGGATTTGGTATAACGTTTTGGAGTTTCAGTGATGAAAGCTAAAAAACATCTTAATCATTTGGATTTTTACTTATTGTTTGGGTGTGAGCGACACTTATGAGTCTTGATTAGACGAAACGTGCACCTGGCGTACTAAATTCTATTAACCTTACTATATACAGACTAAATAAGCAATACTGTATAATAACTGTCTAGGGACATTTTGAAAAACATTTATTCTTTTAACAATTTAATACTATATATATTATTTGAAACTACTTACTACTTAATATGCATCATAAAAGCAGTTTATTACCTTGTTGGTTTCTATACTGTACATTTGGAGGGTATCCCCATTTTTCTCATTTATCAGATCAAACTGGTTTTTATACCCAACACAAATTTGATTGTCTCCTTTGCTGCCATCAACTAATGTTATCAAATGAGGCACTTCAAACGACTGCAACTCCTAAAGACAAAATGTCGTGATGACTTTTTCGTGCTATTTAATAGACTCTAAATATGGTTATTTAATTTCTAATGCAGGTATTAATGTTAGCCAAGTATAAGACTCGGAGCAGAAATGAGATACTAATGAAATATAACTTGATATAGTTTAATACGAAGCCGCCTCTATTTAGTTATGCTTTTCGAGATGATGAGCGATCCCTTGAAACAATTATATTTCTAGATTGTTGGTAATGTAGCCCAGAGCAAGTACAATTAATAATTATTCCACCACATAAAAAAGTGTGAAAATTCAATGTTAGCATAGAGACTGCTAAACAAGAGGCTCCAGAAAGTATTTAGTATGTGTCATATCATGCGTTTAAACTGATTCAGGTTTATGCCGGTCAAAATATTTCAATTCCATCAAGGGCACACAAATCAATAAACCTAGATACTTGCAACCAAAGACGAGCCTACGAATATGTCGGTAATAACAGGCTCGGTGTTATGCATTACAAATGGCAAACATTTTCCACCCCTACTAATTACATACATCCAATATCTTCATAATGGCAGTCGAAATTGTTTTGCCCTTAAGTCCATTTTATTTCCATAATTGATCTATTATGTGCTTGTTCTTGTCCTGAGTTTACATAATATAGCTAAACACTGCTCGTTGGAGGTTAACCAAACCTTTGCGCGTTAAAAAATTAAGGAATTAAATTAAGTTATTTATTTAATAGGTTGAGACTTTAGGCAGAAAGCAAATAACACTTAGATATATTATTGATGGTGACTTTGAATAACTATATCAACAATATTTCTATGGCACCATGAGTGTAACATATTGAGGATCTAGGTAGTTGTTTTTGCATTACAAACCTTAGATCCATTTTTTCAGGAAAAAGTATCGAATAAAATCAATGTTCTGTAATTTGGAGCAGTTCAAATCGCTAATTATTGTAAAAAACATTTACATACCCGCACAAACGTAAATCCCTCAGTTATGTCGATATCCATTGTTGGACAGAAAGATGACCAAGCAGCTGAATTTTTCCATGTGAACAAGAGCAATCGTTTATTAATAGCTACTACCATTCTTAAATGACACGTCCCTGATCTTGAAAGTGCATACAAATGACAGCCTGTTTAAAATCAAACGGTTTTAATTATTTAACTTTGGAAACAAACATAAGTTAAAGTTTATTTAAATTCATGAAACGTGTCAACAAATGTGATTTCTGTAATGTCACATAATATAACAAAAAATGCTAAAATAAAACGCAGTCATGTTTTAAATTAGTCTGCTTATGATTTGCTTTTGCCTTTAAAAAAATATAATTTTGAGAACATAGTAACCTTTGGTTTTCTCAATTCTACGGTCCCGACATTCTGCACGACCTCGAATCAATTGTTCATTATTGACGCCTTCAAACTCTGCAAGTCTGAACACAACAATCTTTCCGTCTCTACCTGTACAAGAAAAAAAAAATCTTTATGTAGAAGACGTGTCAAAAAGTTAATAAGGCGTAATTAAAAAAATAAACAAAATGTTTACTATCCTAAAATTTAAACTAGCTTATGCTTAAAGAAGTTCTTATAACAAATGAAAATGTGTTTAGACCAAAATCAATTTTTTATTAGAAAGTAACATCCACACAAGTCAAGTAATATAAAAATAAAAACCAATGTCTTTCATACCTTTATCCATTCTAAATAACAGAATGCCATACTCCTCTACCACATCCATTTGTTTAACGGAGACCGTTTTGTCAAATAAAAATCTTGACGGTGCTCCTTCTGCAATTACATATTTAAAATTGTGTTACTGACTGAAATAACTTTTAACAGTCATTAGTGATGGTTTAATGAGCCTGTAGTGTCACATGAATTATCGGCATCGTATATACATGTAGTAAAGAAACTCATTCCGAGATAATCAAAAAGCCGTTGTTTGGTCGCACATATTAAATGTTCGATTGTACATTTATTGTCCACAATAAGAGCCGTTCAGATTCCTACGGTCAATTTTTAATATTAACCCTATTTATTTTCAACAAAAAGATGTAGGACCAGTCCAGATTCCGACTCATTTTTCTTACTGAGTATTTAACACTTGTGTCTATTTCAAAGGAATATAAAAACAGCTAAGGCATACATATAAGTAAGTTATCTACTTTACGGGATCCGCGTTTATTAGGTTATGTTCAATACCACATACTAGTGTCTACTAAAATAGCTTCATAATAATTTAAAAACCCAATTCAACTTTAATGAGTTTTTTACATAAAGATTCATGTATTACCTTCTAGCAATAAAACACCAATATCTGTAGTTAGCACTAATTTATCACCTTAAAAAAGGACACAAATTGTAGACTTTATTATTGAAAACATACAATTTAAAAAATTGTTCATCAAATTGTTGCGATTACAAGAATGTAAAACGATTAAAAAGTGATCTTGCTTTTAACAATATGCACATAAACTAGCAATAAAGTCGTCGTCAACACACCACAGAATAAGGTAAGTTTAATCTTACATGGAGACCGTGGGTACATGATAACCTTCGACTTCTTCAAAAAATAATCGACATACAACGTCCTTGTTTGGATTATTACAGTTAGTGAAGCCTCTAACCTGTTTTAACACAATGCATACTAAGTGCAGATGCAGCAGATTTTCTCCTGTTTTTATTCGACGCCATACTTTCAATATTAATTACAAATCAGAAGTAGTAAATATTTTGCATGCATTTTATCACCAAATAAATGCCGCGACGATTTTAGACCTTTATCTTATTCAATTATACTGTAGTTGTTTGCAATTTTTGTATCTGCGTACGGTACTATCTTCATAATGAATTCTTCGACATTTCTAGTTAAAAATAATGTATTGTATTAGTCAGGCGCTTATACACATAACTGTGCAAATATGACAGCAACATAAGAACTTTTTTTGTTTGATAAATACCAACTAAAAAGGAAACTATTACTGAATATAGTATAAATTTCAAACTTATCAACATGAAATGCAGTTTAGTGTACTTCATCAACTACTTTCGCATTTGCAAATACAACTGACAGCTGCATTCAAATTCAACAAAAACCTATTTAATCACGTGCATAACATAACGTACAAAATACTAAGCATAAATCTTCAGTTTGACAAAAATATAACCACTGTAAAAGTAATTGTTAACCTTCCCCCAAGAATCACTTCATATTTAATCAAACCAATGCAGTTACACTTACCCAAGGAATCACTACATATTTTATCAAACCAATGCAGTTACACTTACCCCAGGAGTCACCACATATTATTTGATAAGAAATATCAGTAAAACATTGCTGTGGTTCCCACGGCTGAAACAAGCAATACCACAATTTTTACTTTGTAGTGCCAAGAGTCATAGCCTCTAAACCGAAATAATTACTGTATATATATAACGGCATATATTAAAACGTGCATGTTTAAAATTATAATTATTTCCTACAATTATTTAACAACACGAGCAATAGAATATAACTCTACTTTAGAAAAAAAATGAAGTTTTCACATAAACTACTTTTATTTGAGTTTATGAAGAGATATTTGGGAACAGCTTAAAATTAATTGTGTATAGAAAATAACGCTATAAGAAAGACATATATGATATTGTACCTCTCTCTTCAAAATTCCTGTTGTAATTAAACTTGTAGGTGCGTCCCCTTTAATGATTGTCTTTAATTTCAGTGTCTGAAAAAATAACGTTTTAAAAACGTACACAAAATATCGTATTTTCATGTTATTTATAATGAGTTATTTACTCCATTGCATATTGACAATTTATACCTGCTTGTTTATTTTCAGTCCTTTGACAGTATT
Organism: Limnoperna fortunei; assembly: GCA_944474755.1. Taxonomy (NCBI): domain Eukaryota; kingdom Metazoa; phylum Mollusca; class Bivalvia; order Mytilida; family Modiolidae; genus Limnoperna; species Limnoperna fortunei. Next base: position 5,419,952 of record OX104114.1, on the reverse strand, counting down.
TCAACATCGTTATTTAAAATTATAAGACCATGGGTATTCATATTCACCCGTAAATTTATTGCTTCTTTAAATGTTCTCGTCCTGTTTATAGCTAAAATGCGGCTTGCTATAGGTAAATCATTCATGCAACCAATTACAATTATTCAATTAATCAACATTTTAAAAACACAATGATAGTTTCCCGAATATGTACCGTAGTCTAAACCCTACGTTTTATCTTTGGATTATTATAAAAGGCACTAACAACACACCTGTCCAACACGAACAAACGCAGCCCGTCTGGCCTCTTCTTTTCGAGAGCTTTGAACGTCTTGTATAACATCACTAAAGGCACGGCGATACAATAAGTTATTCTAAAAGACAAGAACAAATTAATATGCTGCATAACAAACTTTATTCTAAAGTTATAATACCTTTCATTCCATGGAAGTTGATAATATTAATATAAAACCAATGATTATGTTTAATAATTCATTTGCTTGACAAATGCAAAAGCTGATATCAAACACCACAAATAGAGAACATTGTCAAAAAATGATAAAAATATCTATAGATATATTCACAAAGAAAGAAATGCAAAATAGAAATTCTCATACATTTTCATTATATTTGATGAAAGTAAAAATTTCTTTGTTGGTTTTAATAAGACACCAATTTATAAATGGGAAGTTGATGAGTTTTATACCTGCATAATATTGTCATTGTAATTAAAAGGTATCTAATGTATGTGTTCCCGTAATAGTCTTAATAGTATGTGTTCCCGTAACAGCATGAAAAGTATGTTTTCCCGTGATAGTCTCAAAAGTGCGTGTTACATATAATCATGCCTTGCTTTACAGCGCGTCTATAATTTAGACAAGTTTTGACCCCGGAACGTGATCAAACTTTACCAGTTACATAAATTTTTACTATTAAGACACATTTTGCTCTGATGCTCTCTACTTCAGCCATATTTACTAAAGTTCAAGTTTAAGCCACTATAATCACTTTAAGAAATTTTGTTTTATTAAATACATGTGTGGCCTAATAAATACTCAAAACCTTTAATTGTTTCACCAAATCAATAATAAACGAGTTTTCAATATAAACGTACCTTATTTATTTCTGACATATATTCTTGATGTAGGTTTTTAATAAGCATATCAAGCGTCCTTTCTCTTTTCTGTGTAAAGAGTGGATTGTTCACTGCTGCTTTTTCACCATTGATCACTTAAAACAAACAGAAAATAAGAAAATATAAAAGCAATTACACATAGTTGAAAAATAATACAATACCATTCTAGGAGTCATCAAATCATTATTTTTTATTCTAGTTAAACATATCTGGAATAAACGAAAAAAGTTAATTACAAAAATTAAACAATAGCATTAGAATATTTATTACTAATTGACAGTTTATTTTGTTTTTTAGGACGGATTACCCACTTTCTGCTTTGTGTTTTTAGTTTACATTTTGTGTATGTATGTCTAAATCCGGTCGTTTTTTGCTATTTTTAGATATGTTGTAACCGTTGAACATAAAGAATGCGGAATTATACGACTTGATGCCAGTTACTAGTGCTTTACTGTAAATTAAAATACTATTTATATTCTTGAATGCATTACTTGATAGTGTTATTTATTTATTGTAGTCGTTCTTTTCAATTGCTTTCTTATACATACATCATTTGCATTTTAAAATACTCTCTTAAAATATATAGACTGTATACCAGTGAACTAGGACTAGTCAGATTGATTCACTATTGATTCACTAAAATCTTATAGATTCTTAATCAATAGAATCTCCTATTACCCAACTGTTATCAACATAATCAATTCGTGTTTATTTACAAGTTAAGTCGTTATTATTGATTAACGATTATTAGTTCGCATGTATAAAAACGCGTGTATATATGTCGTAACACAAAAAATAAAATCTCAAGCCTTTCAAATGCCAATAATAACTTCCTTTTTGAAACAATGCTGTTTACTAAAATTCCTTTACAGGAACCTGTTTATCAGATACCGTGACCTATCCACATTAAATAAATCCTACTTTTTATATTACATTGTGCTGTTAACTTTTATTGAAAAGTCGAACGTATCTAATAGTCAAACGACTAAACAGCTTGAACCTAAACTTGTATCTAATATAGCGTCAGACATTGATATCCGTTTTACATCTGTTTGTGGTAAAACGCATCAATATCAATCCGTCTTTATTTTGTTGAAATCAACAATACCAATTAACGAAACTGCACGTCCGCTTGTTTTAATGTTACTGATGTGATCAAATTTTACATTCACAGAATTAAAAAAAGAAATTGCATTGGCTATATTTGTTTTATGCAGATCAGATTAAATTAATGTTTTAATCAATTTTAATGATTTCATTCATTCTTTGCGACATTATGTTAGTGTAACGAAAAGATATTAAGGATTGATACCAAACAACAAGCCAACTGAAACATTGAACATAAAATTTAGTTTTTGTATCAGACGTCTTTGTATTTCAGCAACTTTTCAGCTTAATTATTAGGTCTAGTTAATAGTGTTCCCAAGAAATCTAAATATTCTGTGTTCCGATGATGTTTCAAAGATTTTACATACAAACGATAAAATTTGCGGGTTGTAAAGCTCATTTCATTTCTTTCGTCTATTGCATGTTTTTGTAAACCCCTTTTTATAGTGTAATCTGAATACATAATTTTTCGATATATCGATGTATATTCGTTTCGATAATATATTTAAAAGCGGTTGTTAAGTTCATTTGTTTGCTATCGTCAGTTTAATTCTTTTTTTAAATCCTTTTAAACATGTTTTTGGAATTCCTAAGGCATTGATTGTATATAATGATTGAATCCATAAGCATCATAAACTAGTTCGAAACAAATTACAAAACGTGTATCTTACATTTAACCAGGAGGAAATCTCTAAATTTCTGATGATCATTAAACACTGGAGGAGTTGGAAGTGGTGGTCCAAACAAAGGAACCGATTCCTCTGAGAACACATTTAATCTACAAAGTTAAATAATTAAGTTTACAAATGAATACCGAGTTCTACACAAACACAAATATTACACAAAATAGAACCACTTAATCAGAATATGTTTCTAATCTCAATCCTGAATTCAGCTCCTGTGATGTGCATCAATAATTTTGTTTTCTTTTATTCTTGTTTATAATGTGATCATTTATTGGTTTTGAAAAATATCTGATTTAAGGTTGTGCAGCTTTTAAATTTATTTTAAAACAAAAATAATTATATATATAATTATGCTATTTAAATTAATATCTAAATATCAGGTACCGTATCCTTAAATGTTGTAATTTATACACTTTTTATTAAACGGATTTTGTATTGTTTTTATGGTTGTCAATGCCTTTTTGCGTCCAAACTTTCATGCTATAACGACATAAAATAATTAAGTGTTTTATAACAGCATTTAAAGCGGAACCAAACTTGGATTAAGCATCGTTAATATAAATACAATACAACCACCTGCTTTCTTCTTTTTTTTGAGGCTATAGCATGCTTAATTCCAATTTGGTACAATACACCAAGCAATATAATTTTGACGCTAATAATAAAAATCAATGTAGCCTAAAATAATTATTTTGCAACATGTTTTGGTGTTAATTACGCATTCGTCTTAAAAACTATTTAAAGAAAACTGTTAACAAGCAATTCTATCAAATTACAGACGAAAAGTTAACACAAAACAAATAGTCGACAAGAGAAGAGACATGTTATAATTTGAAATCAACATGAAAGTATTACTAAAATACTCACTTATAAGCCTCGTCTTCTTTACAGAAACACACAACAGCGAAAATATCTGGAGAATCGAGTTAAGTCAAAACTGTCTAAACATTTAAATAAAAAAGCAAAATTATCTACATAAATGTATATAGATATTAATAAAAAAATTTACACCTTTCTCCCATGACGAAATATTGAGGTATAAAAAGGCCGTAGTCAAACAGCATTTTTTACAAATAATTTTGACTAAAAATGCTATCTTGCTGCAAAAACTTTATTTTTAAATATTAGTAATTCTTTTTCTGCATTCGTAAAATATATATAAACGATTGTGTTCATTGTTTAGTTTATTAATAAAAAATATAAATAAATTCCATGACAGTCGTTATGTTGTGTTTGACCAAAATAAATTACTATAGGATACGTGTAAATCGCGTCTTCATCATTGAAGGCTTGAAGTTAGACATCTGAGCCGAATCACACTCATAAAATATTATGTTAACAATATCGTTTCCAATGTGACGTTTTCTTTCAACCTGTAAGAAAGATTTAATACACCGAATTCGTTTACAATCTAGTGATGTTTGCTACAATAAAGAAAAGAGGATAAAACACATCTAATGTAAATCCAAGACAACAAAAATTTACTTTGTACAAATTACTATGCTGTCAATAAATAGAAATATGCAAATGTAGGCACAAAACTCGTTTTATTCGTAGATATTCAGTTACTTTGTTTGTAAAATAAAAAAAATATTATCCGTCGCAGCAACATTTACTTCGGTAAAATGACAAAACTGCTCTTATAGAATATTCAAATACAACCATAAATAAAAAAAATGTTTATTATACCACGATTTCCATTTAAGATCTGGGTATACCGTTTTCAGTCTGTGTGTCCACGACAATTTTTCACAATTTTTATGATCAGCGATAAATAATACAATACTAAAATTGTCTTAATAGCCTGGTAAGGTCATGCTATATTGTTGTATTTATTTTCTATCCTCTATAAAGTTATAGATCGGGGTATCATCAAGGAGCAGTAGCTCACAGTATCTTATATTGAAAAAAAATATAAGTAAAAATTTAATTTGCTACAGATGTTTTTTTTTAATTTGTTACCTGCTGTTTATTTTCCTTTGAATGTGGAAGCATTGTTGACACGTGAAACATAATTTCATGACCTTCATAAACTGTATACACCGACTCTGTCCCTGTTGAATTTGCTGTAAGATACAAGATGATCAAAGAAAAATGTAATTCGTTGGCGTTGAATATGAAGCGACAATTTGCCATTTGTTTCAAAAGATTTTGAATTATTCCGTGTCATAAAATATGTTTTTGCGCCTAATTTCCCCGTAGCCACAAGGATAAATAGCAACTGTAAGCGCGAACGGCAAAAATATACAGTTTACATAGATTTCACAGCTTCCACACTCTACGGGCTGCTTGATTTTCCGTTGCGTTTTTATTTGTCGTTGTCTGGGTCTTACGGTCTTATTTGTTTTTATATTGTTAGTAATGTGATCATAATTCACAGAAATAAACGAATATTAGGTAGAATAAAGTAATAACAAAATAGCGAACACTAAAGAAGTTGTCTTATAGGACAATCCAAAAATCGCAGTCAAAGAAACAGGACACTCGAGAACCCACAAGCAATTTTTATAGCAACTACAGCAATGGTCCTTACTTGATACATGCATTTAAAAAGAAATGGTGTGTTAAACAAGATGTTATGGCATGTCAAAACTTCCGCTTCCATAGCTGTAGTGTGCTAGTTGGTGTGTTTATGCAAACGGTTGGCTGTCACAAACATGGAAAAATGCACAGAATTTATTGTACGTTCAAAAAATTAAATAAAAGGCCTCAATCGGCGATCACAAATCTGTAAAACATAGTGCATACATTTCTTACATTTTGCTTACTCAAATATTGTTAATATTTTTGTTGTACTACAAAAATTCGTAGTGTTTTGTATTTTACCCATTCGGATACTCACTTTTAACATCTAAGCCACCTTTAAATTTATCCCATCCTTTTAACGTAATTGTAGCACCTAACAGGTTTAAGAAATTTTGAAAGGCATCTGTATTATCTTCTGAAAAGTAAGTAACAGAGTAAGGTATCAAAGGTTTTATCAAATAGCTAAAAGAAAATCTACTGATAGTGACAAATAAAGAAAGAAATAAAACATTGATATTATCTCAACAAAAAGTTTCAGAACTTAAGGCGCTTGTCATTAGAAAAAGACTACTACGTCGTTTAATCTTGGTAGCTGATCTTGATAAAAAGAATAACTTACCGTTGCTATAAAATTCGTCATCTGATGATTGCGATTCTCTGGCACATATAACCCCAAACTTGAAATTCACGGAACCCTGTAATGTATAAAATTACTTCTTACAACCTGAAAACCTTACAATGGTGTTATATACGTCTAAAGAATGTACCAACCAGTAAACTTGTTAAGTATCGGATCGACAAACATGACGATACGATACAACATAAACAAAAAATAATATACAAGTCTAGAAGATTATGCAGCGATACAAACGACGGTGTTTCTTGACAAAAACATAGACAAAGACTAACCAACAAATGGCCTTAGTCATTGAATGTTAATGTAAATGAATGACGTAAGCAAGTCATAGCATATTGATCTTAAACTTTCTCACTCCAACTGAACCCAACTTTACTTTTATATAGTTGCCGTGTCGTTACTTGGCTTTGCTCAAAATTACCAAGGTGACAAATTCATTACGCCAGACGCGAGTTTCGTCTACTTAAGACTCATCAGTGGCGTTTAACTCTAAATGCTTAAAGTATTTTTTCATTTGGCGATGGAATAATATAAGTCCACTGGGATCGTATATATATATACCAACGTCTAATTATTGTGAAAACCATATAATATATAAAATTAAGCCCAACACTGTTAGAATTAGATTTTTAACATTTCTATATAGCGGATTTGGCCGAGGGGTCTAGACCGCTGGACATAGTGCAGGCGAATTGGTGCCACAGTGTCACAGCGGTGTGAGTTCGAATCCCGTTGTGACACTGTGGCACCAATTCGCCTGCACTATGTCCAGCGGTATAGACCCCTTGGCCAAATCCGCTGTATAAAAAATATAGCTTCATTTACATGTACAGGAGTGAATCGTAGACATAGACATAATGCACGTGTACTAGCGTGTGACGATGGAATGTTCGTTACTAATACGTATTAATCTGACAGTAATCTAATTCAGCATCTATACAACTAAAAGTATAGACCCCTTTTTTAAGCGCGCATCACAAAACACGGAGAAATAGCGCTGTATTAACCTTTATAAGTTTACATGCAGTTAATGTTGCATATGCTAAATATAGAATTTTTATATGGATTATTGCTTTAAATCACTAGCAATTAACGATTAATTACGTTCGCAAATGTGTACCGGATACGGTCCGTCTTTACATGTATAAATTTATTTCCGGGGCAAGGAAACCCGAGCGGGTACAAAACAAACGAACGCCTACAAAACTGGCAACTATTAAATTAGAAGGCATTTATTACGAGGTAAATTTGTTTTCAGTGAAAGATTAACTTTAGTTCTTTTTTAATGTCATATTAGTCCCGAGCACAGTGAAAACTAAATTCGTAGGACCTAGCAGACATTTCTGGTAAACATCCCTGCATATTAACCTACAGTTGTGTTCTTTATATTGCTTTCATAAAAGTAACCACCAGAATCAATACCACGAGTTCAAAAAATCCGTCTTTCTAGTATTGTATATATTTATAAAATATATATATTTTATAACAACTTGTTGTATAGCAAGTTGAAAAATTTTCTCAAATTCAAATATTCGATTATTTAGCTTGATATACATACCAAATGTACTATGCATCATTTTTAAACAGTTAATGTTAGTACAATGTTACCTAAAATACATAAAACAAAAACACTGAAGGGGCTGCACCAAAGAAAAAAAAAGACTAAGCTCCTTTAATTTCAGATTCCATTATATAAATGACGTGCATGTATTCAAACAACTCTGTGTTAAGTATTGGTAATGATTATAGTTCTTCTCAAAAGATTGACTTTTAGGATTATGCAGGCACTAAAGTCCTCTTTATACCTTGGGCTGGCCTGAATTACCTCCTTTTCTTTCACAAATTTCATCTAGAGAAAATTATGTCTGGTTTTTGTCGTCTTACTAAATAAGTTGTTTGTTATTTATATCATTTATTTGTTATATCATATATTTGTTCAAATAGTGTTTTAGTGGTGTTCCGTTTTTATTGGGAAGAAAGACGAATACCCAGAGGAAAAGTCCGATCTTTGGTACGAAGTTTGTTAAATAATATATATCTATAAATTATATCCTATGAAAAAGGTAAGCCATATATCGTTCCATATCTGCATTCGTTGTGTCAGCTTCGGTTACGTATGTCATGATACCCGTCGAGTTCATTAGCACATTTCTGTTGATTTGACGACCTCTTACGGATTCTTTCAAGGAAGATGCGTATTAATGTACTTCACATAGTGCTAATTATAGATTCCTTCATTTAAAGGCATAATTGTACGGTGTAAGTGATTGTAGAATTATAACTTGTTCAGCTAAAGAATCATTTTAAAATCCTTCCAAATTCGCCCCATTCAGACAATCGAAAATCCTACAAAATATTCTAGAAAACAATGAATGCGGAAAGAAAAAAATATATTATAACTATTATTTAAAACATTTTATGAATAACCTGTAAATTAACCAAAAAATTCTCTGTTGTTAAAAACAAAGCTATATTTTTTGAACACATGAAAAAACTGACATAACAAGTTTATTTTTTTAACTGTACATTTCTAGCTAATTTTTTCAGCCTTGTTCTCTGAATTCTTGAAATGAAAAACATGTTTGCTTTCTATTCTTAATTGTCGTCGGTGAACGTAATGCTAGAGAATGAATTGCCTCATAAACTTTTGAAACTAGTTTTTGCGAATTGAAAACTTTTATCCAATTTATTCTCCACAAATAATTCGGTAGCTTGTTTATGTTGACTAGAAAACTGTGATGGCCAAGGTCGAATGTTTTGAGTTCTACTCGAGTCTTTGACATTATATCTTTAACCCTTGCAGATTTAAACTGCCCTGACAATTATCGTTTAGCGTATAATTTTTAATTTTAGTAAATTCTTTATGATTATAAACAAATCCTTTTGTATCACATATAAAATTTTGATTCTCTGAAATGTCGTTAACTGAACATTTATCATTGGAATTATTTTAAATTTGACAGGTTTAAATTTTAAAATCCTCCTGAATTGTAATTTTTATCATTAAATTGTTAATAAGCTGATGACAAACAGCCTCACCTGCCTCACTGATACACATTTTTAAATTTACGAGCGCGTTACACCTGCACAATCAAGCTTCTTGCACAAAATCTAAATATGATCTTCATGAATTGTCAGCACTCAAACGAACCTCCTGTTCTTCTAGAACCAGCAAATCTTTCTGAATTTCTGGATCAAAAATTTCTTTTGGACCTCTGTCTGTTTTATGAAGATTAAAATGACTGCAATGGAAGAATGATATCATATAAATCGCACTGGATACTACCTGATAAACCAATTATTTTGAAATAAACGTAATTAAAGAAAACTGCATTTTTGACAAGTAATGAAAAGTGTTGGTATGTTAAATTAGTTCTTTTTAAAAGCTTATGGAAGTATCCTCTAAATCGATTAGTTTTATCACGTTTTGTTTTAAATGTGCTTTTATTTATAAATGGAAATGCTACTTATTTTCTGTTATTTTCAACATTATTTCATGTTATGCAATGTAGAGCTTCCCTTGAACGAACATATCATGATTTTGTTACTTGGTCAAGTGACCATAACAACTTACATTATCTAATGCATACCTTAAGATCCCTTTCACTGTTTGAGGTTTACTTTGATTATACGGCAAACATATTTTTTTTGCACCCTGCACAAAAGACAGATATAAAATGTTTGGTTTCATAAGACGAAAGAAACCAATGATATTAATTTGTTAGTGGAAAACATAATAAATTGAAAGCAGCTACTTAATTTTTTCCGTAACTTTGTTTTGCGATTTCATACGGCTATGTTAAAAGAAGACATTGCAACTTTCTTTAACAAATAGGGTGTAGGTATTCATAAAAATATATATAATACAAAATATGAAAGGAGAATTGTGCGTTGTCTGCGCCTGTTTCTATCGTTACCTCGCTATTTGACACGACAATCCAAGACAAAACATTAGAACTAATATGTTCACTTGTAACCACATCAGCTATAAGTTGGATATATGCAACCGTATATTTGATCCTAATGTACACACTTTTATCCTGGACTTATTTCATTTGTTGTGCAATAAATGTATACGAATATTTTTGTTTGTAGTCAGTCACAAAATAACTTTACGCGCTAACATTTGCTAGCCCAGAATTAGATAGAAATGCTTATTTGGTATATATTTATTATTACAATATTGTCATAAAATATAGTGTATATCGACATGCTGCAGCAGAACATAAAATGCACATCTCTACCTATAACTAACGTTTGCACAAATAAACTATATGATGTGGAAATGTTTGAATATTGTTAATACAGGATAATATACTATACACATGTCTATTGTTAATACAGGGTAATATACTATACACATGTCTGTGCTGTACTATTGAGAAAGATCGAATGTGTAGATAAAATGCGGTTTAAGGCAGATTGAAGAATGGATCTTTCGACAATCGCAGTGACACCAGTTACGTTCTGTATTTAAGCTCTATTAACATATCTAAAACATGGGATAGCCTATGATTGCCGCTGTAACATTAACACATAACGAAATAAATCTCGTTATAGCCATTAATTTCTAATAGATTTTCTAGCCTCAGTCATTTCCACTTACACATTTGCACCATAGGATAGCTCTATACTGCTGTACATTATGGTTATTAACGTCCGTTACTACAACAGAGAGAAGGAACGGCTCTCGATCAATATCCGTGCCCACATAATTCTGATGGACTGAAATATCAATGTCTAGAATCAGTGAACATGACATATTGTGGTTTTTTCAGGAAATTGATATAACCCGCGGCACTATAATAAATCCTTCAGATTTTAACATGCAATTTGATACAGTAATTAGGTAAGTACTTCAAAATCGTCACCAATGTCAACAAGACTAATTTAATAATCTTTACATAACTCATTGCATATAGACAATTCACTGCTACTGAAGACATTAACAGGATAAATTTTTTTTTAAATGCGTATAATTTGTTTTGTAAAATATTGTACAGGTTAACCGTACAAAATAGTGTTAAGCGAGAGAGAGAGAGAGCGAGAACGTGGCTATACATTGTACACTTAAAAAAACTTTTAAACTTTAGTTAATTTATGAGATGCCATCCATAGCACGTTATCATAGAGAAAACAGACAAGTGTCGATACATTGTTATCTTCGCCTAGATATGGGAACAGTTGGACTAGGCTAGGCTAGGTAAAATGTTTCTGTTGTCAAGAAAATAAACACAAAAACACAAAACACTATAGCAAACTGCAAACCACATACATCTCAGCTTTCACAGTTGAACAAACTTCAATGACTAAAACATTCTTTAATTAAAACTAAGAAAAAAAGACATGCAGCATTATGTTACTATAGCAACATAGAGAACCTTTTATCGCGTGGAGCTTACCGTATAAACCAATTCGATACAAAATGTATTTTGGTAACATATTTTGCATCAGTTATTAATTATTAAAATATACCTCGAAGTTATCAAATTTATTCATATCAAAATGCCAACAAGGTAGATTGAATATCGTTGTATCGACTGGAATTTAACTGAAATTAATAATTTAATTCCAAACTCTTGTGTGATACAAATTAAATGTTACAAACTCATAGAATAAACGCCGACTAATCCAACATTGTACACTAAAATGTTAGCAATTTATTATAATATTAGTGTGTTTATGCCAAGTTTCTCAACTCTCATTTTACTTGTAAAGGCAGTTATGATATTCTAACAGAAAAAGTCATTAATTTAGCAAACGAGTTAACTAACCAAGTACCAAGTCAGGACCTTTGGTGTGGTTGCTTTATTTTAAGTAGTTGGTTCTCAAAATTGTCGGTTTCTTGTGATGTGCTCAGATCATTGTTTTGTAAGAAAACAGAATCGAAAATACCGAGAAGCATTGAATACAGAATAAGTCATGAACAGACAAAAAAGAAGGCAACAACAACATTAGCAAAAAGACACACAATACAAAAACCGAAAATTAGAGTGAGATGAACCCCACTAAAACCCGGAGATGAGGACAAGGTGCTCCGAAAAAGAAAGGAACTCATTCTCCACGCAAGTCGAAACAAAATGATTTTTTAATTAAGGTCTTAATTGCACATTTTGGGATTCGAAAAAATGTAATCGACATTATTAAGATGATTTAGATGAAAATAGGAAGTGAACAGGTCCTTAGTTACACAATACTAATATGATATTCATGGGAAATGTGATTATTCATACCAAACCAAACAGTTTAACACCATCGGACGGTATTGGTCTATGTAAAAGTTATTGTAATTTTTCATCTGCGTACACAATTTAACAGTGCAATGTCTGTGATTTTAATTTTTTATCCTGACATTCAGAAAAATTAAGAAAACAGATTAAAAAATACAGAGGACTATTCTGTACAGAATAAGTTATAGACAGACAAAACCGAAGGGGACAATAAAAACAACAACAACAAAAAGACAAACAATGCAAAAACCCAAAACTGAGTGAGATGAACATCTCTAATATCCGGAGGTGAAGTCCAGTAGCTCCGGAAAGGAAAGGAACTAATGCTCCACGTAAGTCGAAACAAAATGACATTCTAATTAATGTCTTAATGGGACATTTCGGGATTTGAAAAATGTAAGCGACATTGGTAACCGTTGACTCGTGTGATTAACAATAGTAAGAATAAATATTTATTTAGGGCAGCGTCCTTTTCTGTTAATGCTATTTTTCGTTAATAAAGAAGATAAATTTCTCCTAAAACTAGTAGATACCATATAATAAGCCATAAATTAAATACAGCGTGCATTGTTCCTAACTGAAATAACAACTTATATTACATATGGTTTATGATTCTTACATTTTCATTGGATTATTTAGTCACTTGGTCCCCCAAAATATTCTGTGTATATATTCTATTTCAAAAGCATATTTAAGGCTTGTTACTATTTTTAAAGCATATTTAAGGCATGTTACTATTTATAAAGCATATTTAAGGCTTGTTTCTAAAAATAGATTCGGATATGTTACTATTTATAAAGCATATTTAAGACTTGCTTCTAAAAATAGATCCGGATCTACTCTTCCGACTGATTATTCTAAATTTAAATAAATAGAGAAAAATTCATATGTAATATAACAATTAAGGACTTTTTACTCTGTCAATACGTAGTTATATGGACTTGTAGAAAAATATTGACCTCGGACTTCGTCCTCGGTCAATATTTTCCTCCACGGTCCATATAACTACGTATTGACCTCGTAAAAAGTCCATATTTGATAAGTATTTTTTTTTACAAATGATTGTATGTGTATCATGTTAAATTTTAGATGAGCTGTATGGCACTATACAAACTGGCATGAATTAGCACAAAATAATAGTTTCGTTAATATAATAGTCATTTTACAGGACAGGTTCTTTAGTATTTCCGGCCACAAAATAGTAATTAGTAAATGTAAAAACTTTACAACATATAACATTCATCCGAACATGTTATTAAGAAATAGACTATTGCAAGTGGGCTCTATGAGAACTGGAACATGGTAAATCTTTTTTTACCGAGCGAAAGCGATGTATGAAATGAAGAAAAATATATTTGTCTTACCATGTTCTAATTTGAATAGAGCCCAACTGCAATAATCTTGTTTCGATTCAAATCAAATGCACTTGGAGTCTGGGTAATTTTTATGGAATAAAATGCTAATAAAGAAGCTTACAGTGAGTGTTCAGTAGTTTGGTAACCAGTTTGACATGTCTAATTGCAAAATATTGTTTTCAGAAAAAAATTCTCGTCCTTTTATTAAATATAATAATCTTAATAATCTAAGGCATAGAACTTTAAAAAATATCTGAACAAATCTGTTGTTCAAGTTGAGCGTGTAATGACGTCAGGATTATTATAATGTCACAGTGGGCTCTATGCTTATAAGAACACGATGTTTACTCAAAGTATAAAAAGAACGTCATATTGGAATAGATGTTCGAAAAGGAGGCGTCTTTTTTACGAATTTACTGTCGCTAGAAGAAAATCATTTGGTTTTATGGTCTATACTTACGCTTTCCTAGAAAATATTTGAAGTACCATCGGGTTTGAAATTCAGGATTTTCTAAATGTATAGGACTGTTCACTGGACTTGGAACCTTTAAAAATCAAGTTTATTTAAGTATCAGCAAGTAAATTATTATTCAAATAAAATGAGCATTTAGATGAAAATATGAAGTGCACAGGTTCTTTGTTATAAAATTACATTATAATTATAATTATTATTAAACAAATATGATATTCATGTGAAACGTGATTATTCATGCTAAACACATTGTTAAACGCCATCGAATATTTAAGCTTAGTTCTATGAAAATAATAATATAAACAGTATTGGTCTATGAAAAGTTATTGGAATTTATTCTCTGCGCACACAATTTAAAAGTGCAACGTCAGTGAGTTTAATATTTTATCCTGACGCTCAGAAAAACATTAATTTCACAATAACGATTTTTCGAAGGCGGTTGCCTACAGGCGTAAAAAGAAATAATGTGAAAATGAATGTTATTGATTTGAATTTTTACAATGGTAAACATTTTATAATAACATTAATGCCCACAATATGCTCCAACTTTGGGTGCATGATTCGACATATTTTCTTGTATTGAATTAAAGACAGTCGCCAGGATTTAGCTTAAATCAAAAGGACTTTTTTACCTTCATTAACGAAACCAATGCCTATTTATTGTGTGATAGACTATAGGATAGCACAATATATTAAATGTTAAAATGTTAAGCCCGAGCTCTTATTTTATGTTCCTAAAAGACCATAATGACCTAGACCATCTCTTACATGAAAATTGTTAGTATACAGGTAGATGTAAATACTTTCGATTCATACCTCGTCGCCATCATGTTCACCTGTTTCCACGCGGAACCTCCCTGCAGTGTGTGACCCTTCCCCATCTTCAGAATTCAACTGCAATAGAAATAAAATTGTGTTTACGGGCTTCAACTAAGAACAAAAAGAAAGACAAAGCAAAGATAGCAGACACAAACAGGGACCACCCATGCAGAAAGATAGCAGACACAAACAGGGACCACCGATGCAGAAAGATAGCAGACACAAACAGGGACCACCCATGCGGTTTAAAATAATATTTACATACTTGCCACAAAATTATTCTAAGTAAATGTCACTCCATGTCGGAATGTGCACTTTTATTATCTACATTTTGCACTTTAACAACTTCTAGTATCAAGATTTGTTTGCACTGCGCCCCGATCAAATACAAAAGAACTAATCTGACTGTCATAAAGCCGATAATAATCAAGTTAAATATTCCGTTCTCGACTTTATTTGTAGCTTGCATAGATATCACAAGTGCATAACAAATCACTGTATACCTGATTCTAAGAAGTAAAACCATATTTTGTGCACTCCTTCTAATATTTATGTGCGTTTGTAACTGGTTAAATTACTTCATTTCTAAATTCATTTTCTGCACAAATAAGTCTTTTTGGCGTTTTAAATGCTTGTATAAATTACAATCCCTTTTCGTAACATGTATAACAAATCAATTAGTTTTCAACTTCCAAGACCGACTAGTAAACTGCTAGGACGAATAGGTTAAAGTTCTAAATAACTACGCTGTGAGTTACATTATATTATCAAAAGAAAAGTGTGAACTTGATTGTTTAAAAACAGTAACAAAAACAAATTAACATGCTAATTTAGAAGGAAATCAAACTGCACCAAAACATAGATGACATCCTGTGATGGTGTAATTGTTTGACGGATTGCTATCACAACTTCCATTTTCATTTCCGGGTAACTAATTACGTCCAAATACAATTTTACTTTTCAATTTAATGTCAAACCTCAAAACAGCTGCAGTATAAACCTAAAATCATTGTAAATCTTTAATTTGCTTTGTTCAGCATTAGTTACAAAGTTTCATTTTCATTTTTAAATATAAATAAATAAAATTTGATCTGGGTGGTTTTTGAGTTTTAAAGCGAACCGGAAGTGCTGAAATCCAAATGTCAATACACGACATAGAAGATTTGCTTGAGTTTTTTCAATCCTTGTTACACGTGTTGGAAAATACAATGCAACGTTTACACCCCTTAACCCCTTATTACCTTTTATTCAGAGAGTACCGAAAGTGGCCCAGGTTACATTAAATTAAGAAACGAAATAGAAACAAAACGAAACGAGCATTTTGATAAACTCGTAGATAAAACTATTTGTTTTAGCATAAAACATAACTCAATAATGGAATAAATCACACTCTGTGGTTAATATGAGTCTGAGATACATGGCCGATGGTAGGAGGTAAAAAAAAATTTAAAAATTGTTTCGTCTGTTTCGTTCGTTGTTTTACAGGGACCCGTTTCAAGCTTAATAAAAACAGGATTGAAATATTCAAATCAATTTAACGAATATTTATAAGTCCTGCGTAAAAAATTTTGCTCACAATTTTAGTGTATCTGTTTTCTGTTTTGAGTGCGTAATTTTCAGTTTTGAGGGCATGAATTAAAATTTTGAGTGTGTAATTTCAATCTACCTTTGGAGTGTATTTTCGTAAAATTTTAAGTGCATATTTTAATTTTTAGTGCGTAATTTTCGAGTGTGTAATTTGTGATGATATTTCGAATCATACTTTTGAAAAGAACGGCGTGCCATAGTTGTCTTTTTGAAGTGGGAAATAAGTGTTACATTGGGGTCATAAAGTCCATTTTTCGACATTGCTCATTTTTTTAGTTTGAATACTCATTTTTTTTTAACAATGTAAACTAACAATTGCCAACAGTTAATTTTCTAAAAAACAGCAAACGTTAACTATTTCATATTGGCTATTACAAATATGGAATAGACAAACATGACAATAATGAACACAATTCTTAAAGGCGTCTATATAAGATAGAGTAAGAGGGTTTACAATATTTAATAAAGGATGATCTCCCAATAGGACATATACAGGCAATTTCCACAACGCAGTAAAATTTTGACAATAATGGTGTCAAACTACCGGCAAGTATCCACAACACATTATTCTTTACAAGCCCTAATAAGCTAACCATATGCTAACTTCGTAATTATATTTCAGTCTGTTAACAGTATTTATCTGTTTTCACGATTGTAAGTCCTGTTCAACCAATGTATTAACGTGTTATAAATAGCAAGTATAACAGACAGAAACAATTCCGCATAACAGACAGAAACAAGCCAGTATAACAGACTGAAACAAGTCAACAAAGCAGACAGAAGCAAGTCAGTATAACAGACAGAATTAAGTCAGTATAACAGACAGAAATAAGTCAGTATAACAGACAAATAATTCAGTATAACAGACAAATAATTCAGTATAACAGACAGAAACAAGTCAGTATACTAGTAACAGACAGAAACAAGTCAGTATAACAGACAGAAACAAGTCAGTAAAACAGACAGAAACAAGTCAGTATAACAGACCGAAATAAGTCAGTAAAACAGACAGAAACAAGTCTTTATACCAGTCAGAAACAAGTCAGTATAACAGGCAGAACAAGTCAGTATAACAGACAGAAACAAGTCAGTATAACAGACAAATAATTCAGTAAAATAGACAGAAACAAGTCAGTATAACAGACAGAAACAAGTCAGTATAACAGACAGAAACAAGTCAGTATAACAGACAGAAACAATTCAGTAAAACAGACAGAAACGAGTCAGTATAACTGACAGAAACAAGTAGTATAACAGACAGAAACAAGTCTGTATAGCAGACAGAAACACATCCGTATAACAAACAGAAACAAGTCAGTACAACAGACAGATACAAGTCAGTATACCAGATAGAAACAATTTAGTATAACAGACAGAAACAAGTCCGTAAAACAAACAGAAACAAGTCAGTATTACAAACAGAAACAAGTCAGTATAACGACAAAAACAAGTCAGAAACAAGTCAGTTTAACAGACAGAAACAAGTCAGTTTAACAGAGAGAAACAAGTCAGTACAACAGAAAGAAACAAGTCAGTATAACAGACAGAAACAAGTCAGTATACCAGACAGAAACAAGTCAGAAACAAGTCAGTTTAACAGACAGAAACAAGTCAGTACAACAGAAAGAAACAAGTCAGTATAACAGACAGAAACAAGTCAGTACAACAGGAAGAAACAAGTCAGTATAACAGACAGAAACAAGTCAGTATAACAGACAGAAACAAGTCAGTACAACAGACAGACACAAGTCAGTATACCAGACAGCAACAAATCCGTATAACAGACAGAAACAAGTCAGTACAACAGAAAGAAACAAGTTAGTATAACAGACAGAAACAAGTCAGTATAACAGACAGAAACAAATCCGTACAACAGACAGAAACAAGTCAGTACAACAGACAAATACAAGTCAGTATACCAGATAGAAACAAGTCAGCATAACAGACAGATACAAGTCAGTACAACAGAAAGAAACAAGTCAGTATACCAGACAGAAACAAGTCAGTATAACAGACAGAAACAAGTCAGAAACAAGTCAGTTTAACAGACAGAAACAAGTCAGTACAACAGAAAGAAACAAGTCAGTATAACAGACAGAAACAAGTCAGCACAACAGAAGGAAACAAGTCAGTATAACAGACAGAAACAAGTCAGTATAACAGACAGAAACAAGTCAGTACAACAGACAAATACAAGTCAGTATACCAGATAGAAACAAGTCGGTATAACAGACAGAAACAAGTCAGTACAACAGACAGATACAAGTCAGTACAACAGAAAGAAACAAGTCAGTATAACAGAAAGAAACAAGTCAGTATACCAGACAGAAACTATTCAGTATAACAGACAGAAACAAGTCCGTATATCTGCCAGAAACAAGTCAGTATAATAAACAGAAACAAATCCGTATTACAGACAGAAACAATTCAGTATAACAGACAGAAACAATTCAGTATAACATACAGAAGCGATTCAGTATAACAGACAGAAACATTTCAGTATAATGACAAACAATTCAGTATAACAGACAGAAACAAGTCAGTACAACAGACAGAAACAAATCCGTATAACAGACTGAAACAAGTCAGTATAACAGACTGAAACAATTCAGTATAACAGACTGAAATAATTCAGTAAACAGACAGAAACAAATCCGTATAACAGACAGAAACAAGTCAGTATAACAGACTGAAACAATTCAGTAAAACAGACAGAAGCAATTCAGTATAACAGACAGAAACATTTCAGTATAACAAAAGAAACAAGTCAGTATAACAGACTGAAACAAGTCAGTATAACAGACTGAAACAATTCAGTATAACAGACAGAAACAAATCCGTATAACAGACAGAAAAAAGTCAGTATAACAGAAAAAAAACATTTAAACATACACAGATATTTTGCAATCTACTGAAGTTGCTGTAAAATATGTGCTTGTATGTCATTTATTTAAATTTGTTGTAACAAACACGTGTAGGAGAATTTAAAACAGTAGAAAACATTACATGTCAGTTCAACTGTTTGGAATTGCTAGGTTTATAGATTAATCAGTGTTGATATTATTTGCCATATAGACTAGAATTAGTCCGAATTATTTGTTTGCTAATAAAATTACCTATTATCTAGAAAATCTACAGAAATCGACGGAAAATTCAAACCAGCGATCATATTCACATCAAATACAATTCAACACGTAGAAATGTGTCGATCGTAATAAGTCGGCTTCTAGCTGTTTTATTGTAAAATACATCATTTCACAGATTGCGTATTCGTATTCATTAAGACTTTGATAAAGATTAAATCGCAAATAATTTTGCTTTCTAAATATAGAAAATAATATAAATGCAGACGATCAATTTTGTCAAATTGTTGCAAGACCATCATGTTACAAGGAAACGGATCGAGTGTACATAACTGTTCAATGTTATAATTAACGAGGTCAATAAAGCATCAATTGACTGAGGCAGTATTTCATACAGGATTGTATTTTATTGTGCAGTTATAATAGCAATTTTCTCAGTGCATATAGATACTTGAAACACATTTATTCTGAAACAAATATGGTGTTTAGTACACATGTATGAATTCCCTATAACGAGGTAATGTTTATTCTGACCTCGTGTTGTTGTTCGTCTGGTCTATCAAACAAAAGTCGAGTAGTTAGCGAGACGTGAACCCGCAGACCATGTGATGAATAGAAGTTTCTAACCTGTTTATCTTTATTATAATGAACAATCATGTATATTTAAATTAATATAAACATTATCACAGATAGTTACTAAGACATAACATTTCATCCAAAAAGAAAAAAATCTCTTCTTTAACTTTAGCAAACGTTCTATTATTGTTAACATATTTGAAATACATTTTTCGATTTTTTTTAAATATGACAACAAATATGTTTTGCATATTTACATAAGACATGAACAATGAAATAAACAACATTTAATATCCAACATCTTTCCATAAATACAGAAATATTCTCGAAAAGATGCGTAGTCTTACCGTGAAAAATGACTAAATATTTACATATACATGGTTGACTATCATCTGAGAGTATCCTACTAGAATGAGTTCTTCATAATTGAGACTATTAAAACGATGATCTGCTGAGGCAGACTCATGACAATCTGACAGAGTTTTAATATGGACCTTCATCACATCGCTCAATTTTGAGTTGTTTACTAGGTTAACCAACAATTTAAGGTACCCGGACCACGTGATCATATTTGGTTTCCAGGATGTCTGTTGTTTTTAAGCAGACTTTGGAAATGTTCGGCAAACATCGGAAATACTATTTGAGTAACTAATTTTTTTGTCAAAACTGTAAACATTGACTCAAAGTAAAACAATATATTTAATTTTTACCTTTAATTGGCAATAGATTGATTAATAAAGCTTTATTTCTTGGTTGAAAAATAAAATTTAACGGTAACTTCAATAGGTTCGGATACCTTAAAGGATTTTCTGTTTTTATTAACGGCGGCAATTTTAGTTGAACTGTTGGCTTGTCAGATATATAATTACCAAGTTTATAGTATTGGCATAATTCATTCAGAGAAGACGATTAACAAGTAAAAAGTTTAGGAACGGGTGGACGGACTGCGAACGACAAGTAATCACTCCGACTTGCAGTCGAATAACCTAAAACACAGAACAATGAAACGACACGCGCAGATAACGTTTAAAGAAAAACTGAATTATATTTAATATTCTAATTAACAACACCAGCAATCATAAATAAGAGACACACACAAATAAAACAGCGTTGAGATTACGTAATGCACTCTCTGTCAAAGAGAACATAACTGGTTTCCAAATATAACGTCTGCGGGACTATAGTTGTCGTCTGTACGTGACGTTTGTATACAAAAAACGATACCTAGAATCCTCATCTATTTTATTTATCTATCATGGCGTCAACCAATGTGTGGCAGAGGTGATTGTGGTTGACGTACGATACCCAGAATCCTTTGCATAAACATTGTACTTTATTAAAGTAACTATCACTAATCTTCCACATTATTACGACCATAGGGATCGAAATAGACTTAAAACATAATAATGTTTACTTAAAGTAACTGTAAAGAAAGTAAAAATGTCATACTTACAGAGTTATTTTTGTATTTTTGACATTTGTGATGAACCATCAAATTAAATCTCGGTTTCTTTGTTCTAAAATATCTATATTTGGTATTGTAAAGGAATTAACAAACACATCACGTGGGAGATGCCGTATCAAGTCTGTTATGCAAATTAAGTGATTTATTAAATCCGGGCTTTAAATGCTTGAATGAAATAAGGAAATGTTACTATCCATTAAACTATAAACATCTATATTAGTTTAAGCCATCGTTTTATTTCTGCCACGACATTAACGGAACTTATGCCTTAACGAATATGCACACATAATATAATATATAGAATATTCCGACCAACCATACGACTATTTCATTAGCCAGATCACAATTATGTTATCAGCTTTTAACTTCATACTTAAACAATTCCTTAACGTCCAGCGAGCAATATTGAAGTTATATTCAGGACGAACAATAAATCAACATGAAAATGGGGGTGGACTGCGACTGAAAAAAGTATGGAGGACCAGGTAGAGGTGGCTAATTTAGTCTTTTGAAGACTACCATAAGCCACTTATTTTTTAAATCTACAAATGGTATGTATTGTACAAGGAGGGTGGAATTCTGCTTTATAATATGACGACCCCAACAAAAGGACCTCCCTTATCTGCCATTACATGGGGACGTAATAGGCAGCTCCAAGAGTGTAGTACTGAGAACCCTCGAAGTATGGTTACAGTTTAAACGACTAAAGCAGCCTTCTAAATAATAACATCATTATAAACATTTGAAACATGTGTACATGTAACCATTAAGTTGATTTGTTGACATTGAGATGAAGCTTTATAAAACGTTTAAGCAAACATAAGAAACACATACTACATAAATATTTACATGTGTAAACTGTATGTGACTTCTATAAGAAATACTCTGATTATTACCTGTGATTGGAGTGTACGTTACCATCACAACATAATAGTAGCATTACACTGTAAACTGTATCTGAATTCTCTGAATGTGCAATGTTGTTGTTGTAAGTTATTTAAGGTTAGTTATACATTAGCTATATATATTTCATTTCTGGAGGCATAAAAGCAAAAACACTAAGGACATGTTCTAATACCGTCTATTGTTCTCTGGACCTGACTCGGGTCAATGTGTGCTCCAGTCTAAATCTTAATAAACAAGTATTGCAATTGTCAACTTCCTGTTCGTCGATAGCAACACTCCGGAGGGTCCAGCGTATGGTGTGTATATTTAACAACTATTATGCTATGCAAGATGTAGCAGTATCGGGTTTTCTAGCTCGTTCACTTCTGTTGACTACTAAGCTACTTAAACAAGGGTTTATTGTACCTAGGCTAGATCTTGCAGTATCGGGTTTTCTAGCTCGTTCACTTCTGTTGACTACTAAGCTACTTAAACAAGGGTTTGTTGTACCTAGGCTAGATCTTGCAGTATCGGGTTTTCTAGCTCGTTCACTTCTGTTGACTACTAAGCTACTTAAACAAGGGTTTGTTGTACCTAGGCTAGATCTTGCAGTATCGGGTTTTCTAGCTCGTTCACTTCTGTTGACTACTAAGCTACTTAAACAAGGGTTTGTTGTACCTAGGCTAGATCTTGCAGTATCGGGTTTTCTAGCTCGTTCACTTCTGTTGACTACTAAGCTACTTAAACAAGGGTTTGTTGTACCTAGGCTAGATCTTGCAGTATCGGGTTTTCTAGCTCGTTCACTTCTGTTGACTACTAAGCTACTTAAACAAGGGTTTGTTGTACCTAGGCTAGATCTTGCAGTATCGGGTTTTCTAGCTCGTTCACTTCTGTTGACTACTAAGCTACTTAAACAAGGGTTTGTTGTACCCAGATTGATTTCCTTTAGAAGAAATTCTATGGTCATTATCATGACTCAATTTATCGAAATCAATCTCTCAAATACAATTAGAAATTTTTGCTTAGTCACAAGTTGACATTTTCTCAAACATGACAATGAGTAATTCGATTCAATGGGTGCCTAATTAGAGGTAGGCACTGCTTACGCGTCAGAAGCACCATAGTTTCATAAGATTCGGGTTTGGGGTTTTTTGTAGTATTGTATATGTTTGTCTAGATCCGGATTTGCAATTGTCGGATTCCTTGGAATTTGTTCTTCCTACAGGTATTCACAACCTTTCCGTCTAAATAAAAACTAAATGCCATTATTATAGTTGGTAAAATCTCCCCAAAAAACCCCAAACACACTAACAAGTGAATGTTGTAATTATTTACAGATTTGTAAAAATGAACATCCGGTTTTCGATATCTTGTTTTATTAGACTAATCCAAATACCCAAATATCACCGTGATCGATGATGTTTGGTTTATATATGTGTTTATGTGTTTGTTTATTAATCTGTGTTATCAATGAGGAACGTTTATTGCACTAAATGTTTTAACATAAGCAAATGTTAAAGCAAACATGGATTCTGTTAATAGGTAACGCCCAGTACTTTACAAGTAGTTCAATACGTCATTCAATAAGAGTGGTAAGATCAATGCTTGAAGCAAAATATTACATATAAAGGTTCGTTATCATTTCAGGGTATGCCTTTCAATCCAATCTTCAAAAATAAACTTTCATTAATATATATACAAGATGCAATACGATTTAATCTGCGGTCTACTTTAAAGTTAAAACGAATAATGAATAACTGGTCGTAAATCTGTTATTCTCTGGCATACAGTAGGATTTAGGCTTAACGTCATGACAATAAACCTATCGTGGTAATAGCTGTATAATGCAGGTGCGTGTCTTGTCTATTGAACTAATTCAATGTCAAAGAAGAAGAACTGATCAATAAAGTGTGTTTTTGTTTTATGGTTGGGTATGTTTTCTCAGTCATTCACCCTACTGTATTGTGATGCATTTCTTAGAAAATTGCGTCAGTTTCTTCTTTGGCCATGTACACACATATCTTTTTGTATCCAGCATTTTATTTCACAGCAAACAAAAACAGGGAAAGATCACAGACTCGTCTTCAATTATTTAGCTGTAAAAGTATGTTGTTTAAAGTAAAGTGAAAAACGTATCGGATTCAAAAGGCCTGTTTGCTGTTGCACTTTTAATTTTGGTTTCAAGAAATCTGGATTTAATATAAAGAGCCAGCAAATTTAAAACAGATCTTAATGTTGCTTTCTTGGACAAAGTGTTAGGTTTGACGCCGTATAAGAAATCTTATTCTGCATTCAAATCTTACAGTATTAAATTGCTCTTTAAGAGTTTTATTTCGTAAATATTTGAGTATTTCACTTTCGTAGTCGTTGTCTTATTAAATATAGTTTGACAAGTCAATTCTAATCAGTTTCTAGTTATAAACTTCCTGGTCCTCTCTCACTTGTACTTTTGTTGATATGTATAGTCTGGTTAATTTCTGATATAACATGATAATACCGCTGGATAATGTTAAGACTTCATTTACAAGTTCCTGTACTTTCTTTGACATTTATTTTGACAGCTGAATCTGTCACTAAACTGTTCCTATTGCTAAGATACCAGCAATCATATGGAGCGCTGGAATTCCAAAAATAGGTTCCTGTCTGGCCTGTCGTTTAAGGAACCAAATTGATTTTTTTCCAGTACAAGAATCCCGATTGCTCACAACAATAAACAAATAATATTGCCTAAATGAAGAAATTCAAGTTTCATTTCGTGTTGATGTATTGGTTTTATACGTTTCTACATTTGTCGGTAGTGTATTTCAATAATAAAGAAGTGGGGATATCGTCAGCCAGCAGTTCCCGCCAAACTATCTTAAAAGTGAAAGTTCCAAGCAAATTATGGATGCACTAGTTAATTGTTTTTCATTACTTTTATTGTTCTATTTTTAGTGATAAACTTCATTTTTAGCTTTATCGGTCTCTGTCTCTTTTTTTAAATTATCGCTTGTGTTTTGTAGACCGTTAATTTTCTATTTTGCAATAAAAAGTTTCAGAAATAACTGTAAGTATTGACACTTTTTATGAATGAAAAGTAAGTCTTAATATTGTTCGTTACCAGTGCTTGATATTATGAAGTTTACAAAGATCGGTCACCTAATTTTTCGGAACCATTCCACTTGCTCGAATTACAATTAATTAGAAAGTTGTTAAAGGTTGATTAAGAAATGTGTTACAATGACACGACACGCAAACCTAACGTAGTGCAATTCTTACCAGAAAGAAAATCTATTATTACCCATTAGTTGGGAGTATAATGGTAAGTTCTGTGAAAATCGGACACAAATTCAAGATAATTAATCGCCTTCATAACAAATGTCAAATGATAATAGGTCGCTTCTTCAAAACTTAAAAAAATGTACTCACCAACTCTACAGAACCATATTGTCGCCGGCTAAACACATCTCGACGGAATGTTAAATCTGACGCCGGGGAACTGTAAAATATAAAACATATCAAAACTTCAAATAAACATTATATATATCTCTTTTTATCAATGCTTAGATGATGAAAATGCAAAAAATGACATTCTATCGAGAATTTACATCTGGATTAGAAAAACAAAACGGGTTATATTTGATAAATATTCCCATTCGGGGAAATCTATGCAAGGTTGGAGCAATAAAATCGTTAATCTTATGCCAATTAAAAATATCATCTTTGTGTAACCTACGTAATTTGATACTAATTTCAATCAATTTATCTTTTAAATCACTCATATTGCAGTTATTCACGATCCTGCTGTGTGTTGGGAACTGCAGTTATTTATGCGTTCACTGTGTGATCGGGACTTCACTTAGTTTTATTTTATGCCGTCAATTATTCATTAAAAGCCGAATAAAACAAAACAAAAGTATAAAACCCTTGTCGAAAATTCGACTCTAAACGAGTTCTATAAAAACTTGTTTGACTTATAGTCGACATAAAAGCTTCCAAGTCAATTAAACGACTTACGAAGTAGAAATAACATTAACGACTTCTGACGTCGACATACATGTTCATGTGGGTTAATATAAAACATTCCGTGTTGTTCTTTCAATATATTATGAATATTATGAGATATTTTACTCAGTTCTTTGAATCTTTTGTGTAAATATTATTTTATTATCAAAATGTTGATTCACATATTATTATGTTGCATCATCGGTGACAGGTGTTGGTTCAAAGAACTCCACCCAAAGAGCTACCCCCGCGCGTCCCTAGGTGGCACTTCGAGAACTCCGCCTGTATGGCGGTTGTCAAGAGATACAAAGCAACCATGTGAGTGGGAAAATGGTTGTCAAGGTTGTAAGGAGCACGCTCCGTGCACGTTAAAGTCCACTTTTATAGATGTCAATAACGGTTGAAGCATCATATACGCTACGATGTCCATACCCAACTTTCACTAGTCTATGTTATTCTTTTCCACCCATTGCTAAAATGCCTCATGAGTATGTTTTAAACGAGCTAAACAAATAAAGTCCCATCAACTTGACGCAAGTAATTTAATTTAATTAATAAATTAAGTCAAAAAGACTTGGAGTATATCCGGTAAATCATTTTGTGACGTTAGATGGAGAAATTGACTTAAAAGGTGTTTCTACACATTCTTTATTCTATCAACAATGTAAAAAATTCATAATATGATATGTTAAAGAGACATGCCTCATTTCATTTACAAAAAAGTAAGTATGAACAACAAAATGTTTACACGTGTAAATATTTAAGTGATCATAACGTTGTGATAATTACGTGCAATTGACTACATACAATTAACAACAAGTATTGGTCGGAGTATTTCCTTATAAGGTATCGACGTATCCAGTCATTAATACCTTGTTAGGGCAATAATGGCACCAAGTTATCAAATAAGTGGTTTGATTAATTATCACACACTTAAAAGCTATCACATTATCTTCATGATTTAAGTTGATCGGTACACCTGTCTTGCAGAGAAACCTTGACACTGGGTATTCTAGAGACAAAACTCTTGAAAACTATGTATACATACATACATCAACTATGTTGATGAAAGATCAACAACACGATAACTTGACGTATGATTTTTGATTTGTTAGAAATCAGGAATAAAAATATTACGATTTTACCTGCTTTTATAATTTTGTATAATAAAAATATAATAATCGAGAGGTCCGTTGAATTTTATCGTCACATTTTTCTTAGCATGATAAATGAAATAATTCTGAAATTTTGTCAATAACTATGTATGATGCCATATCGTGGGATTCATTTTCAGACCTCTCTGGAGTTATAGATCATCAAAGAGCTGCCACATTGTGGGATTCATTTTCAGACCTCTCTGGAGTTATCGATCATCAAAGAGCTGCCACATTGTGGGATTCATTTTCAGACCTCTCTGGAGTTATAGATCACCAGAGAGCATAAGCTCACAGCAACTTGTTAATTTTGTGGACGGATTTTTTTTGTAGCTACCGGTAATGTTTTGTTTTACGTTTATTGCATTAAAACAGTTTTTGTAGATTATGGTACATACATAGCAGCCCATTCCCTGCTCAGTACACAGACATAACAGCCCATACCTTGCTCAAAACACATATATAACATCCCAGCCCCTGTTTACTCAGACATAACAGCCATCCCTTGCTCAAAACACATCTATAACATCCCACCCCCTGTTTACTCAGACATAACAGCCAATCCCCTGCTCAGTACACAGACATAACAGCCCATACCTTGCTCAAAACACATATATAACATCCCAGCCCCTGTTTACTCAGACATAACAGCCATCCCTTGCTCAAAACACATATATATCATCCCACCCCCTGTGTACTCAGACACAACAGCCCACCTCCTGTGTACTCAGACACAACAGTCCACCTCCTGTGTACTCAGACACAACAGCCCACCTCCTGTGTACTCAGACACAACAGCCCACCTCCTGTGTACTCAGACACAACAGCCCACCTCCTGTGTACTCAGACACAACAGCCCACCTCCTGTGTACTCAGACACAACAGCCCACCTCCTGTGTACTCAGACACAACAGCCCACCTCCTGTGTACTCAGACACAACAGCCCACCTCCTGTGTACTCAGACACAACAGCCCACCTCCTGTGTACTCAGACACAACAGCCCACCTCCTGTGTACTCAGACACAACAGCCCACCACCTGTGTACTCAGACACAACAGCCCACCTCCTGTGTACTCAGACACAACAGCCCACCCCCTGTGTACTCAGACACAACAGCCCACCTCCTGTGTACTCAGACACAACAGCCCACCTCCTGTGTACTCAGACACAACAGCCCAACCCCTGTGTACTCAGACACAACAGCCCACCTCCTGTGTACTCAGACACAACAGCCCACCTCCTGTGTACTCAGACACAACAGCCCACCTCCTGTGTACTCAGACACAACAGCCCACCTCCTGTGTACTCAGACACAACAGCCCATCCCCTGTGTACTCAGACACAACAGCCCACCTCCTGTGTACTCAGACACAACAGCCCACCTCCTGTGTACTCAGACACAACAGCCCACCTCCTGTGTACTCAGACACAACAGCCCACCTCCTGTGTACTCAGACACAACAGCCCACCCCCTGTGTACTCAGACACAACAGCCCATCCCC
Organism: Limnoperna fortunei; assembly: GCA_944474755.1. Lineage (NCBI taxonomy): Eukaryota > Metazoa > Mollusca > Bivalvia > Mytilida > Modiolidae > Limnoperna > Limnoperna fortunei. The sequence goes on along the minus strand of OX104114.1, from coordinate 5,390,769 downwards.
TGTGTACTCAGACACAACAGCCCACCTCCTGTGTACTCAGACACAACAGCCCACCTCCTGTGTACTCAGACACAACAGCCCACCTCCGGTGTACTCAGACACAACAGCCCACCTCCTGTGTACTCAGACACAACAGCCCACCTCCTGTGTACTCAGACACAACAGCCCATCCCCTGTGTACTCAGACACAACAGCCCACCACCTGTGTACTCAGACACAACAGCCCACCTCCTGTGTACTCAGACACAACAGCCCACCTCCTGTGTACTCAGACACAACAGCCCACCACCTGTGTACTCAGACACAACAGCCCACCTCCTGTGTACTCAGACACAACAGCCCACCTCCTGTGTACTCAGACACAACAGCCCACCTCCTGTGTACTCAGACACAACAGCCCACCTCCTGTGTACTCAGACACAACAGCCCACCCCCTGTGTACTCAGACACAACAGCCCACCTCCTGTGTACTCAGACACAACAGCCCATCCCGTTTTCATTGAGCAAGTATATGTATCACAATATGTTATTCATTAGCTTTATAGTTGTTAAAAGCCACGTAGTACACCTTGGAGGCGATTATGAAACCTAAAGGTAATCTGGTGAAAATGGTGCGATGGGCTTCAACGTGTATTCAAAATGATTATCAGCTTTTCTGTAGAAGTATTTTTGAAAGAATTATATTAAAAGATGGGGTATTCGACATACACGTATCAGGAGGGGTATTATACATACACGTATCAGAGGAGATATTTGACATACACGTAGCAGGAGGGGTATTATACATACACGTATCAGAGGAGATATTTGACATACACGTAGAAGGAGGGCTATTCGCCATAGACGTATCAGCAGAGGCATTTGACATACACGTAGCAGGAGGGGTATTCTACTTAAGCGTATCAAGAGGGGTATTTGACATACACGTATCAGTAGGGGTATTTGACATACACGTATCAGGAGGGGTATTTTACATAAACGTATCAAGAGTAGTATTCTACATACACATATCCGGAGGGTATTTGACGTAAATGTATCACGAGGGTTATTCGATTTACACGTATAACACAGCATAAAGACATACGAAGAAGAAACCCTTTTCAAATTGTAGGCATATCATTTTAAAAAATGTCTAAGTAATATTTTATCATTTGTGTTCAAAATGTTTTAGCAGTTTCAAATTTTGTGATATCTAAAATTATTTACTAATGATTTAATGATGAGAATATCTCACAAATATGTTATTGCGTTTGTCCGTTTCATTATAAACTTCTCTTTTTATTATAAAGCTCATACTATCAATTAAAACCTAATAGAATGTTAGTCTTCAAATTGTCACTAAACTTTTGTGTGCCATAGTATTATATAAAGTCTAAACATACATTTATATAAGTTTATCTTTTGCAGTTCATTTATTAAATTTGCAAGTCAGTACGGTTTAGCAATACTGTGTAAGATGACACACATTGACAATTGTAATCTAAAAAATAACGCATTATTCGTGTAATTGTCATAGGTCTAATAAACCTTAGTAAAACACATTATTCGTGTAATTGTCATTGGTCTACTAGACCTTAGTATAACACATTATTACAAAAATTATATTTACCTTACACATCGCCTTCTGAAAAAGTCCTCTTTAGACCACGTGGTCCGTCGTATTGTTTCTATCCTAAAATTATTGGGTGGTTTTCGTTTAAAATTTGACAGTGATTTAGATCGTAATCTGAAAACCACCTCGTTCATTTTAAATTAAAATAAACTGCCTCTGCAAGTCTTCTACATTGAGTCTTTATATACTTATGTTCTATATGCAGAATTTTCTTAATGAGTCGTCGCCATTTACGCCCTCTAGGATTAAAGGCTACTGATACAATAATCGAAAATCAATCACGGTTCCTCTTTATAGAACATAAAATTTCCTTTAAATCGACAAAATATCAATAACATGCTCATTGAGAAGTCAACGATTACTTAGTATCATCACATCCGTCATCTTACGATACATAGTTTTACAGTTGATTATATCTTGAAGTGTTTTCACCCTGTCATTGTGTCAGGAACGATAACAGGTCTATTGTCGATTACTCGTCAAATTATTGGCAGATGTGCATATCTATAAATTAATATCATCATTGTTGATTGCCATGAAAGGAGGAAAACGGGTACTATAACAAAAGTGATTTTACACCGGAGCAACACAGCGAAATGTTGGGGATCACCTTTACCAGATTTCAGAAAACCGTCTTACTGGTAATGTTATCATATTTCCTGTACATTTGGTAGTGGAGTAAAATGCAATACTTTCCGGATAGTTGTCAATAAGTTATTAATAAATGACTTTAAATGTAAGACATTGGCATAAAGCTCTAAGATGTTATTTTCATGTCTTGTAGATACATTGATTGTATTATACATTTGCTAATAGATTTAGATGAGAACATAATAAATACCAAAAGAAATTAACAAAAAAAACTGTACAATTATACAATTTCGCATTTATTTTTCATTCCAGACAATTAGTTTTGAGTCAAGAATCTTTTTTTTGTAGTTCAGAAAAACTATTAAACTTATCTCTTCCATGAATTGCTCAAGTCAGTCAAGAATAATAAAACCGTATAAAATATAGGGGTATTGTAAGAGCATTTTATATACAAACTAAGTCATTTGTTAATGAATCCCTCCTTAGTTTTGTTAATGAATCCCTCCTTTGTTTTGTTAATGAATCCCTCCTTTGTTTTGTTAATGAATCCCTCCTTTGTTTTGTTCACACTTACATTCTGACACATTTAACCCGAACAAAACATAAAACTAATGTCAACAATAACATAAAAACGAACATTGCGTAAGATTTAATATGGAATTATAAATATAATTCGGTCGAGGAATACATGTAGAACATTGTTGGCAGTAAAAGCTACGGATAACCGGCGACCTGACAAACATTTTAGACTTGAGTAATACATTATCACTTTGGCTGGTCGCTTGTTTTCTAATATAAGAGAGTATGATTTTGTCAACTAATTGGTAAGCATTTACCGTGCTATATCGGTTAAATTCATTTGTTTTAACTAGTAACACAGTAATAATATTACAAAGGTAAAAGGGTATGGTATAAAGACGCTGCTTCTTGAAGTAACTCCTGTTATGGTAAATCATACAAAGGGAGACAATTGTTATTTGCTTCTTAATGTCCTCGGTGGACGAGTGGTCAGGGTAGTTAGTCATCTGCTATTGATCACGTGGTATGTCAACACACTACGGGCAAGGTGTGCTCGGCTCTAATGTTAATTGACAATGATTTAAAGTAATCCTAAGGAATGTCGGGAGTTTTCTCCCTCCCCTCAATAAAAACGGCACGCCAAGACATAGTTGTAAATATGCTAAAATTGGAGTTCGTATAAACAAACTAAAACATGTCATTTTCCTTTTGTTAACTAGTTTATTAATAAGCTTTGATTTGAAGCACCATACAACATACATGTATTGCAAAAAGTATATATTAAAGCTTTCGGTCAGAAATTAAGGCAGAAAACGTACATGATAGTCTTGCTTTATTTGAGACATTTTCAATATCAAAACCTATTTTGGTAGAATATCTTTTTTTTTAAATTCAGACATTCCTTAATTAAAAACGAGATCTCTGAGCTAATGCTCACTAGTGACACCCCCTCCAAAAAGCATTCGGTAAACAGGAAGCAGATGACCAAGAAACATGAAATCGCTATACACCATATGGCACTATAGGATAAACCAATATGCAAAATATCAGGTTTCTACGTGCTACAGTTGCTTAGAAATCTGCGACGGAAATTTTTGTTGCGGAAGAACGAGCGCACAAGGGTAAAACAGTATACCCAATCTCTTCAAAGCGGGGATATAATAAAAAGCGGCATGCGAATTGAACGTCCAGGGGCATAATCTGGTAAGCTATTCTTATGAAAACGAAGCCTCGATTTCAGAGTTGCGCTACATGTACCTTATAAATGTACCAAACGACATTACACAGTATAAACAAATATCTCTCAACCAGTCAAATTTAAAGACCAAAATCAAATTGACAAATTAACAAAACTTTTAAAAGTGTAATTAACGTTTTAATTTTTGTGCCACATAGCGATTTGTACCAACAATGCAACCGGAAGTCAATATAACTAACACTTTACGGGTAGATCATATAATAATTAAATGTATTCTACAAACTTTCACACAATGATGGAATTTCAATAATAATTTAAAAATTCATACGTGAAAATGAGAATAAGTACCATATTTCATAGCCTAATGACTTTATTTCACTTACAGCCTCTAGCCTAATGTTAAAATCGTTTTCAATCAACACAATCATCAAAATTTATGTGCTTTATAAACAGAAATTTTTACCAATACTATCAAATTAGTAAATTTGTTTGTTTTTGCTTTGACGCATTCTTTTGAATTAAACACTTGAACATTTGATGTAAGTAAATATATAGCTGACATTAAAAATCTTAAAATGATGGAAATTCAATAAAAACAAGAGGACCTCTGAGAACGAGCAGTCTAACTATACTAAATGCCACACCCCCTTGGTAAAACTTTTTTTTGTTTCCATATTTTACATTTTTGTAAAAAACAAGTACTATCTTTAAAAAAAGATAGTCGACGCATTTAACTCTTAGAGATTTATGTAAAGTAGAACGGAAACTGAACAAACAACAACAATAAGAAAAATAAACTTAAAAAAACTTATCAAATGAAAGAAAGAGACAAGAAACAGTAACGTTTTCTTTCATTAATGTGTGTGTGGGGGGGGGGGCGGGGGGGCGGGTTAAATAATTAACGTGCTGCGAACTGTATCCAATTAAAATAAGGCTAAAACGGTTGCTGCATTGATGTATTAAACATGGACTTTTAAAACATGTTATTAAACAATAGGGTATTATCAAAAAGAGACTTTGCAATTAGAGCTCCATCTCCTGTCTGCACGTGAATGACGACGGACGCAACGAAAGAAGATACAGAATTAATGGCTTTAAAAATCATATAGCTAACAATAAACATATTAAAATATCCTCAATGAAAAGTTACTTCATAAGTTGAAGACCACAATGGTAAATAAACGAAATATAAACCTTTCTATTTTTTTCTTTCGATGTAGAAATATATATTTACTGGAAAAAAGTCCGTTAACATTTCAAAACTTCAAAACAGCACCTATTTTTTAAAAAGAAATTTCATAAGCAAATATGTACTTACATGCATCAAGTATTATTCATTACAGTTTGCTATTTTATCAATTTAACTATCTTTTAAAATGGAAACTTCAAAGTAAAACATTTTAATTAGAATTGTATTAACATGAACACAAAATGTCTAATTCAATGCTTATAAAATGCGAATTGAAATATGTCATGTGTACGCTATTCCGCCAAAAATAGTGGGGGGGGGGGAGATAAATAATTGCAACGGAACCATCAGCGAATTTTATCCTCAATTCTATGTGTGTATAGTAAACAATACATGTGTTATCGAACCACTGTGTCTCATGTAAGTCATTTGGCGTTCCGATAATTACAAATGACCTAATTACCTTTGTGTAGAATTATTTGTATGACAATAATTTCACGATAGAGAGAGATTGCTTGTGCAGGCGGTCAAATCCAGAAAATACGGCGTAAATATATCACCAGCGTGAGGATTGTTTATAGATATGATGGTCAACAATGCAAATATTAATTCTACCCTAGACGAAATGCGCAAAAAATACACGACGTATAGGTTTATCATTTTAATTATTGTTTATCAGTTCCAAATGGCATTCTTTGGCATAAAATCATTTTCTAAAGTTTAATTACGACTTCCAACTTTTTAAAAACACCAGTCTGTTGGAATAATAATTGAGAAATGCTTTTCAGAGTAAACTATAGTAGATTGTTCGAACGCAGAATTTTTTACTATTTTTGTCCAATCAGAATGCAAGTTTGTCTTCAATTATAGTAAGTTACCATGGGTAAGCGTCTTTTAGTTCAATAGTCACAATTCGAAAATATACCGACTGCGTCGGAAAAAAAACTCCAGTAGACTAAATTGATACAATAACCTTTCCATGTTTTATACTTTGCCTCTGTTGTTTACTTGTTACAAATCGTCCTTGACTTTTGTTACGGGAATTTTACATAATAAGTTAGCCATTTTTGTTTCTAAAAGAACCTTGCGTTGTTTACTACAGTTCGTCAGCTTTCGTGACGTTCAATGGTATTCGGACAAACCGCGAGACTTTTTCCGCCTAAACAGCAGAAGGCAGGGCTGTGTGCCGGAATGCCAACATTTTGAAAGACCAAAGAACATTGTAGGCTCTCATTAGTGAGGATTAAGGGGTCCCCCATACAGGTTATTAATTAACTGTAAAGGTAAAATTGTGTAATATTGTACTGGTGTAATAAATTATATTGAGTGATAGTATTTGTATATGTGCCTTGTGAATTTAAAAATTCTGCCTTCAGTCAATAAATACTTAACAAAATTATAAATTTTTAAAACAGATTTTAAGATACAAATACTATAGATAATAAATAGATATTTGCATATTTTCAAAGAATATATTTTGAATACTTTTTTTATCATTTTATTTTATCATTATAAATACATTCATTTATAGCAAAATAAAACAAACAGATAATAATTAGGAACACTACATTTCTCATTAAAATTACACACAGTACAAATAATGCAGCACAAGTCTATTAAGTTTTTATCCCAGATGGAGAAGCTGTGACACGGCATCCACATAGTCCATGAGTCATTGCTGTTTGCAGTAGGCGGAAAAATCTTCCATAAGTTTGTTCGCTCTTCCCTGATAGTTCGGCATATACAGCTGGACACATAGTACCTTCAAGCTGGATGTGGATGCTGTATATCATGTTCTTGTTGAAAAGTAATGGGCATGTGTAGAAGGTCCCATCACAGAAGATGCAGTCTGAAGCAGAAAGATGAGTCAGGTTTTCTGTCGATGCGCAGGCAAGGATGCGTTGTCCTTGTGTGGTGTCGTCGAATAGTGGGAATCGGTCTCAAGTTGTAGTCTGTGTCCACTTGCTATCAAGCTGGATGCCTGTAATAGTGGTGGGTAACTTGGGTGTCTGCCTGCTCTGTACAATATTTATTTTGCAGAGTTGATTGTCGGTATCTTCTCAACAACTTCTCTCGAATCGTCGCCCACATGTCATGCTTTGATTAAACTTCTTGGTAGATAGCTGGTATTGGTCTTAGTTCTTCATGGAAATTGGTCGATATCAGGTGCATGATGTCTTCGGCTACAATTTTTGCTTTGTCTGCAGAGTGACTGTGTTGATGCTGTCCTAGTCCAGTAATAGTATCGTTCTTGGTGTTGTTACTGGATGGGCATGCTGGTATATTTCATTTTTAGTAAGTTCTTTCACCACGGGTAGTTTTTCCCCGGAAAAGATAACCATTGAAGACTAAGTTGTTGCCTCCTAAAGTGTAAGCAGTAGTCACAGTTTATTATTCACGAATTAAGCAGCTTGGTATACTTACTTACTATACTTATAATTATTATAATTAATACATTATATTATCATCAATTTGTTAATTTTCACATTTTTAACAAAATTAAGTGTGATGCTTAAAATATTAATTAATTTATTTATATATTATTTTTACCTAAATAACACAATAATAATAAGTTCTAAATACATGTAATTTTAAAATTTTAAAATTCACACTTTTCTGTAAAAAAGGGTTATTTTACCTATGATTATACCTACACCCCTTGTTGTACCCCTTTGTAACCACTGAAACAACAAAACTTAATTATGTGATTTTAAAAATGTAGGCATTCCGGGAACACCCCGAAGGCATTACCCGAAGCATTTCAAATAGACAACAATCGATTTTTTTTAACGTACACTTCCGTTTTAATTTAGGTAAATTTCCATATGGAAAATAACCCTATCAAAATGATAAAACACCGCCATATTTAAAAGCACTGAATATCTCGAGGTAATAATTGTTGATTTCAAAAAGTATCCTTCTTGATCTACAAAAGGAGCATGAGCTGAACCATACGCGATCAACAGTTTGTTCGCTCTTCCCTGATAGTTCGGCATATACAGCTGGACACATAGTACCTTCAAGCTGGATGTGGATGCTGTATATCATGTTCTTGTTGAAAAGTAATGGGCATGTGTAGAAGGTCCCATCACAGAAGATGCAGTCTGAAGCAGAAAGATGAGTCAGGTTTTCTGTCGATGCGCAGGCAAGGATGCGTTGTCCTTGTGTAGTGTCGTCGAATAGTGGGAATCGGTCTCAAGTTGTAGTCTGTGTCCACTTGCTATCAAGCTGGATGCCTGTAATAGTGGTGGGTAACTTGGGTGTCTGCCTGCTCTGTACAATATTTATTTTGCAGAGTTGATTGTCGGTATCTTCTCAACAACTTCTCTCGAATCGTCGCCCACATGTCATGCTTTGATTAAACTTCTTGGTAGATAGCTGGTATTGGTCTTAGTTCTTCATGGAAATTGGTCGATATCAGGTGCATGATGTCTTCGGCTACAATTTTTGCTTTGTCTGCAGAATGACTGTGTTGATGCTGTCCTAGTCTAGTAATAGTGTCGTTCTTGGTGTTGTTACTGGATGGGCATGCTGGTATATTTCATTTTAAGTAAGTTCTTTCACCACGGGTAGTTTTTCCCCGGAAAAGATAACTATTGAAGACTAAGTTGTTGCATCCTAAAGTGTAAGCAGTAGTCACAGTTTATTATTCATGAATTAAGCAGCTTGGTATACTTACTTACTATACTTATAATTATTATAATTAATACATTATATTATCATCAATTTGTTAATTTTCACATTTTTAACAAAATTAAGTGTGATGCTTAAAATATTAATTAATTTATTTATATATTATTTTTACCTAAATAACACAATAATAATAAGTTCTAAATACATGTAATTTTAAAATTTTAAAATTCACACTTTTCTGTAAAAAAGGGTTATTTTACCTATGATTATACCTACACCCCTTGTTGTACCCCTTTGTAACCACTGAAACAACAAAACTTAATTATGTGATTTTAAAAATGTTGGCTTTCCGGGAACACCCCGAAGGCATTACCCGAAGCATTTCAAATAGACAACAATCGATTTTTTTTAACGTACACTTCCGTTTTAATTTAGGTAAATTTCCATATGGAAAATAACCCTATCAAAATGATAAAACACCGCCATATTTAAAAGCACTGAATATCTCGAGGTAATAATTGTTGATTTCAAAAAGTATCCTTCTTGATCTACAAAAGGAGCATGAGCTGAACCATACGCGATCAACAGTTTTTATTTATCACACAAAAACCTCACAAAAATACGTTCACGTGTGTTGTAGGTAGCCATCGGATATTTGCGTCTTAATATTTGGGCTGTGAATTAGTTAAAACATATTTTATTTGCTCAAATATGCAAATACATGTAGGATAAGAAACAAGTTAATCAAACTTATGAAGTCTTCTCCAGTATACAGTATGTAACAAAAATATTGACAGAGCAGCGTACATTGTAATACAATACAAATTATATTATGTTTGTTGGAGACATAACACAACTTTTGATGACAAATATTAAAGGAAAAATAGAAAAAAGAAGGGGCGGTGAATTCGAGCCCGACTTAGATCAAGGTGCTCTCGCCTCCATATTTAAGTGTCACAAACTGCTAGTTGTCCGGCCGAAGGTCTTGGGTTCTCATACTGCGCGACTTCCGCCCCAATAAAAACTAGACGCCATGCTATAGCTTACAGTGTTAAAAGTTGCGTAAAATAATATACCATTTAAACCATAATACCGCGAAAGTTTAATAACAAAGGAAAACACAAAATACATGTATTAGTAACGTAAAACATTAGACCATGAAAGATGTTCATCATTCTAGATCACTGACCGTTCACTGATTTAATACATTAAAAAAATAATCTTTTATTTTCATTATACTGATGCTGGTCATATGCCTATAAAGCGACCTGGCGAAACAGAGACCTAGACAACCCCAACCGATTCCACACGAACATTTATAAAATGTATAACATTCTTATCTTCACAACAAAATTTATTAACATGATTTCTAAATTTCTAAATACACATAGTTGTGTATATGGATGAAGCTACAGATTTGAACCGATAGCAGCAGCTTGTTCTCTTTATTTCATCCACCTTCAGATTTCAACCGATATGCAGCAGCTTGTTCTCTTTTTTCATCCACCTTCAGATTTCAATCGATATACAGCAGCTTGTTCTCTTTATTTCATCCGCCTACAGTTTTCACTCGATATGCTGCTGTTTGTTCTCTTTATTTGTTTGAACGCCCAGCGTGGAATCAACGTGTACCTATGCATACTACCTGAAGACGGATGCAAGAAAAGACACAGCATGTACCCATACTGCCAGAAGAATGAAAAGAAACAAGAAACATGTACCCAGACTGGCAGAAGACTGAAGCGAGACAAGAAACAACATGTATCCAGACTGCCAGAAGACTGAAGCGAGACACGAAACACCATGTACCCAGACTGCCAGAAGACTGATGCGAGACAAGAAACAACATGTACCCAGACTGCCAGAAGACTTAATGCGAGACAAGAAACAATATGTACCCAGACTGCCAGAAGACTAATGCGAGACAAGAAACAACATGTACCCAGACTGCCAGAAGACTGAAGCGAGACAAGAAACAACATGTACCCAGACTGCCAGAAGACTGATGCGAGACAAGAAACAACATGTACCCAGACTGCCAGAAGACTGTTGTGAGACAAGAAACAACATGTACCCAGACTGCCAGAAGAGTGATGCGAGACAAGAAACAACATGTACCCAGACTGCCAGAAGATTGATGCGAGACAAGATACAACATGTACCCAGACTGCCAGAAGACTGATGCGGGACAAGAAACAACATGTACCCAGACTGCCAGAAGACTGATGCGTGGCAAGAAACAACATGTACCCAGACTGCCAGAAGATTGAAGCGAGGCAAGAAACACCATGTACCCAGACTGCCAGAAGACTTAATGCGAGACAAGAAACAACATGTACCCAGACTGCCAGAAGACTTAATGCGAGACAAGAAACAACATGTACCCAGACTGCCAGAAGACTGAAGCGAGACAAGAAACAACATGTACCCAGACTGCCAGAAGACTAATGCGAGACAAGAAACAACATGTACCTAGACCGCCAGAAGACTGAAGCGAGACAAGAAACAACATGTACCCAAACTGACAGAAGACTGATGCGAGGCAAGAAACAATATTTACCCAGACTGCCAGAAGACTGTTGTGAGACAAGAAACAACTTGTTCCCCGACTGCCAGAAGACTGTTGTGAGACAAGTAACAACATATGTTCAGACTGCCAGAAGACTGAAGTGAGACAAGTAACAACATATGTTCAGACTGCCAGAAGACTGAAGTGAGACAAGAAACAACATTTACCCAGACTGCCAGAAGACTGAAGCGAGACAAGAAACAACATGTATCCAGACTGCCAGAAGAATGAAAAGAAACAAGAAACATGTACCCAGACTGGCAGAAGACTGAAGCGAGACAAGAAACAACATGTATCCAGACTGCCAGAAGACTGAAGCGAGACACGAAACACCATGTACCCAGACTGCCAGAAGACTGATGCGAGACAAGAAACAACATGTACCCAGACTGCCAGAAGACTTAATGCGAGACAAGAAACAATATGTACCCAGACTGCCAGAAGACTAATGCGAGACAAGAAACAACATGTACCCAGACTGCCAGAAGACTGAAGCGAGACAAGAAACAACATGTACCCAGACTGCCAGAAGACTGATGCGAGACAAGAAACAACATGTACCCAGACTGCCAGAAGACTGTTGTGAGACAAGAAACAACATGTACCCAGACTGCCAGAAGAGTGATGCGAGACAAGAAACAACATGTACCCAGACTGCCAGAAGATTGATGCGAGACAAGATACAACATGTACCCAGACTGCCAGAAGACTGATGCGGGACAAGAAACAACATGTACCTAGACTGCCAGAAGACTCATGCGAGACAAGAAACAACATTTACCCAGACTGCCAGAAGACTGAAGCGAGACAAGAAACAACATGTACCCAGACTGCCAGAAGACTGAAGCGAGACAAGAAACAACATGTACCCAGACCGCCAGAAGACTGATGCGTGGCAAGAAACAACATGTACCCAGACTGCCAGAAGATTGAAGCGAGGCAAGAAACACCATGTACCCAGACTGCCAGAAGACTTAATGCGAGACAAGAAACAACATGTACCCAGACTGCCAGAAGACTTAATGCGAGACAAGAAACAACATGTACCCAGACTGCCAGAAGACTGAAGCGAGACAAGAAACAACATGTACCCAGACTGCCAGAAGACTAATGCGAGACAAGAAACAACATGTACCTAGACCGCCAGAAGACTGAAGCGAGACAAGAAACAACATGTACCCAAACTGACAGAAGACTGATGCGAGGCAAGAAACAATATTTACCCAGACTGCCAGAAGACTGTTGTGAGACAAGAAACAACATGTTCCCCGACTGCCAGAAGACTGTTGTGAGACAAGTAACAACATATGTTCAGACTGCCAGAAGACTGAAGTGAGACAAGAAACAACATTTACCCAGACTGCCAGAAGACTGAAGCGAGACAAGAAACAACATGTATCCAGACTGCAAGAAGACTAATGGGAGACAAGAAACAACATTTACCCAGACTGCCAGAAGACTTAATGCGAGACAAGAAACAACATGTACCCAGACTGCAAGAAGACTGAAGCGAGACAAAAAACAACATATACCCAGACTGGCAGAAGACTGAAGCGAGACAACAAAACAACATATACCCAGACTGGCAGAAGACTGAAGCGAGACAAGAAACAACATGTACCCAGACTGCCAAAAGACTGATGTAAGACAAGAAACAACATGTAACCAGACTGCCAGAAGACTAATGCGAGACAAGAAACAACATATACCCCGACTTCCAGAAGACTGAAGCGATACAAGAAACAACATGTACCCAGACTGCCAGAAGACTTAATGCGAGACAAGAAACAACATGTACCCAGACTGCCAGAAGACTGAAGCGAGACAAGAAACAACATGTACCCAGACTGCCAGAAGATTGAAGCGAGCAAGAAACAACATGTACCCAGACTGCCAGAAGACTTAATGCGAGACAAGAAACAACATGTACCCAGACTGCCAGAAGACTGAAGCGAGACAAGAAACAGCATGTACCCAGACTGCCAAAAGACTGATGTAAGACAATAAACAACATGTACCTTGACTGCCAGAAGACTGATGCGAGACAAGAAACAACATGTACCCAGACTGCCAGAAGACTTAATGCGAGACAAGAAACAACATGTACCCAGACTGCCAAAAGACTGATGTAAGACAATAAACAACATGTACCTTGACTGCCAGAAGACTGATGTAAGACAATAAACAACATGTGCCCAGACTGCCAGAAGACTGAAGCGAGACAAGAAACAACATTTACCCAGACTGCCAAAAGACTGATGTAAGACAAGAAACAACATGTACCCAGACTGCCAGAAGACAGATGCGAGACAAGAAACAACATGTACCCAGACTGCTAGAAGACTGAAGCGAGACAAGAAACATGTACCCAGACTGCCAAAAGACTAATGCGAGACAAGAAAAAATATGTACCCAGACTGCAAAAAGACTGATGTAAGACAAGAAACAACATGTACCCTGACTGCCAGAAGACTGATGCGAGACAAGAAACAACATGTACCCAGACTGCCAGAAGACTGATGTAAGACAATAAACAACATGTACCTTGACTGCCAGAAGACTGATGTAAGACAATAAACAACATGTGCCCAGACTGCCAGAAGACTGAAGCGAGACAAGAAACAACATTTACCCAGACTGCCAAAAGACTGATGTAAGACAAGAAACAACATGTACCCAGACTGCCAGAAGACAGATGCGAGACAAGAAACAACATGTACCCAGACTGCTAGAAGACTGAAGCGAGACAAGAAACATGTACCCAGACTGCCAAAAGACTAATGCGAGACAAGAAAAAATATGTACCCAGACTGCCAAAAGACTGATGTAAGACAAGAAACAACATGTACCCTGACTGCCAGAAGACTGATGCGAGACAAGAAACAACATGTACCCAGACTGCCAGAAGACTGAAGCGAGACAAGAAACAACATGTACCCAGACTGCCAAAAGACTTAATGCGAGACAAGAAACAACATGTACCCAGACTGCCAGAAGACAGATGCGAGACAAGAAACAACATGTACCCAGACTGCTAGAAGACTGAAGCGAGACAAGAAACAACATGTACCCAGACTGCCAAAAGACTAATGCGAGACAAGAAAAAATATGTACCCAGACTGCCAAAAGACTGATGTAAGACAAGAAACAGCATGTACCCAGACTGCCAGAAGACTGATGCGAGACAAGAAACAACATGTACCCAGACTGCCAGAAGACTGAAGCGAGACAAGAAACAACATGTACCCAGACTGCCAAAAGACTTAATGCGAGACAAGAAACAACATGTACCCAGACTGCCCAAAGACGGATGAAAGACAAGAAACAACATGTACCCAGACTGCCAGAAGACTGATGCGAGACAAGAAACAACATGTACCCACACTGCCAAAAGACTGATGTAAGACAAGAAACAACATGTACCCCGACTGCCAGAAGACTGATGCGAGACAAGAAACAACATGTACCAAGACTGCCAAAAGCCTGATGTAAGACAAGAAACAACATGTATCCAGACTGCCAGAAGACTAATGCGAGACAAGAAACAACATGTACCCAGACTGCCAGAAGACTGAAGCGAGACAAGAAACAACATGCACCCAGACTGCCAAAAGGCTGAAGCGAGACAAGAAACAACATTTATCCAGACTGCTAGAAGACTAATACGAGACAAGAAACAACATGTATCCAGACTGCCAGAAGACTAATGCGAGACAAGAAACAACATGTACCCAGACTGCCAGAAGACTGAAGCGAGACAAGAAACAACATGCACCCAGACTGCCAAAAGGCTGAAGCGAGACAAGAAACAACAAGTACCCAGACTGCCAGAAGACTTAATGCGAGACAAGAAACAACATGTACCCAGACTGCCAGAAGACTTAATGCGAGACAAGAAACAACATATATCCAGACTGCCAGAAGACTGATGCGAGGCAAGAAACAACATGTATCCAGACTGCCAGAAGATTTAATGCGAGACAAGAAACAACATGTATCCAAACTGCCAGAAGACTTAATGCGAGACAAGAAACAACATGTATCCAGACTGCCAGAAGACTGATTTGAGAAAAAGTAAAAAACATAAAAAAAAGCAAAAGTATTATAAATATTGTATATCATATAGAAATATTTACTGATATAAACAGTCAGTAAGTCGAGAACAATTTTAATCTTTTTAATGTGTTTACACTACAAAGATCACGTACAACGCGAAAACAATCAAAACGGCACACCTAGTTTTCATTTCTAATTATAGACAACCACAGAGTTTTGAATCAGTTTATATCCAGTCACATTTTTTCTTTAAAACAAGAAGTAAACGCATTAAACTGTAGATCAAAATTGTTTCTATGGTAACCAATTTAATTCAGTGAAGATATTAGAAATTCTAAGCTTGTATGAATGCATAAAGACCGTGTTACTGTCACACGATAAATCCCAAGATTATAATAACTATATTTTTGAAATATGTGTTTTAAACATTAGCATAGAGGTTTTTTGTTTTTATTCCATATAAAGTGTACTTAACACTAACCTTTGTCACAGATTTATAGTATTCACACAAATATTTTTATGCAACATAGAGTAACAGAGATGTCTGAAATTATAATGGATAACCTGAAACACGTTATGTATAGTTATAATTAATTCAACTAGTGTAAGCATTTCAAAAATAGAAATAAAAAAGATTATGACCAAAAAATACTTTACTGTATATTAGTACACCGGATATTTACTCATTGTTGGTTTTCGTAATCCGATTGAAAAAAATAAATTGTTATAACAAGAAATGCAAACAGTTAGCTTATCGATTTTGACCCAGTTTCATAAAACTGTTTTTCCTTAAATCTCGCAATTATATTTTCCAGCAATCTGATTAGGGAAAATTAGAGTTGAGAATAAATTCTCAAATTTGAAATGTTTTATGAAACTAGATCCTAATGTAATAATTTTTTCATATTGAGTTGAAGACCTGTTACAGTAAAATAAGTTGCCCCATGCAGATTTTTGCAGTCATGATTTATTTAATTTTTACCACCAGCGATACAGCAAATCATAGATACCGTTTATGTTTGGCTTCTTTCGATTTAATTCTTTCAATAACAGAAACAATATGTTACGGAAAGGACAACTTTTTGGAGAAGTTTAGGAAAAAAACAGGTGTCGTTTTAAAAGATCATTAAAAACAAAATAGCTATTAAATAATATTGATGTTCTGGGGTCATACTGAGATGCCTCTAAGTGCTAAACTCACGGAGCTGCTCAGCACGTCTTCATATAGCGCATATTGGAGGCCCTCTTAATTGGTAAGGGTGAATAGTGGATAACGCACGTGTTTCGACAGTTTGTGATACAACCACGAAAGGACTCCCGTTAGACTATAAATATATCGATAGATTGAAAATTTGCTACAAAACCAAAAAAGAACTCACGTCAGAGAGACTAAAAATATATCGGTAGATTGAAAATTTGTTACAAAACCAAGAAAGGACTCACGTCAGAGAGACTAAATAGATCGGTAGATGGAAAATTTGGTACAAAACCAAGAAAGGACTCACGTTTTAGAGACTATAAATATATCGGTAGATGGAAAATTTGGTACAAAACCAAGAAAGAACTCACGTTTTAGAGACTATAAATATATCAGTAGATGGAAAATTTGGTACAAAACCAAGAAAGGACTCATGTTTTAGAGACTATAAATATATCGGTAGATGGAAAATTTGGTACAAAACCAACAAAGGACTCACGTTTTAGAGACTATAAATATATCGGTAGATGGAAAATTTGGTACAAAACCAAGAAAGAACTCACGTGTTGAGACTATAAATATATCGGTAGTTAGAATGAAAATAATTGCACAACCAAACAAGGACTTGTATTAATGCGGCGTGGCTATTTGTAATTTATGTTATGTGTTAATGCGGCGTGGCTATTTGTAATTTATGTTATGTGTTAATGCGGCGTGGCTATTTGTAATTTATGTTATGTGTTAATGCGGCGTGGCTATTTGTAATTTATGTTATGTGCTATTTTTAGTTAGTTAGTTAAGTTAGGTTTTGTTTGTTTGTTTGATTAATGTTTAACGCCATTTTCAGCTATTTTTCAGCTATGTCATGGCGTCCAGTTTTTATTGGGGGAGGAAGCCGGACGGAGAAAACGCGGACCTGCGGTATAAAAACTGGCAATCCTTGTCAATTAAGATTGGAGTTGAGTGCACTATGCCCGCAGTGAGAATCATACCCGCAATCTCAGTGTTGACAGGCCACACGATGAATAGTAGACTATTAAACTACCTTAACCACTCGGCCACCGAGGCCCCCTAGTTAAGTTAGGTTCTAATAATTTTTCTATCTAAGAATTGCATGCGAACACACAAGTTTTAACCTCCGATATCCACTCTGCAAAGATTTTGTCTGTTCACTCCGGGAGAACATAACTATAAATACATGGAAACACCAGATAACAAAATCCGTGCGAGACTGTTTTACGGTAGTCAAGGACGTTAATAACCCCTTTAAGTAAGTAATAACAAACTGCTTGATCTTTACAATATAAAAATGTATTAGTACCAATAAAGACATCCTATCAGGGATCTATAAATCATTTACCGACAGACTTGTCATTGATAAATAAAAGAATGAACACGGTAATATATGTCGGACTTCAACACATTGATTATAATCCATAAGAAGTGCCCGGATTATTGATCCTTAGTTTCGTCACATTTTAAACAACTTTAAAACTGAAAATTTCTTGTGTTTATCGGTTTCATAGAGGAGAAAAATGAAACGAAAACACGTAATAACAAAATGCAAAACGACAATCCTCAATCAAGTCCAAGAGAGAGGCACAATCGAGAAAAAATAATTCCTCTTTAATATTATTATTATAAACGTTCACAAATACATGTATACAAACCATAAAATGCTTATGTATATTGCTAATTAACACTCCTTTGATGTCGAAGAGAGTAATAACAATATCTCGCGGCCGTGAATAATTGATAATTTGTTAATAGTTTCTATGGGTATCAAAGATCGCGAATAATCAATGACGTAGATTTAACATATTTTGGCTTAAAAAATTGCGAGTTACTGATTTCAACGGCACAAGGAAATATTTCTGGTAAATATTGAAATCGAAAAGAGTTTGCGTACGCTTGGTCCCAATCAGATTCATTTAACTTTTTAGTAAATATAGTTTAAGCCAGAAAATCAAAATGATGGGTGGATGGTGGACTAATTAGATTTCAGAGTAAAACTTGACCAAACATGTTATTCAGAAAGTCACTTATATAGCCATATCTGATGCTGCATTATATCAACAAAGCAACATTTGTATGCTCTTACTGTCAGTATAACATGTATTCACAGGTTTAATGTTACTTCATCCGTCACGGAGCGCAAAGTATTCTTGTGGTAATACTCTCAATAGAAAAAGGGCTAAATTTTGGTAGTATAGATTCGTAATGTGACAATACGTTACTTAATTAACGCTCCAAAAATTGGGAGTCATGATGTGTATGCTTGTCAATGAAGCTTTTAACAAGTCAAAAAGCAAGACATGCATAAACTACATTATTAAATGCAGTTCTGAACAAAACCGATTATCAAATAAAAAATCTAAACAAATTAAACTATACCTTGACGATCTTTTTCTAAAGCATTCAATATCTTCCAAAGTAAACGTATTCCGGACCAGAGCATCTAAAGCGTGGTATTGTTTGGGTTTTCTCTTGACAGCTGTAAATGACTTAGACCTCTGGCGATACGGATCCATGTTTTCGACGTCAAATGTAATTTCGGGTTATTTTGGTGTTAAGTATATCCTCGTATATATTTTTTTAAAGAAAAATGTGTTAATCACATTTCATGTATTGTCTCATGGTGTTGATTCGTCACGGGAACCGACAAATTATCACATTTTACCATCATCAATCGATGCGCCAGGAGTTTAGCTGTAAAACCTACACCTTATGGCTATAGACGTTTTGCCTAGAGTCTTTACACAACAGGTTGTGAGGTTATCTGATCATGTTTAGTTATTTATTGATTCTAATTGTGACAATTACTTCATTCTAAAAGAGTGGGTTAATAAACTTGAAAACCATTGAACAAGTTCACCATTCGTCAATATGTCAATGAAGTTAACGATTTCATATACAACATTGAATTTTATATGTCAATTCACTCCATAACGTAATTTTTACAAATCAGAAGAATGTCGTTTGCTCATCAATTTTGATATTATTCGTTATCAACAAACACAGTGACGTGAATGACATGATTAACAGTTTATTATCTATTCACTTGAAGCATTTCATTCAGTAATCTTTACTAATGATGAATATTGATATCGCATATATTAAATAACTCGTAATAATCCGATGTCAACTCTAGTTTACATGACACAAATCTGTTTCAAGTTATTAGATAGAAGTAGTTTAAATTAATCAATCTGTCAAATTGTACAAATTCTTTGCTATAAATTCTGTTTCTTTTGTAAAATAATTTATCTGTATATTGTGTCGACGCTGCGGTTGAGGTCTGCTTTTCAAACTCACCAAACGTTAAGTTAAACCGAAAATAAATGGTTACCACTCCATCAACCTGTGTGTTAGTTTGGTCAGGTGTTGTAGCCACCCCGTCAATCGGTGTGTTAGTTTGATCAGGTTATGTAACCACTCCATCAATCGGTGTGTTAGTTCGGTCATGTGGTATAACCACTCCATCAATCGGTGTGTTAGATTGGTCAGGTGCTATTAATCACTCCATCAACCTGTGTGTTAGTTTGGTCAGGTGTTGTAGCCACCCCGTCAATCGGTGTGTTAGTTTGATCAGGTGGTGTAACCATCCCGTCAATCGGTGTGTTAGTTCGGTCATGTGGTCTAATCACTCCATCAGTCTGTGTGTTAGTTCGGTCATGTGGTCTAACCACTCCATCAATCGGTGTGTTAGTTCGGTCATGTGGTATAACCACTCCATCAATCGGTGTGTTAGATTGGTCAGGTGCTATTAATCACTCCATCAGTCTGTGAGTTAGTTTGGTCAGGTGTTGTAGCCACCCCGTCAATCGGTGTGTTAGTTTGATCAGGTGGTGTAACCATCCCGTCAATCGGTGTGTTAGTTCGGTCATGTGGTATAACCACTCCATCAATCGGTGTGTTAGATTGGTCAGGTGCTATTAATCACTCCATCAACCTGTGTGTTAGTTTGGTCAGGTGTTGTAGCCACCCCGTCAATCGGTGTGTTAGTTTGATCAGGTGGTGAAACCATCCCGTCAATCGGTGTGTTAGTTCGGTCATGTGGTATAACCACTCCATCAATCCGTGTGTTAGATTGGTCAGGTGCTATTAATCACTCCATCAACCTGTGTGTTAGTTTGGTCAGGTGTTGTAGCCACCCCGTCAATCGGTGTGTTTGTTTGATCAGGTGGTGTAACCATCCCGTCAATCGGTGTGTTAGTTCGGTCATGTGGTATAACTACTCCATCAATCGGTGTGTTAGATTGGTCAGGTGCTATTAATCACTCCATCAACCTGTGTGTTAGATTGGTCAGGTGGTGTAACCACTCCATCAATCGGCGTGTTAGTTTGGTCAGGTGGTATAATCACTCCATCAGTCTGTGTGTTAGTTCGGTCATGTGGTCTAACCACTCCATCATCCCGTGTGTTAGATTGGTCAGGTGGTGTAACCACTCCATCAATCGGTGTGTAAGTTCGGTCAGGTGGTGTAACCACTCCATCAGTCTGTGTGTTACCTTGGTCAGGTGGTGTAACCACTCCATCATCCCGTGTGTTACCTTGGTCAGGTGGTGTAACCACTCCATCAGTCTGTGTGTTACCTTGGTCAGGTGGTGTAACCACTCCATCATCCCGTGTGTTACCTTGGTCAGGTGGTGTAACCACTCCATCATCCCGTGTGTTACCTTGGTCAGGTGGTGTAACCACTCCATCAGTCTGTGAGTTAGATTGGTCAGGTGGTGTAACCACTCCATCATCCCGTGTGTTAGATTGGTCAGGTGGTGTAACCACTTGAGGAACCCGTGTACTAGTTTAGTCAGGCGTCTAGTATTCTATAATCAGGTGACAAGTCATGAGTTTATGCCTGTCGTTTTTGCATCTTCTAAGTTTTATAACAAAACGTATGGCAGTTGTAAATTGTAGCTTGTATCACAACAGCTAGGTTACAACTTTAATTAGCTACTTTGCCACCTTCTGACTCGATTTTGAACTTCGAGAAATCTACATCGAAATTTGAAGTTTTAAAAATTTCTTAGTCCCTATTTGGTGTACGTAAATATAAATAAAACCAAAACTCGGACTTTAGACAATTAGTAAATAATGAATGATTTATTTAACATAACACTAAAATAGCGCATAATGCTAAACTGATTTCTAATCGCTTTATAATTAACAACTTATACATTGTTATCGCAACGCTGTAATCTTTGTTTTCAAAAGAAAACGTTGATTGCCACTGCGTGACGTTGTTAAAAATGCCTCCAACGTCAATTGTAGAACTGATGCTTAGTTTCGTTCAACTAAACTTATTAAACAGTTATAGTTTAAGACGACGCCTCAGGAGCTGTTACTGTACAACAGTTATAGTTTAAGACGACGCCTTAGGAGCTGTTACTGTACAACAGTTATATATAGTTTAAGACGACGCCTCAGGAGCTGTTACTGTACAACAGTTATAGTTTAAGACGACGCCTCAGGAGCTGTTACTGTACAACAGTTATAGTTTAAGACGACGCCTCAGGAGCTGTTACTGTACAACAGTTATATATAGTTTAAGACGACGCCTTAGGAGCTGTTACTGTACAACAGTTATAGTTTAAGACGACGCCTCAGGAGCTGTTACTGTACAACAGTTATAGTTTAAGACGACGCCTCAGGAGCTGTTACTGTACAACAGTTATAGTTTAAGACGACGCCTCAGGAGCTGTTACTGTACAACAGTTATTGTTTAAGACGACGCCTCAGGAGCTGTTACTGTACAACAGTTATAGTTTAAGACGACGCCTCAGGAGCTGTTACTGTACAACAGTTATAGTTTAAGACGACGCCTCAGGAGCTGTTACTGTACAACAGTTATAGTTTAAGACGACGCCTCAGGAGCTGTTACTGTACAACAGTTATAGTTTAAGACGACGCCTCAGGAGCTGTTACTGTACAACAGTTATAGTTTAAGACGACGCCTCAGGAGCTGTTACTGTACAACAGTTATAGTTTAAGACGACGCCTCAGGAGCTGTTACTGTACAACAGTTATAGTTTAAGACGACGCCTCAGGAGCTGTTACTGTACAACAGTTATAGTTTAAGACGACGCCTCAGGAGCTGTTACTGTACAACAGTTATTGTTTAAGACGACGCCTCAGGAGCTGTTACTGTACAACAGTTATAGTTTAAGACGACGCCTCAGGAGCTGTTACTGTACAACAGTTATAGTTTAAGACGACGCCTTAGGAGCTGTTACTGTACAACAGTCACTTTTCATCCTTGAATCTGTCACAATTTTTATGTAAACTGTCATAACAATGTAGTTAATGCAAAAGTGACATTGAAAGTCATGACGACCAGATTCAATTTAGACTAGTTTACAATTTAATGCCTTTTTAGGAAGAAAACAACATGTTTTAAGCCTTGGTAATTAGTATTATCTGCAAAGAATCGAAGTTTTTTACGTAGTTTTTACAGATTTTGTTTGTTTTTGTTTTTGCTTTAATGATGTATAACGCAATTTTTAGCGCTTGCATGGCGTTCAGTTTAAGGGGAAGCAGGAGTACCCGGAGTAAACCCCGAAATGTGATATGAAAACTGGCAATATTTGTCAATTAAGACTGCAGTTTACTACACTTCCCGCAGTAAGACTTAAACCCTCAACATCAGTGTTCACAGACCATGTGATCAATAGTGGATGACTAACTACATTGACCACTCGGCTACAGCGGCCACTTTTAAAGAGCTAACCATTTAACGAACGAAACAGTCAATCGTATGATAATAAGCCAATGATGATAACTACCACACTGAATTATCAACTTTGATGTATCAGTTTTAAAAATTCGATGTTGTTATATAAACTGTGTCTTCTCCATAAAAAATTAGTACATTGGTGACATACTAGTCGATCAGGCCAGGTGTATCAATAATTAATTACTTACTAACTTACTCTGGCCAGGTGCATCAATAATGAATAACTTGATTGCATTGGAATAAGAAAGTAACGACAACAAATGAAATGTTGACAAAAAAATTAGTTTAATAATTACGTATGAGTGTACAAAATAGCTGTGCTTGGTGAAAAAGATCCGTGCTAATATTGTGTTAAATAAGCGAAAACCAGTAACTTGGCAACTGTTTTTATAATTAATTCTTAAAATACATATTGACTGACACAACTTTCAATGTAATCTGTTAAAGTATTGTAAACAAAATATCAGACAAGAACAACGTTTAATCTGAAACTAATGGACGGATTACTTTTCTTATTTACTAATAATGGTGTTTTTGTCAATTTCAAATCCTATTGGGAAGTATATTATCTGTGATAATACACGTTTTTCACTTGTTCCATGTATTCCAGAGGATTTTAAAGATCAAAACATTTTCATTGATTCTACAGAATAAAGTTTCATTTAAATACTATCAGTTTATTTTAATTTTTTCTTTATGATTTTTGCAAAAAACCTTATTATACATAGTTAACTCAAAAACCAATTTAAATATTGTTATTTAATGAATATATAGAAGCATCAAGTTGACTTAAAGCGTGAAAAATAAATGTTTATTATTTTTTAATTAATTTTACAGTCAGAAAAGAAATATTTTGTTCTTTTGAATCTGTGCATCTAGCATATCACATTAATGATATAATATAAATTCAATATACATTTTTCTTTATTTGAAATGAAGTGAAATGTTGGTGTACTGGTACCAATAGCCCAGTAGTGTACTGGTACCAATAGCCCAGTAGTGTACTGGTACCAATAGCCCAGTAGTGTACTGGTACCAATAGCCCAGTAGTCACACTTAGACACGAGTATCGTTCATACTTAAGTGATAAAATCATTATCTAAATTTACTATTTAAAATCTCATAAATGTGTTTACGTTATGTTTTTTCTATTTGTAAGGTGTTTGCATAAGTATAACTTTTTGTAATTTTAATAAAATTTCAGTCGCAAATCTTTATTACGGCTTCCAATATTTTAATAATTTGAGAGGTCTTAAATAGTTGGAAACATAGTATTAAATTTTATAACATTTTGTTTGCGGTGGCTTATCAAACATGGAATACTTTATATCACAGGTTGTATTTGGTGGGTGGATGTAGTTTTCTTTTATATATATAACCTAATCTCTTTACTGGATTTGATTGGCATATTCTTAACACATTGCATACCACGAGTAAGTTTCGTGTTTTTCTAATGATCATGATAAGTTGTTGTTTCACTAAGAGGATTACGACTGTTATAATTAGTTAGAAAATATTAATTTTTAGGTTTTATAGATGACTCCAAGTGTAGGTTTCCAATTTCGGTACAAGAAGCAACACTTATAGCGCTTCTGTCTGTGTTAAATTTAAATTGAACTTTTTCTATTAGATTGTTATGATAAAAAAATTACAATATATCTACATTCAAGTTTGTTTCGTTCAATCGGCAATACATAAGTTTTTATCAGAAATGAGTACTTTATTGAGCTAAAAAAAGACATCAAATAACGCCTAATATGCAAATAAGAATACTGATATCATTTTATAATAAATAGCCGTAGAAATATACGATTGTCACTATTTTGTGTTTCCTTTCGCCAGTTCGATCTCAAAGTATATACGGCTTTTGTAATGGTTCATAAGGTCGTATCAATAACTTTGATACTTGCGTAGGTACATAAAGTGTCATATATATGGACACAATCTTGGCAATTTTTATTTTTCAAAATGAAAATTGTCTAGCTTCATTTTCTTCATCTGAACTACAGTAAGTCTGCTTTGTTACAGTGGAAACTCATATTGCAGAAACTCTTTTGAATATTAAGTAAAATGACACGGATTTTTTTTTTCATTGATTAATGTGGACATAATCATCGATAATCAATAAAAGATCTAAAGAAACCAGCAAATTCGATATTGTTTATTATTATATCCGAGAAATCTTAAATTGACATGAATTGTATGGAAGCATATATCCCAGAAAGGCGCTGAAATTACACGAGGAGCCACGGTCGTTAATGTAGTTAGCCATCGACTAATGATTACGTGCCTGTCAACACTGAGGTCGTGAGTTCGAGATTTACTATGGACAGTTTATACACTTCTCAGGCAAGGATTGTCAGATTTTCTGCCAAGGTAGGGGGTTTTCACAGATATGCGCCATGATATAGATACACGCTTGATGAAGTGGCGTTGAATCCCTTTCAAAACAAAACATCTACTGGAATCATATACATATATGTACGCTGTGTAAATAACACGGCATAACAAATAATTCATGTTTACACTTGGTTAATCAACATAACCGTTAACCACACAAGTCAATAGAATATCTGAAGGAAAGAAAAAATATTTAAAATAGAATATAAAATAAAATGAAAATTAGTCTTTCTATTACAAAACGGAATGACCGCCTGCTAACTTCCGACGACTGTCTCGTCTGTTCTTCGAGAACGGTAATTGTTTTTAATAACGCTGTCGTTTAGTAATGGGAAGGTTGACGATTTGTGCTATTTTTAACATTATATTTTCTTGTTATACAACCTATTTATACATAATAGAACTGACAATAAAATTGAATAACAGAATAATAACAGCATGTTTAATTTCCAAAATAAAATCCATATATTTTGTTACTTTGGCATACGTCTAGGTGAGTGTTAAACTTCCATAATACATTTCGTTACTTTGGCATACGTCTAGGTGTGTTTAAGCTTCCCACAATACCTTTCGTTACTTTTGCATACGTCTAGGTCAGTGTTTAAGCTTCCCACAATACATTTCGTTACTTTGGCATACGTCTAGGTCAGTGTTTAAGCTTCCCACAATACATATCGTTATTTTTGCATACGTCTAGGTCAGTGTTTAAGCTTCCCACAATACATTTTGTTACTTTGGCATACGTCTAGGTCAGTGTTTAAGCTTCCCACAATACATTTCGTTATTTTGGCATACGTCTAGGTCAGTGTTTAAGCTTCCCACAATACATTTTGTTACTTTGGCATAGTTAGGTCATATTCTGGTACCCTGACGATGATATCCTCGTTAGCCTAAGCAGCCTTCGGATATAACGTCAGGTCAGGAGCATTGGATTTTAACGGTGACAGCGTTGAAATTTGACGTTCGTATGTTCTCTTGACTAACCATTTTGTAATGTAGATAAGTTCAAGTAGACCGAACGTATTATGACGTCATTCTCTTTATGACGTTCAATGTTTACATTTCCTAGCTGAGATTACATTAAGATTTCATTTAAACGTAAAGTTAAAATGTAATTTATATTTAAGTTCGAAAGAAAAGGTATTTTCAGCTTTAAAAAAAGATTGAAATGTGCATGTGATATTAAATGGCGTCATATTATCAACCAATGAAAATGCTTATATCGGAGGCCCTGACCTGGCCTGGGCGCCATAAAACCTTCTTGAGTAAAAATGTTTTGCTCAGCATGAGAATTTTCTCAACTACCATGACAACAAGGGAAAAGGAAAGATTTGATTGGATGAAATTGAGAATAAAAAAATTCTCAGCACTGAAAATGTTTATGGCGCTGCGCCCTGGTGTTGTATTTGAAGTGAAGCTTGCGTCAATGAAAAATATTGTACCAGGAGACCAGGTTAAGTTAGGTCAGTGTTTTAGTTTCCCACAATACATTTCGTTACTTTGGCATACGTCTAGGTGAGTGTTAAACTTCCACAATACATTTCGTTACTTTGGCATACGTCTGGGTGTGTTTAAACTTCCCACAATACATTCCGTTACTTTGACATCCATCTAGGTCAGTGTTTAAGCTTCCCACAATACATTTCGTTACTTTGGCATACGTCTAGGTCAGAGTTTAAGCTTCCCACAGTACATTTCGTTACTTTGGCATACGTCTTGGTAAGTGTTAAACTTCCACAATACATTTCGTTACTTTGGCATACGTCTAGGTCAGAGTTTAAGCTTCCCACAATACATTTCGTTACTTTGGCATAGTTAGGTCAGTCTTTAACTTCCCACAATACATTTCGTTACTTTGGCATACGTCTAGGTCTGTGTTTAAACTTCCCACAGTACATTTCGTTACTTTGACATCCGTCTAGGTCAGTGTTTAAGCTTCCCACAATACATTTTGTTACTTTGGCATACGTTTAGGTCAGTGTTTAAGCTTCCGACTGTACATTTTGTTACTTTGCATACGTCTAGGTCAGTGTTTTAGCTTCCCATTTTATCGGACATCCACAAATATTTCGCCTTTTACAAACGAAATAACATATACTCACTCAAAAAATCATGTTTTTTTTCGAACAAATAATTTTTAATTATTCACATTTATATACACATCATAATTACACCCATATTAAAGGTTTCCAGTTGAAAGCATTTAAGTTCATTCACCCGTAAACGACTGTGCAAATCTGGAACACACTTTAAATTAATCATTGCTAAAACAGCGTCGACTTTCACATGCAAATAATAGTTTTTTTTAAATAAGACAAGCGGTATAAAACCCCGCTATTTCTTTTCTTGACTGCATTAGTAAAATAAAATTCTGATGAGGTGACGCAACGCCAAGGTTAGATGCTGCTAACCGGAATATTGCTATCGGACGAATCGAGGCCGGGTAATCACCGAATGCTGTTGCCAGAACGAATAATGTTCATCGTAGCACAATTTAACGCCTTTGGAGACGCTACCAGCAGCTTGGTACTATGACATACCGACTACGTTCAGAGCGTCCGCGTGTTACAACTCGGGCGCAGGATCATTACATTAGATAATTCCATCTATGGTACAGGACTATTGCTGCAACAGAAACAGCTGTAACCGTTCCTGGGTTGCGTCATATATCACCACAGACAGTACGCAATCGGTAACGCTCTCATGGATTGCGGTCAAAAGACCTTACGTCGGAGCAACACCGAGACGCCAACACCGCCGAGCAAGGGTTGGGTGGTGTATAACCGTTCGTGTATGGAATGTACAGAACTGGAGAAGAGTGTTGTTCAGCGATTAGTCGAGTGTTCAGCTTGTAAAGCGAGATGGTCGCATACGAGTGTACAATGCGCCAAAATGAACGTTTTGCGCAAAACTGTTGTAGAAGGAAAAAAAATGGCGGATGAAGTGTTATGATGTGGGCAACTATCTCTTACGCTAGAAACACACAGCTGATACATATCCAAGGCAATCTTAACGCTGTTAGGTATAGAGACGAAACTATACGGCCGCATTAATTGCCCGTAATTGACATTCAAAGAGAAATTTTTCAACACAATTCCCGCCCACACAAAGCACCTGTAAGAGTAGATTTTTTAGAGCAACAGAATGTTAATGTGATCCATTGGCCATCTCCGGATCTTTACTAAATTGAACATCTGTGGGATGAACTGGATCGGCGTGTGCCAAAGACAACCACCGCCGCAAAATCTGCAACAATTAAAGCTGGAACTTCAGTATGAGTGGCAAAGGATACCGTGTGTTCGTACTCGACGTTTAATTAAATCCATGCCACGAAGAGTAAGGGGTGTGTTACTAGCAAATGGTAGGCATAATAGATACTAAAATTTTTTGCGTGATTTATTGACCACATGCGACAAAATGTTATATTCCATGGTAAAAGAATTAATCAACACTTTTTGATTTACATAATTAGGCAAGCCAGTTAATAATCTTTGCAATAAAAAAAAGCTGCAACAAGTAATTGGCTGCGTTAACTGTTCATTGATGTAGCGCTCAAGCCGATGTTCCTACAACAAATAAATGTAGTGCTCAAGCCGATGTTCCTTCAACAAATAAATGTAGCGCTCAAGCCGATGTTCCTACAACAAATAAATGTAGCGCTCAAGCCGATGTTCCTACAACAAATAAATGTAGTGCTCAAGCCGATGTTCCTACAACAAATAAATGTAGCACTCAAGCCGATGTTCCTTCAACAAATAAATGTAGCGCTCAAGCCGATGTTCCTATATACAACAAATAAATGTAGGGCTCAAGCCGATGTTCCTATATACAACAAATAAATGTAGCGCTCAAGCCGATGTTCCTACAACAAATAAATGTAGCGCTCAAGCCGATGTTCCTATATACAACAAATAAATGTAGTGCTCAAGCCGATGTTCCTTCAACAAATAAATGTAGCGCTCAAGCCGATGTTCCTATATACAATAAATAAATATAGTTCTCAAGCCGATATTCCTACAACAAATAAATGTAGCGCTCAAGCCGATGTTCCTACAACAAATAAATGTAGTGCTAAAGCCGATGTTCCTACAACAAATAAATGTAGGGCTCAAGCCGATGTTCCTACAACAAATAAATGTAGCGCTCAAGCCGATGTTCCTACAACAAATATATGTAGCGCTCAAGCCGATGTTCCTTCAACAAATAAATGTAGCGCTCAAGCCGATGTTCCTATATACAACAAATAAATGTAGTGCTCAAGCCGATGTTCCTACAACAAATAAATGTAGCGCTCAAGCCGATATTCCTACAACAAATAAATGTAGCGCTAAAGCCGATGTTCCTACAACAAATAAATGTAGTGCTCAAGCCGATGTTCCTACAACAAATAAATGTAGCGCTCAAGCCGATGTTCCTTCAACAAATAAATGTAGCGCTCAAGCCGATGTTCCTATATACAACAAATAAATGTAGTGCTCAAGCCGATGTTCCTTCAACAAATAAATGTAGCGCTCAAGCCGATGTTCCTATATACAATAAATAAATATAGTTCTCAAGCCGATATTCCTACAACAAATAAATGTAGCGCTCAAGCCGATGTTCCTACAACAAATAAATGTAGTGCTAAAGCCGATGTTCCTACAACAAATAAATGTAGGGCTCAAGCCGATGTTCCTACAACAAATAAATGTAGCGCTCAAGCCGATGTTCCTATATACAATAAATAAATGTAGCGCTCAAGCCGATGTTCCTACAACAAATATATGTAGCGCTCAAGCCGATGTTCCTTCAACAAATAAATGTAGCGCTCAAGCCGATGTTCCTATATACAACAAATAAATGTAGTGCTCAAGCCGATGTTCCTACAACAAATAAATGTAGCGCTCAAGCCGATGTTCCTACAACAAATAAATGTAGGGCTCAAGCCGATGTTCCTACAACAAATAAATGTAGCGCTCAAGCCGATGTTCCTACAACAAATATATGTAGCGCTCAAGCCGATGTTCCTTCAACAAATAAATGTAGCGCTCAAGCCGATGTTCCTATATACAACAAATAAATGTAGTGCTCAAGCCGATGTTCCTACAACAAATAAATGTAGCGCTCAAGCCGATGTTCCTACAACAAATAAATGTAGCGCGCTCAAGCCGATGGTCCTACAACAAATAAATGTAGTGCTCAAGCCGATGTTCCTACAACAAATAAATGTAGCGCTCAAGCCGATGTTCATGCAACAAATAAATGTAGCGCTCAAGCCGATGTTCATGCAACAAATACATGTAGCGCTCAAGCCGATGTTCATAAAACAAATAAATGTAGCGCTCAAGCCGATGTTCCTACAACAAATAAATGTAGCGCTCAAGCCGATGTTCCTACAACAAATAAATGTAGTGCTCAAGCCGATGTTCCTACAACAAATAAATGTAGCGCTCAAGCCGATGTTCCTTCAACAAATAAATGTAGCGCTCAAGCCGATGTTCCTATATACAACAAATAAATGTAGTGCTCAAGCCGATGTTCCTACAACAAATAAATGTAGCGCTCAAGCCGATGTTCCTACAACAAATAAATGTAGCGCTCAAGCCGATGGTCCTACAACAAATAAATGTAGTGCTCAAGCCGATGTTCCTACAACAAATAAATGTAGTGCTCAAGCCGATGTTCCTACAACAAATAAATGTAGCGCTCAAGCCGATGTTCATGCAACAAATAAATGTAGCGCTCAAGCCGATGTTCCTAAAACAAATAAATGTAGCGCTCAAGCCGATGGTCCTATATACAACAAATAAATGTAGCGCTCAAGCCGATGTTCCTACAACAAATAAATGTAGCGCTCAAGCCGATGGTCCTACAACAAATAAATGTAGGGCTCAAGCCGATGTTCCTACAACAAATAAATGTAGCGCTCAAGCCGATGTTCCTATATACAACAAATAAATGTAGCGCTCAAGCCGATGTTCCTACGACAAATAAATGTACCGCTCAAGCCGATGGTCCTACAACATATAAATGTACCGCTCAAGCCGATGGTCCTACAACAAATAAATGTAGTGCTCAAGCCGATGTTCCTACGACAAATAAATGAATTGATATCAGTTTGACTCTTAGTTATAGCTGATGTCAATGCCGATCAAATTTTACTCCTTAGCTTAAATGGTTAGGACTATACATAGTTTAATACATTTATCAGCAAAAGAAGAATGTCTAACACACATATATAGGTCATTGTACATCAAATTCTTTTGACACATTGTTATTTCAGCTTTTGCTGCTGTTGTTTTTCGTAAAAACATATTTTACGACTCAAACAGAACAAACATGGCAGAAATTCTAAGTGTTCTTCTCCTAAAAAAGACATTTATCAATATCACTTTTAGTAAAAAAAACCCAGAGTTTTCTTTACATAAACGTTTCCTTAGCTCTTTTTACATGGGTACAAAATTTAAAACATTAAATTAAATAGCTGTCTTTCTTCCTGGACTGCCAGTTGGTGACGATGTCTAACATAAATCTCATCCTATCAGTGGAAAATGTTACAATAAAAGGTATCACGGTTTTATATACTGTAAACCTTTCTTTATGTTCATTAGTTAAGAATGTAATTAAAATCAAAATCAATTATAATACAATTACAATATTATTAGAAGCCTGTTTTAAAGTATAGCCTTTACGCATTCATAATACTGCTAATTCGATTCACATTTGTGAACGTTTTCAATCTACAAATTCGTATACTAGTTTATTAACATCTGTCGCCAGCAATTTTACAGTTCTAAACGGAAATCAATTTGTGTTATAAAATATAATAGCTTTATTATGGTGTAACTTATTATTTTTTGTATAGTTTAGTCTTTTTTATTTGCTTTTTGTTTTACGTGTATATATTCTCATATTATGGGATGGAAAAACCTTATTGGGCCGACTGAGGCCGAACTAAGGAAAGGTCTAAATCACGGTTGTAGATGTTATGCAGAAATCTCCTGACATACTTGTCCTTACCTCTAACGATATAATTTATTAGTGCATTAACTTTACATAAAACATTTAATGACTAGTGGTATATGATACTCATCCATTTCATGTGCTATAACATGAGTTGTATGGGTTTTTATTACAATTTTTATTTCTACCAAGAAATAGTAGAGGAATATTAGTTGGCGTAATGTGGTACATATTGTTGGCGTAATGTGGTACATATTGTTGGCGTAATGTGGTACATATTGTTGGCGTAATGTGGTACATATTGTTGGCGTAATGTGGTACATATTGTTGGCGTAATGTGGTACATATTGTTGGCGTAATGTGGTACATATTGTTGGCGTAATGTGGTACATATTGTTGGCGTAATGTGGTACATATTGTTGGCGTAATGTGGTACATATTGTTGGCGTAATGTGGTACATATTGTTGGCGTAATGTGGTACATATTGTTGGCGTAATGTGGTACATATTGTTGGCGTAATGTGGTACATATTGTTGGCGTAATGTGGTACATATTGTTGGCGTAATGTGGTACATATTGTTGGCGTAATGTGGTACATATTGTTGGCGTAATGTGGTACATATTGTTGGCGTAATGTGGTACATATTGTTGACATTTTAGAATATAGCACGAATATATTAACCCTACTGTAATATATCAACATATTTGTTATTAACATCTCCATTTTTTTTAACTAACATGGGTTGAACTTTTAGCATCAGACGAAAACTGTATACTATGACAATTAACATCTTAATTTAAACTAAAAAAACAATAGATTACAGACTATGCTTAAGGAGATAATTTACAGTGATAAGTCAAGTTGTTTTGAAATTAAAAAAAGAAGTGAAAGATCAGATTCCTT
This sequence comes from Limnoperna fortunei, assembly GCA_944474755.1. Classification (NCBI taxonomy): domain Eukaryota; kingdom Metazoa; phylum Mollusca; class Bivalvia; order Mytilida; family Modiolidae; genus Limnoperna; species Limnoperna fortunei. The sequence continues at coordinate 5,357,224 of OX104114.1, read as the reverse complement.
CATATTTCAAAAATCAATCTACTCCAATCGCGTCTGATAAATATACCACCATTACATGTAAAATCTTCAATTACAAACAAGACATTGAAAAATACCTAAAGCAAAATTCAAAGAACCTCAACCAGTAGACTGTAATTTTAATTTCAAAACTATTATTGATGCTGTCGAAGACTACTATGTCAGAAAGTTGATTAAGAGAGAAAGATAACAAGACCCAAAACTATTTGCATTGTCTAACTGAGTAAGAAAAATAAGGTCGTGGATACAACGTCGCATTCAGAACCTTAGACATTGCATTAATGATCGACCTAAATCCATATTCAAAGAGAAGGACCCTATGAGGTACTCCTGACAATACTTCTAACAACATTGTGTATGTATGTAACATTACTGTGAATTCCAGCAATTTGTTCGGGATAAAATTGTAAACAAAGGTTACAGGAATGAAAAAGATTCGTCCGCGCCTTTTAAAAATTTTATTATGAATGCCATTTCCTTGTTGATCAATATTCTCATTGAAAAATATGATTGCAGACAGTTTTCCCAATTGTTGAGTTCAGTATACAGTGATTGTTATTGGATCCATTGGATACACCTATTAATGACTAGTGGTATATGATACCCATCCATTGGATACACCTATTAATGACTAGTGGTATATGATACCCATCCATTGGATACACCTATTACTGACTAGTGGTATATGATACCCATCCATTGGATACACCTATTACTGACTAGTGGTATATGATACCCATCCATTGGATACACCTATTAATGACTAGTGGTATATGATACCCATCCATTGGATACACCTATTAATGACTAGTGGTATATGATACCCATCCATTGGATACACCTATTAATGACTAGTGGTATATGATACCCATCCATTGGATACACCTATTAATGACTAGTGGTATATGATACCCATCCATTGGATACACCTATTAATGACTAGTGGTATATGATACCCATCCATTGGATACACCTATTAATGACCAGTGGTATATGATACCCATCCTTTGGATACACCTATTACTGACTAGTGGTATATGATACCCATCCATTGGATACACCTATTACTGACTAGTGGTATATGATACCCATCCATTGGATACACCTATTAATGACTAGTGGTATATGATACCCATCCATTGGATACACCTATTAATGACTAGTGGTATATGATACCCATCCATTGGATACACCTATTAATGACTAGTGGTATATGATAACCATCCATTGGATACACCTATTAATGACTAGTGGTATATGATGCCCATCCATTGGATACAGCCATTACTGACTAGTGGTATATGATACCCATCCATTGGATACACCTATTACTGACTAGTGGTATATGATACCCATCCATTGGATACAGCTATTACTGACTAGTGGTATATGATACCCATCCATTGGATACACCTATTACTGACTAGTGGTATATGATACCCATCCATTGGATACAGCTATTACTGACTAGTGGTATATGATACCCATCCATTGCATACACCTATTACTGACTAGTGGTATATGATACCCATCCATTGGATACACCTATTAATGACTAGTAGTATATGATACCCATCCATTGGATACACCTATTAATGACTAGTGGTATATGATACCCATCCATTGGATACTACTATTAATGACTAGTGGTATATGATACCCATCCATTGGATACACCTATTAATGACTAGTAGTATATGATACCCATCCATTGGATACACCTATTAATGACTAGTGGTATATGATACCCATCCATTGGATACTACTATTAATGACTAGTGGTATATGATACCCATCCATTGGATACACCTATTAATGACTAGTGGTATATGATACCCATCCATTGGATACACCTATTAATGACAAGTGGTATATGATACCCATCCATTGGATACTACTATTACTGACTAGTGGTAAATGATACCCATCCATTGGATACACCTATTAATGACTAGTGGTATATGATACCCATCCATTGGATACACCTATTAATGACTAGTGGTATATGATACCCATCCATTGGATACACCTATTAATGACTAGTGGTATATGATACCCATCCATTGGATACACATATTAATGACTAGTGGTATATGATACCCATCCATTGGATACACCTATTAATGACTAGTGGTATATGATACCCATCCATTGGATACACCTATTAATGACTAGTGGTATATGATACCCATCCATTGGATACACCTATTAATGACTAGTGGTATATGATACCCATCCATTGGATACTACTATTACTGACTAGTGGTATATGATACCCATCCATTTTCATTAAAACACCAACTCACATTCTGCAGTAATAAAAGCGGAAGGTTTGCCATGGCATATAACCTGGTTTAACCCACCATTTCTTTTGAAATGACTGTACCAAATCAGGGAAATTGATGTAGTTGCTACATTTTTGTGCTGGTTCTAAAGTTTGGCAGTTTCGAGGACTTGATTTTATGGATTGTAATTTTTGGGGGGTTTTGTTATTACCTTCATTGACAGACTTTACCCCATCAATTAATATATGGTTCAAAAAGAAATACTGATCGCGACCTGTAGTGTAATATTTATACGACAATAGGTATGTTCTTGAATTGTCGTGATTTGTCCAAACTAGGCTTTGTGTCTTATTAAAGTAGTCAATTATCAATTACTACATGTTTACACAACTTTCAATTCGCGAAAATGAATGACCGCAAAAAATCATACCCCTATTTGGAGAACAACTCTCGCAAAATCATACCCCTATTTGGAGACCAACTCTCGCAATTTTAAGAAAAAACCCGCTATAGAGTATTGTATTTTTACTACAGTTAAGAGATTTTTCTTCCAGCAGTATTGTGAATGTTAATCCATTTAGTTTTTTAGAAGCAATGTATCACAATATCAGATACTCCTACAGAAAAGTCTAAAGGTTTCCGTCAATAAACTTCCACAGTAAATCATGTCCAACATATAGCCAAAAGGTGGAGGTTTACTTTACAAAAGACATTTTGACATCTATTCTACCATCTTACCATCTTTTAAAACAACCCTCTCCAGAAAAGCTTTTAATCCCCTTTTAAAGATCAAATTGAGAAATTATTATTGTCGTTTTTTTCACAACGTTTTTGTTATAAACGTCTATGTCACAAATTCAATGTCAATTGTTTAGCTCATTTTTATTTAGGTATTGATAAAACATAGGGAATAAATAATTAATTTGACCGAGAGAGAGAGAGAGAGAGAGAGAGAGAGAGAGAGAGAGAGAGAGAGAGAGAGAGAGAGAGAGAGAGCCGTATATGTTTTGAGTAAAAAACATACTTAGTACACAGCAAATGCATCTAATTCATTGTTTCAATATTTCTTGCTAGGGTTCGTAAAGTTGCCGTTTTAAAATTAGTTTGGGAAATTTAGTATGAGCCGAACAAATTTAGACTCAAATGCACTACACACAAAACACACTAACAAATAATAATATCGAATGTGAATGACTGTTTGTTTAATGGTACATCATTAATACTGCAATAATAGTATGTCTGTAACAAAAAAAAAGGGATTCTGAGACATTGATTAATTTTGCCGTTGAAATGAAAAGTAATCGTGACTATTGTCTTTTATCAGAGATATATGTTAGGCTTAGTGACCTATACACCTACATATGTATTACGTTGGAAGAGGTTTAATAACAGAATGTAAAGTGATACTAAAATCATTGTGTCTACATGTTAGTGAAAAAAAACAGCCAGGGCTTTAATTTAATTGACATGATTTCTTTAAGAAACGCGACGTATTGGTAGTAATAGTAATAAAACATTATTATTGATAATTATTGACAAGAAATACTATAATGAATTATCTTAGTTCGTTTGATAAAGAACTTTGTGTAGTTAGTCTTAAGTCGTCACGTATTTATGAGTTTATAAAATCTCTTCTTCACGCTATAATTTTGTGCTTAAGTTTAAGAACTACAAAAGCCCAGAAGGCTCATTCGAAATTCGAGAATCGAAATTCGAAATTCGAGATTCGAAATTGACCATCACCTAGAAAAAAAGAATGAACAGTAAACGACATACTGTAAACAAACAAAAAACCAATGACCATGTGAACATGTATCACACAGTCCACCGGAGGTATTACTGTACGCTACTGCAGTCACCAATGTAAGAAGTAAAGTCTATCGACTGTACATCCAGCGTTCCCTCTGTTAAGGCAAATGCGAAAAAAATGACAAAGACGGGTATCAAATTGTCATACAGTTCGTTAATAAACACAATGCCACAAGGAGAACATTAAACAGACAGACAGATAGAATGATAGATAGACAAGGAAAATGAAAAATTGTTGACCGGTGAACAACAGTGTTATTTCGACTATGTACATTTTTGGTAAAAAAAACATAACATTTATTTTATATCTATTTCATACAATGATGAATAAATAAAAAATAAAAAAAGAGCAATCAATTGTAAATTTAAGGTTAAAAATTTTAATTTTGTAATTCTAATAGACATGCATGGAATATCAAATTCATTGACGTGTGAACTGGTGTTGTTTTCCACACGTACAGTTCTCCTGTATATAGTGCGGTGTAGTGATATCTTAAAATTGTATTCGGTGTGTAATCGAACGAACTCTTTAGTGCCAAGCAAAGTTGTATGTTTAGAATTTAATAGCAGTTGTTTCTTGAAAAATATTAATCTTAACAAAGTATACTAGTATGTCAAATTTTAGCTGTTCAAAGTCAAAAATTCATCCACATATTTCCTATACTTATTTATTTTATGTGCTTGTTTGATTGTTTTATAAACAAAGCGGCATAACTCCAGAATTAAATAGGTAACAATACAATGTAGTTAAGAGTATTGCTGTTAACATGTCTTTTTAGTGCCTTCAAATTTTAATCGCACATACACAAATTAAAATCTAATTGACACTTATTTTTATGACTATTTCCAGTGTAATAAAGGAGAAAACATTACCATAGAACCAATAACAATTATATCGCATTTTTACAAAATCAGGATTGTCTTTCTTTAATTCGTGAAAGATCCAGGTAAGATGTTTTATTCGTGACTGATCCAGCTACGATGTTTTTTCGTGACTGATCCAGGAAAGATGTTTTATTCGTGACTGATCCAGTTAAGATATTTTATTCGTGACTGATCCAGGTAAGATGTTTTATTCGTGACTGGTCCAGGTAAGATGTTTTATACAAGAACGTCTAGCCGGACAATGTGTGACAAAGAAGATAAAAAACTGTAAATTTAAGCAGAATCAGAATTCTATATTGGACATAAAAGAGATTTTTTAGACTAACTTTTCAGACACCTTACAACATTAAGTAGTGTTTTGTAATGTATATATAAACATATCACACTAGCTTAAACTGTTATGACTGTGACAAAAACAATTTTTCGTCTTAACACTTTGAATGGATGGGATGAGATTGTTGGGATTCATTGTTTGGACAGATTCGGCATATTCCTAAATAGGATTTTAAAGCAATATTTCCATTGCCTAGGTGTTTTTTCAGTCCCAATCACCGCTCTCTTATCATTTTAAGTCCTTTATACAAGTATACAAATAAAACAATTAAGGCATATTGCAATTTTACACTTGTGCAAACATACATACACGTTTTATTGTAAATTTGTTTTGAATAAGAAAAGGGAAAGCATTAAAGTTATGATGCAATAGTACATTTGTTATAGGCCACTGAGACAAAAGAAAGCACTCATATTTACAGGTATAGAAAGTCACAAAGTCGGCGCTTCATTAAATGGGATACTTTTTGTAATAAAACTATTTGCATTATGGATGTGAATGTCGTTTTTAAAAAAAAATAACAGCCTACATAAACGAGCTGTCAAATAATTACTTGTAAAAATGTAAACAGGTACCCATTATACCCTTACAAAAATTAAACAATTAACATGAATAATTCAAGTACACTGTGTCCGTTAATTCCGTCCGTCTGCTAAATCCGCTCACTTTCAGTAACGTTATTTTCCGTATCTACTGTAAACTTCGTCTGCAACGTGTTGTCAACAGTCCGCTAAAAGACTGAAAATCTTCGAACTTCATTGCAACGTATTAGGTTAACATACAATTATGATCATACATCTAGTTTTGAAGAAAAAATAACACCCTGTTGCAAAAAATATTCCAAACGACAAATAAAATACCACAGGAAGCGCATGTTTCGATTACTAGTATCATTTCATTAATATGCATGAGTGCGATTTACCAGACCAGGTCACACAAGATGTAAGCACAGGTAATACCCACGTTTCCTTGTATGGTGTTTAACAATGTTTTGAATTAAAATAAGTTCACAGACATACAGTTTAATATCTATTTTAAAGATTTTTTTAAATATCGAAAAAAATAATTTTGATACTACTACAAATCACAAAATGTATGCTTAAGCGGACCGATTTACCATACAAAATAAGATGTTTTATTCGTGACTGGTCCAGGTAAGATGTTTTATACAAGAACGTCTAGCCAGACAATGTGTGACAAAGAAGATAAAAAACTGTAAATTTAAGCCGAATCAGAATTCTATATTGGACATAAAATAGATTTTTTAGACAAACTTTTCAGACAACCTTCCAACATTAAGTAGTGTTTTGTAATGTATATTTAAACATATCACACTAGCTTAAACTGTTATGACTGTGACAAAAACAATTTTTCGTCTTAACACTTTGAATGGATGGGATGAGATTGTTGGGATTCATTTTTTGGACAGATTAGGCATATTCCTAAATAGGATTTTAAAGCAATTTTTCCATTGCCTAGGTGTTTTTTTCAGTCCCAATCACCACTCTTTTATCATTTTAAGTCCTTTATACAAGTATACAAATAAAACAATTAAGGCATATTGCAATTTTACACTTGTGCAAACATACATACACGTTTTATTGTAAATTTGTTTTGAAAAAGAAAAGGGAAAGCATTAAAGTTATGATGCAATAGTACATTTGTTATAGGCCACTGAGACAATAGAAAGCACTCATATTTACAGGTATAGAAAGTCACAAAGTCGGCGCTTCATTAAATGGGATACTTTTTGTAATAAAACTATTTGCATTATGGATGTGAATGTCGTTTTTAAAAAAAAATAACACAGCCTACATAAACGAGCTGTCAAATAATTACTTGTAAAAATGTAAACAGGTACCCATTATACCCTTACAAAAATTAAACAATTAACATGAATAATTCAAGTACACTGTGTCCGTTAATTCCGTCCATCTGCTAAATCCGCTCACTTTCAGTAACGTTATTTTCCGTATCTACTGTAAACTTCGTCTGCAACGTGTTGTCAACAGTCCGCTAAAAGACTGAAAATCTTCGAACTTCATTGCAACGTATTAGGTTAACATACAATTATGATCATACATCTAGTTTTGAAGAAAAAATAACACCCTGTTGCAAAAAATATTCCAAACGACAAATAAAATACCACAGGAAGCGCATGTTTCGATTACTAGTATCATTTCATTAATATGCATGAGTGCGGATTACCAGACAAGGTCACACAAGATGTAAGCACAGGTAAGACCCACGTTTCCTTGTATGGTGTTTAACAATGTTTTGAATTAAAATAAGTTCACAGACATACAGTTTAATATCTATTTTAAAGATTTTTTTAAATATCGAAAAAATAATTTTGATACTACTACAAATCACAAAATGTATGCTTAAGCGGACGGATTTATCATACAAAATGGTATATATTGATAACAAATATACGTCAAAGAGACAATAAAACGTAAAAAGGTTAAGAAGCATTCAGCGTAATCCAATATTTTGAGAGATAAAGTTCACTTGAAAAAGTAATTTGAATTGTTATTGCAATCTCTTATGAAAGTTTTATACTCGTACAGTACTTGAGGTTGAAAACGCAACACTTTTATCAATCCGTCAGCGATCCGTCAGCGTTCCAAAATCCGTCACCAATCAGTTATCAATCAGTCAGATCATTCAAATCGGTCCCAATCCGTCAGATCGTTCCCAATCCGTCCATCCGTCAATTGACGGATTTGGAACGATTTGACTGATCTGACGGATTGATTTGGACTGATCGCTCCAATCCGTCCATTCAACTTCCGGTTAGTAAAATTAATATTTCGAAATGTGAAAATTCGTTTCACTCGCAAAGAAGTATATAAATGTCAACTGTTATGTCCTCATTGATGGATCGTTTTTCCTAATAATAAGGCTAAAACTGGTCTAAAGTTATTAATAAAAAAATAGAAATTCCCCCAGTCTATTACTAATGCATCTGTGACGAAATATAAACATTACATAGTGTAATTTTATTAACAAAATAATTAAAACAAAGTAAATTTAAAAACGCACACACACAATGACTTAAATAAAGCATCTCGCGTGCCAAGGCGCACGTCCGTATTTTGAAAGCGGAAAACGTCTAGTCTAAAGTTATAAATGATAAATGGAAATGTCCCCCCTCCCCCCAATCCCCCGAAAAAAATCTATCACTAATGCATCTTTGACGGAATATAAACATCACATAGTGTCATTTTATTAAAAAAATAATTAAAAGAAGAAATGAAAAAAACCACACACACAATAAATTCAAAAAATATTTGACCTCGCATGCCAAGACGTACATCTCGTATTTGTCTTCGAAAAGTTTTAAAGCGAAAAAAGCGAGAAACACGAAAAACGTGAAGGCGAAATCGTAACATTTATTCACTTCGCCTTTTCGCGTTAGCATTGTATGTATGTTTGAAGTTTCGACAGGAAAACTGGTGCTCTTTGCAAATTTATAGGGATGAGTCGAGCACACCATCTCCCTGTAAGGATCGAACAGACAACTTGGCGATCAATAATATGTTACTGCTACCTTTACCTCCGAGGTCGAGGTTTTTTTTTATTGTTAACGCTTAAAAAGATCATTTGTCGTGGTTTGATCAGTTTGTTTTCTTTGCCACAGTTCCTATGAAATCCGGTGTATTTATTTACTGAATAAGATTTACGACAAAGGCGAAAACATCTATTTATATATTTTATGTAACTACCCCATAGTTTCACATGAACGTACACAGAATTAAATAAAGAATAAACTACTGTTCCACATTCCTAAGAATTCCGCTGTATAATACTGAATAAGATTCACGACAAAAGCGAAAACATCTATTTATATATTTTATTCACTATATATCTCATTGTGTCACATGAATCTACAGAGAATCAAATTTTAAATAAAGAAAAAACTCACGGGGGGGGGGGGGGGTAACTTGGTATATATTGGGTAATACGGTTGTGCGGCCCGAATAGGTCACTTTTTTACCTCTCCAAAATATATGAATAGGTAGCTTTTTTCATTGAAAATTATATAATTGGGAATAGTTGTAAATTATCTAAATATATCCATGCCTCAATTCTCACCTTGAGCATGTTAAGCCTATGTAAAGCTCAGTGATTTTACAAACAAAGTGTTCCATTAACATCACTTGATCATTTTGGTAGTAACTGGACTATTTTGCCAATGGGGATGTGCTGTAATACAATATATGAATAGGTCTGATTTAATCATTCAATAATATATGATTAGGTCCTGTTTTATAACATCCGAAATATATGAATAGGGTGGGTTTTCAAATCTCCGTCCGCAGACCTGTACCTAAAAGTATCCTAAGTTAACCCCCCCCCCCCCCCCCCCCGCGTGAATAAACTTCTTCAGAATTCCGCTGTATAATACTGAATAAGATTTACGACAAAAGCGAAAACATCTTTTTATATATTTTATTCACTATCTCATTGTGTCACATGAATTTACACAAAATTAAATCTCAAATAAAGATTAAATTAGTAACAAAGTTTGTATATCGAAGCTTATGAGTTAAATATGCGAACATGAAAGCGTAATACGAAAATCAATTCTGTTTTCGCATTTTAGCCGTCGCATTTTGTTTTTTTACGATGTTTGTTAAAGTCATTCCACACTTAATGATATATAAGTATACATGGTTTCCTTTAAATTCGGAAGTACTTGAATTTAGTTACTAGGTGTAACAGAGCTGCCCAGCGCGTCCTCAGCTGGCGGACTGGTTTTTTTTTGTTTAGGGGGGGGGGAGGGTTCAGGTCATAGTAAAATTGTTGCGAACCATAGTGACCTGTTTAGAGAGTGTCACGCTCCTTGCACGAAAAAAATGTAAATCTTACGCCCCAACCCATACCCCATATTTTTCAAGTGAAATTCAAAATTGCCCTTTTGTCCATCTTTCTTAATTGATTGAAGGAGATGTTAGTTCATCAACTATTGATCACGTGGTCTGTCAACACTGAGGCAGGGTGCACTCGACTAAATTGAAAGGGAGCCAGTTTTCTTACTGGAGGTCGGGGGTTTTATCCGGGTACTCCGGCTTCCTTCTCAAATAGAAAACTGGATGCCATGATATAGCTGAAAAATTGGATTAAACAATATTTAAACAAGCAAACAAATCTAATTGATTTATATTAAACATATTCTCGTCATGAATAAAGCTGAAATACTCTCGCTGAAAGAAAAGCAAACAATCAATCAATGCAATTAGTTATTGTTTAAGTTGAATGACACTCCTTTAAAGGGCAAGTTTTGAAAAGGTTCTGTTTCATCGATATAACACTGCAATGACAATGTTAAGACCTAAAGAATTTATGACGTTTTGTTAAAAAAATTACTATTTCGTACTGAAACAACTGTCTAACTGTAACACACTTTTACGCTTACATTCAGTATTCGCAGACAATTCTCCCCGGCGTTATTGGGGCCTAGGTTGCTGATTGGTTAGTCATCTACTAGTTATCACATGCATGTCAACAGGTTGCGGATTTTCGAACGACTGCAGATAGGGTGCGCCCGACTCCACTTTAATTGACAAAAGACTGTCGATTTTAACCTGTACTCCGGCTTCCTCCCACCCCACCCCCAATAAAAATGGACACCATGAAACAAATGAAACAATCCAGCGTAATTGTATGTATACTTTTTTTAAACAACTTTTATTGCCTGTCCAATAAAACTTGCGACAAGAATCGCTGTATATTTTACAATACAACTTTTTGTTTAGTAAACAATCCGTTTTGATTGACAATGATTGTTTAAAAGTTCAACATTTGTTAATCACAACAGTTTTATAATTGTATTAAAAATTGTGAAGACTAAATAAAAACACGCAAGCATACATTTAAGTAAATAATAATGATGTCAAAAAGAGGCCACGTTCTTTCCTAAATGTGAAATAAATCTGTTACTGATTGGGGGAGTCGGGTCGGCTTTATATATGACAAAAGATATAAACAGGTCGCAAAAAGTAAAACAGGCCGAAATCACGAGTCGCGAGAATAAAAAAAGAATCAATAATGGATTACGAAAAACCCATTTACCTCGTCGCTACTGATGTGCCTTAAATATAAGTTTTTTGAAGGTTTACAGGACTCGGTTTGCAGATATGTCCTGCTTTAAAGAAATGTGCTTAATTATATAATAAAAAGATTTTTTTTTCTTTAAATATGTTTATTTATTCATTTAGAACGAGACATTGTATAAGCAATTCTTTTAAACGCATGTTTTTATTTTATTATAAAAATGGTATAATAAATGCATATATTATATAAAAATGACGCAGAATCCGTTTTATATTTAAATTATTAATTTATACGAATCCGTCAATAAACCAACCGATTTATGCATATAATTAAATGACGGATTCTGGATCGCACTGATTGGACTGATCGCACTGATCGCTGACGGTTACCAAGGTAATGACGGATTCATAATTTTGGACGGATGTCGTCATCATCAATCAGTCAGCGATCCGTCAGCGTTCCAAAATCCTTCAGCAATCAGTTATCAATCAGTCAAAGTGTTGCGTTTACGGGTGCAAGTACTGTAAACTCAATAAAATAACCCAAACAAAACATTAATCCAGAGGCAGCTGTTGTCGTAAAACTAACGGTCGTTAACAGTTGTTCACGTAACGGCCGATGTCAATAGTATTTATTAACAAAATGTTTACTCTGATATAAGATGGTCTATTTCTGACCTTGATCAATTTATATCACTTACAAGAAATATCATTAATATGAGTAATGTGTAACTTGATTAATATTCGTTAATTTGACAAAATTTAGGTATTAAGTTATCATAAGTTCACATCGCGTGTTTCTAAGCTTCTGTAACTGACATAAATGCTATTATACTGCTAATAACTAAGCTATATTATAATTTAATGCCATGGACTCTTTAGTAGTCTCGTTAACTAGTTCTACAAACCATTATCATTTGTTATATGCTTCATCTTATTGGCTCCTATTGTCACATTAGGACTATCATTAAAGCTTCGTTAACGATCAACTCTGCATTTTATTTGCAATCGTCTTGAACAAAGACAATAAAGAATCAATTACAGTGAGTTCAACCTTACAAGTTTTGAATTATTTCCGTTTCGTGGTACATCTTTCAGCCATCTAATGACATGATATGTATTATGTAAAAATATCATATACATTACTTGCCACAAATTCTTAGTGATTGTCGTTGTATAATAATATGGTTGCTAATTTCCAAGAAAGAAACTGTCGTCACATAATAACTAATCATTAAGAAATGTTGAGTACGAGATTCCTAAATGTATGTTAGATTTACGAAACACCTCATTTTTTATTTAAAATGTTTTATTAATTACAAATCGTGATATAGTAAGATAATGATATACAATACTAACATCGATGAGCAAAAACTTATTTACCATTACAGCTTGTTCTTCTATATTTTTAATTATTTTATTTTCGTTTACTATAATAATAAATCACATGAAAATTGTGAGTTATCTCGCTTTAACAGCCGACGATAAGAATTTCAGTCATAGCATCATGCTGCATGGATAATATCTTTTTAGCAATTCCTGTCGAAGCTTATCACATAATTTTTATTTAGCTATCTGTGTTCATTGACATATATAATAAAGAAAAGAAACCACATTAGTGGACAAATGCTCTTATTGCAAATATGCACTGTAAAAAAACTGCAATTTTCCTAATAGAACTTCTATTTTCAAAACCTATTTAAAAACTTTTTATTATTCATATTATGCACGAGGTAAAAGTTATTGCTTTTAAGTGACCATTTCTGAAAAAATATATATGTGTATAGAGTGTTGAATAAAATTACAAAAAGAAAAAAAAGTGTGATATGTTTGGTGCATGTTAAAAGTGCAGCAATGATCATTAGATACACATATTACTGACTGGTGGGTATCATGTCGAACCTTTTCATCTGCACACAACCTCACACACTGCAGTTATGGAAGCGGGAGGTTTATCGTGCCACAAGACCTAGTTTATCCAACCATTGCGTTTAAAATGCCTGTACCAAGTCTGGACCATTGCTGTAGATCCTTCATTTTTGGTCTTTCTTGTCATTTGTCTGTGTATTCGGTATTTTGTATTACCTTTATTTATAGTAATGTTATGACCAATCAAATATGTCAAGATAATATCTTCATAGAAATTTTACATAACAGAAAAAAGATATGCTTCTGTTATGTGTATATAATTCAATTTGTTTCTAGGGTAAACTATTTAATGTTTCAAATTAAAAACCAAAGCTAATTTAACAATTTGAAAAATAAATTTGAATACGCTAAAACTAAACAGCCACATACAACAAGTTGAAATATATAATGTTAAGGTTTAAGTTGCTAGACAGTTTTCTTGATAACCTGGAAAAGTTTACATTGAACTTTATATACAAAGCACAACATAATATGGTGTTTTCTAACATGTATTACTTTCATACTTCAAATTATTAATGTATCGTCAATTTTTATTATTTCATTACAAAGAGTAACGTGGTAAGCTAAGGTAACAAAAACATTTTTAAGTAGAAAAAATAACTAGCTCCCCAATCAATAATTACAACAATACACTGAATATATAAAAATTTGAATCAATAAGGAAGCAATTAAAAGTTAAATCTTATTAAATCGACTGATGTGCGTCACGTTTAATTTCGACGAGAACGTTTACTCCGCGCTAGAATTGCGGGTTGTCTCTTGTTACTACATAATTTTCGAATAAAGAGGTTTATTAAATGGTACAAAAATGCGTATAAAGTCGTGTGTTTTGAATTTAATGTCCTGTGGTTATTTTCGTTGCCATGATAATATAAATATTATTGACTGACGATTCAAAAATACATATTTCAAATATAATTCCTAAATCAGACGTGATATATTACTCCGTTGAGATTTGTGCTGCCACTAATACTAATAAGATCAATACATTGGAATTTAGAGTGCAGTCAATGTTCTTAAATGTTATTTTCTACGATTGATTAGTTTTAATTAACGTGAAACAAAAACTTATAAAAAAACCCATATATTTGTGTCAAGTAGTGTCAACAATATAAAAGTTCAGTTGTTGTAGATGACCGTTGTGGCCAATTGGCCAATATTAATTATTATTAGGTTTTTTGTAACCACATAGTTTTATAAGAGCAATGTTGATGCAAACTACGTTAACCAGCTGTAGATATAAGACATACAAGATCACTAAATGATGTATCCCAATGTTGAGTTTATACGTCACTGTGACGTCATAATATAACATAAAGGGTTAATTTAGCAAATGATTAAGTCATTAGCACTTGAAGTTGAAAAAATATAGTGACTTAAGGCAATGCTGCCACATAAAATAGAAGCAAAGAAAATATAAAATGACGTGACAACGGTTTTTAAATTACCTCAAAAACATTTTCAATATAAAGTATAATTTAACATAAAAGTACATTTTCAAATATTTAGATTTTTATAACTGAGAATGGGCTGACTGAATATTAAGAATAATAGAAGCGAACAAAATATAAATTAGGTGACAACGGTTTTAAATTACCTCAAAAATGTTTTCAATAGAAAGTATAAATGTGTAGATTTTTATAACTGAGAATGTACCGACTGAATTCATATTTTTTTATATATTGAGATACTTTGTTGAATTTCCAGACATTTAATGAAATAAGTAATAGATTTGAGCAGCATATGACAATTATATAAAACAACATTTCACTTTTACGCGCAGAGCTCTCGCAGAGCACGTACCTATTGCCTTGAACAAATGTACAAATGACTGACACACGTTGATACAAATGTGTTTATGTGTTGCATCATAAAATTGTCTACATTTTAAATTAAATAATTTAACTCCAAACGTTTTCTTTCGACAATGTTACTAAGTAAAAAAAATAACAATCACCACACATTTAGTTTCCGAGAAATCAATGCAAACATCACCATGAACATAAAAAATAAACATTGTTTCAGCTCTCCAACCCATCTAACGTTTTCTCTGTCAAAAGTTTAATACATAGTTATCGAAGGGAGATCTAGCTGTCTCTGTAGTGTCCTTCATTTCATCTTCAGTATATTAGATTGGATCAACATGGTCACTGAATTTCGGTTTATTTAAAGAAAGCCATGTTTTCTATACGGCATCTTAGGCCAACAAACTAACTTAATTACCTAGTACAGAATGACAATTTTTAGATGAATTGGCGTTTGGAATTTTGAAATTAGTTGCCAATTTCGAATCAGGGTAAAAAAACAAATAAAAGCAAATCATTTCTTTTTGTGATTTTAATACCTCTACCGCTCTTAAACTAGACGCCAAGATGCTAGATCTAGCTGCCGAATTAATCATTAATACTGCTTGAATTCTTTTATGTTTCAACGTTGAACCACTATTTATTGTTTAACAACAATGGAAGTTGTGCTATTTAATTCTTTTCTACTAACAAATTAATCATTTTACATTTTTAGGAACTAAGTGTTATATTTTAGAATGAGCAAATTTGACGTTGCATAAAAATATGTACTAGTTTTAATTTGTATGTTGATTTGCTTCCACGTATTATCAATAGCTAAATCAAAATTCATACATTCGGGGAAGTATTTTTAGAAATTTATTTGTTTAAATATCAGTATAACATGAACAAACCGGAAAATATCATAATAATTGACCAAATACCATTTCGAATCATAGCAGCAAATGAATGAATATAGCACAAAGTCATCTACTGCTTTTACATTTTAAACATAGGAAGAATCATACTAAAAAGAAATAAAAAAACACATTTAAACAATTTGTATATTGTCTTTGTCACGTGATACAGGTATAGCTTTTTTAAAAATAATACATTTTTTCACCTTAAATAATTTATCTATCATGTTACTTGAAGTTTTTGAAAATAATGTATATATTTAAGTAATGTCCGTCATTAAAAAAATCTGCATAAAGTTTAAATGTACAAAACATTCTTAAAACCTTTCTCGACTATTGATTTACCGTAAATCTGCTTTGGCCTGGTTCTAAGAAATACTATAGTTGTTGTATTCTAGTAAATGTAGACTGTAAGCACAGCTGCGGACAAAACATTACCTACCGTTCATCAGTAGTAGGTAATAGCTAAGAGATGATAAGTTATGGGGTTCAGGTCTCCAGAATGTAAACCATTTATTAAGTCCATCTGTTTTGATATTTATAACATTTCATTTCTTAAGTGACTTCTCCAGATATCAACAAATAGTCACTCTACACGGAAGAGTAGCTTATCCATCACTGGGGGACGTTACGTTACACTTTAAAGTCGTCGCAAACGCCTTGACAATCTCTGTAACCGATTTCAGATTGCCAGGCTTGGATATTGTTTAACTTTACTGTTTCAGGGTATAGTTTAAATAAAAGTAACAGGGGTTTACGTAAAACTGTTTTAATTGCACACGAGCTATAAGAATGAACACAGAAAATGTCAGGGCAAAATAAGCGATGATATTTCCACGCTTTAGCAAGGCCTCTAACTGTCCAGGTATTAATACATGTAATAATTAAAACCTTTGGAGACTTGAATAACTAATCTGACTTTGAAACATTAGGTTTTTATTGACGTATAATATTATATTGTCTAAAGGACTATGGTAAAAAACAATTGAACCACTTATATATATTTTGTGACTTTTATGTAGCATATAAGATTTAGATAAACATTTATGTAATAAACAATAGTAGTGCTAAAATTAAGTTAATAAAAGACATATCGTCGTTCTAATATTTCTGACAGTTTTTGAAATTTTATTATTTTTCAAATCTTTCTGCAAATTTGAATATAATGCTTTCATAATGTTTCGAATTTAAGAAATGGCTGAAAAAACCAACAGACAGAAATATAGAGGTTTTCTAACAGAATTGAACGCATTACGGTTGTAAAACAATCTTAAAATATTTTATATTATTTAATAATTTAGATGATATCGGTTAATGACCACGTGTCTATTATGTATATCAACGGAAGCCATTTGTGCACTATTACAAAAATGAATGCAAGCGGAGACAAATTCTTGTTTTTTTCCATCAAAACTGGTCCTCGCTATTTTTCCTAAAAATTTAATTTATCAGTGTTCTAAACTGGTTGTATTTCTTATCGTATTATAGCCATTTTTTTACATTTCCTTTAACATATTTTGTCATTTTTACATCAGGGGTACATTAAAATGATAATTTTAATAATATTTGTTTTATAATTTTAATTTAAGTAAGCCGTGCCTTTAATAATTATTGTTACTGTCGGTAGATGATTAGGATACAAAGTTACATAAACGATAAGAGTTAATCGATTCTCCAAAAGTCTTCGTACAAAGTGTATTTTAGATAACTATATTAATCTATACTATGATTTGTGGATAATCAGCTTTGTCAGTGCGCACCCTGTAATTGATGCCATGAATAATGCAAAGCAGCAGAATATCTAAAATAGAACTGAAAACCCATTGTGTCTTAGTCTAGTTGATCACTTAAAATTTTCCTAATTCAGTGATAAATTGTTTTGTCTATTGATTAACCCACAATTTACTATTTCTTTGGCGATTTACGATGGGTATTCTTAGCAAAACAGGAGATGCTTACTCTGTTGAAGCAACGAGGTCTGATTTCTACATTCTAAAAACATTGTAAGAAAAATCATGAGCTTATTGTTCTAATTTTTTCTTGTTAAACATTAAATATTTATTGCTACAATCATATTAAGTTATCGTTATTTAAATTATTTGATGATTTATTTGAAGTTTGCTTCACGTCAAGCGAGTAGTAACAAACAGTAAATCAATGGAAAAAGGGGTTGAATGGGACATAGAGAACCCAATTTAGACTGCCATCGCAAAAGCGTGGAGTATTGGATGGAGGAGGAGTGTATGAGAAATTTTGTAGAGGCCACAATGAGCCTACCCTTTTCGAAAACTACGAAAGTGTTCTGAATCGGGCACGGAGCGTGGCACTATCTAAACACGTCAACCACTTCGGTCCGCGGCCATGTTTTTCGTATTAAGACCTGACAAGTCCCCAAAGAGAGGATCTTCTCTATCCGCCACCCGTGATGCACAGGGCTGTTCTGTGAGTCGCGCAATAAACCCCCACATTATGGTCTCAGTAGATTATTTGAAAAAAGTTCCTGAACAGATTTTAAGGACTGTGCGATGTAATCAAATAAATGCTAGAACAAAAACTTTACTGCTTATTTTTGCAATGCTGACCAAAGCTCAATCACAATGACTTCATGGCATTTCACTCTGTCAAATGAATTTTCAAGGGACTAGGCAAACCATCTAAATTATTCAAAGATATATCCACGAGGTTCTAAAATGAACGAACATTCATCTACTTGATTCATCAAAAACACGTGAGTTAGCTTAGTGATACAAGGATAAAGCTTGTGATTAGATACCGTTTCAGCTGTTATGGTGTTAATTTATCAACAGGGACTCTAAGGATATAATCATAAATGATTCAGTCGTTGTAAACCGGCCTTTATGATGAAGTTAAAATGTCGCCAAACAGAAATAATCAATAAACTCTATGTTTTTAATGTTTTTGCACGGCAATATAGAAAAATGGTACCGGTTCTGGGATTCAAAATCACATGCATGCTGTTAACATTATATGATTGTTCATAAATGAACATGTTTAATTCATTGGTCAATAATGATTTTAATGAACACGGATTTCTTCATATTCTTCTCTTACATTACGCCAAGAAATGTACGTTACATAAAGCAATGTGCCAGTAAATAACAGCTTTTTAGCTATTTAGGCTTGAGACATGGTATTCAGGCTTGTAGTTATATTCCATTAATGTATATTTATATATAATCGTGTCTATGGCCTGCTAAAACTAAAGTAGCCTTTTTAAGTTTCTTCTATTTGCTCGACAGTGTTAAGCATTAAATTAAGGATCGACGTTATGCATAGTCAGACCATTTGGTTTTTTAACATTTCACTTTTCAAAATAACATCATTAAAAAAATTACAATTTAATGAGTATACTATTTTTTTCTTTTAATAAGAAATGACAAAATTGTCTGTATACTGTGAGCATGTTACTGTTAAGTTGTTTTCTAAGCTCGACCATCCCAAAACATGAGTGTAAACTTCGTTTTCGTCCTTGAACGAGAAAGTGATTACTGTTTTGACGTGTTTTCTAGCTTGGACTGTTTTTGATATACTATACTTTTGTAGTTACAACATGTTAACAATTTTACAGTTTTAATTTTGACTTTGCAGCTTTTATATCATCAAACCATTGAAAAGTTCAAAATATACCATATTATTGTTTAACTTTTGTTGTTTCAAATAGCGGTGTAAACAAATTATTCGATTACCATTAATACCCTATTTGTATTCAATTCGATATTTGTTTTTCTCTCATAAACTTTCTGCAATAAATATTTAGATTGGATAATAAAATTCGCATCTCTCTATTCCTTACCAGATCGATGCAATAACTCGAAGCAGGTGATAATAACGACTATAAAAGATAATTCTT
Source organism: Limnoperna fortunei (assembly GCA_944474755.1). NCBI lineage: Eukaryota > Metazoa > Mollusca > Bivalvia > Mytilida > Modiolidae > Limnoperna > Limnoperna fortunei. The sequence goes on along the minus strand of OX104114.1, from coordinate 5,337,333 downwards.
GCTGCCTAAATAGAAATACTAACAAGACAAAAATATTGCAGGAAAACAGTAAAATGCCGAAGATTAGACATGATATAAGGAAGTCAATAATATTAAGAAATGCAAGACAAATTACAACAGATGATTCAATAAAATTGGTATCAAATGTCAATAATGTGTTCGAAAAGAGTTCAGCATTTGAAAGAATATATAATATTTCATACAGTATTAAACACCGTTACGTGCGTCACTTGAAAATCCACATTTCTTATTAGATTGAATTATTGGCGCTGTGCCAAGTCTGTGAGTAAATACAATAACAGTGATGAACACTCTTAAAGTCTCAAACGATGTAAATAATTCTAATAGGTCTGGCGACGCAAGCATTTTCTGCATGACTATAATCACTTTTCGTTTTCTTGTTTAGTAATTTATATAGGTGCATTTCCGGCGGGGATTTAAAAAGTACTTCATGGCCTCCTTTTATATTTGTTGATCAATTGTCAAAAATAAACTTTTCCCAAATCAAAAAACCCAATTCCAGATTAGTTTTAATAAATATTGCAATAAAACTAAATTACTGTTTACGTTTTTCATTCAAGGTCTCAAAATTAAACATAAGGGTAAATCATTTATACATTTTTTAAACGTTAAATCTACGTTCTTTTCCACAAAAAGTACAAAAAGTGTAATAATTCGTTTTTTAAATAATGTGTTGGGTTACGATATAGTTTAAAGTTTATGTCTGACCGTTTTAACTGGTATTACAATATAATTTAGAGACGCACAAAACAATCTCTACAGCTGGCGCAATACCTAAAATGTATTAAAAATAAAGAATGAGTAAATCATAATTATCTTAAGCTAAATTCAATAATACTAAAAGCGTGGACTAAAAATTTATGATGTGTGTTTTTTAATTACGCTATCAAAAACTTGCAAATAGTTAATAATGATTGTTTAAGTACTTTTTTGACCAAATAAATTGATTTCAATTTATATACAATCATTGCAACCTCTATAGTTATCGTAGATGTAAGTTGAACACAATGTCCTCCGTGTAACACTACAAAGATAAGAAGACCGAAATGCATCTGAAGCCATTGATATTCTACGTAATTTGAACCACACCGTTGCTGCTGTTATAATTTTACACCGACTAATGGTTTTCTTTTATTTCTAGTTGCGGTTTGATTTACTTTTCATTATTTCTTGAACTGAGCTTGCTAATTAAGTCTCAAGACAGTAGCTCAAGTTATAATAACAATTGATTTTCTATATCTTCTTAGTAATCCATGTACACAATTAAATAGAAGTAGGAACTGTAAAGGTGCATCTTGCTTTGTCTTCATTTGTTTTCGCCTTTGATTATTGAACTCTGTTATGTGCTTTCTAATGTAATATTGCTTAATAACGTGTAAACAGATGAATTATTCGTTGACACGGTAATTGTTTTATTGTCAATAAGCAGGATACCAAGATATTGTAATCATTTACAATAACTCACAGAAAACGCAAAACGATATGTTTTAATATTACTATGTTTCATTTCAATGACGAAAGAAGCTATCTGTTTGTGTTTTTGGAACAAATAATCTCGTAATCCGTTTGTCAAGACAAATTTCGTTTCAAGGAATATTTAAATTATATTTAAATTGAATTTTAACACTGAAAATAATCAATACGAATTCTAATAAAACAAACCATTGTTGTATATATTTTTATTACCAATCTTTATAAAGAATAAGCGATTCCATAAAAAGAAAAGTTAATATTGAGAATATCGTACAATGTAAACAAAATATTTTCCATAAAAACGTCAGAATATATCATTAGTATTGCAAGACCAGAATAATATATTTGAATTTAATAACCGCATAGTTAAGACCAGCAGGATTTATTAATATTAGTGGACGAATAGCGAGAGGAGGATCAGCAGTAAGCCTTGAATAAAGGCAGAGTGACACCAAAGATGATCTTCTTTATCATAGATGGTTTAAATGTGCCCGGTGTGTTCAGGTACCAACCGGACATGCGTTTTACTGCCATATTTGATCTAAAAAAACAAGAATCAGCTTATAAAACATTTTCTGTTTTTGAACAACGGTTACAGGGAAGATATGTTTTTATTGGGTGCGGGTTACTCTCTTTCTGTTTTTGTTCAATTGAAGATAATAACAAAATACCGAACACAGATGAAACTGTCAAAATACTATCCACAAATCAACGTCCGACAAACCTGCAAACTCCAGAACAAACAACCAAAAATATAGTAATTACAGCAATGGTCTTGACTTGGTACAGACATTTCAAAAGAAATAGTGGGTTAAACCAAGTTTTATGACATGCCAAAACTTCCGTTTCAATAACTGTAGTATGTGAGTTAGTTTGTTCATTCAAATGGATTGGTATCCAATAATCATCGTATGACACAGAATTCAAAAACTGAGAAAACTATATACTACCATATTATCAAACAAGATAGAATATTATTCGACAAGAAAGATGTATCCATAGTAAAACTTATTAAAGGCGCTGACGAGTCGTTTTTTTTACCTTGGTTTATAAGTTCATCCCGAAAAAATTAGTGACGCAAAAGTCAGTATACTTGCGGCAAGATCTTGCATATCAATTAAAGGGATAGCATCAACCTAGGTACAAGAAATCCTTGTTTAAGTGGATTAGTAGCACCGGAGTAAATCCATGGCTTTTATTGGGTTCATGTTACTCTCGATCTGTTTCTGTGTTTTGGTTTTTTATGTTGCGCTCAGTATCTTTGTCTATATCCGGATTTGTAACTGTTCCTTGACTTTTGGCTTTTGTTGTTCTGTTGGTTTTCTTTTTTCTCAGTAGGGCTGTATAGAAAATCAGAATAGCGAGTATAGGAACAAGCATAACGTACTAGTTGTGAAATGGTGAAATGTACACACCGTACGCTGACACTGCTGTAATGTTGCTATCAACGAACGTGAAGTTCACAATTGTTAAACTGAAGTCATCACGTTTGACGTAGAGTCAAGTTTGTAGGTTTTACCGAGTCTATTTCTAGAAGTCGGTCTTAAATATGTTTTCCAGCTATAATTGTATATTTAAATAATCTAGACTACTGCCGGTTATTTAACACGTGATTTTATGTGAATTAAGATAGTCAAGGGTGACAAATGCATTTTGAACCCGTTTCCTGTTTCGAGGTTTATTCCCTCTGCAATAAACATTTCAGGGTTGTCTATCAGGACATCTCATTTATAAATGTCACGTGATAATAATCTGAGCCAATTAGTAATTGTCCTTTTGAGCGAAGTTAATAATTGGCTATGTCAGGACTAGTTTTCACTATGTCATGGTTGCAGGACGATAGTATTGGTTGTTTAACAGGAAAGAGATCAAGCATTATTCGTTCTAAGTTGGTTAAAATTGTCAAAGCGGTTTCAGAGTAGAAGGTTAAAATGTAAATTAAGGAAGCATAAGGACGATAACTTATATCAAGTGATTACCCGGTTTTGAGCCTGGCGAGCGAATAAATTACTATTATTTACAAGCTATTCCCTGCTATACAAGAACAAAAGGTCGATATCATATAATATTAGCACTTAAACGAAACTGTATATGACGAAGTAAAAAAGTATCACACGCTGAATAGATATAAACTTAAATCCGCTTACAAATGTATTGGCCGATGACAAACAAGAAATTCTAAGGTAATCCCTGCCTGTGTATGTAAAAATCGTATGGCTGAAATGCAAACACGACTGGACTCTAATGTAATGAAGATAAACGTTGAGTTAAGACAAAGAAGGCATTACAACAGACATAAACCATATGCAGAACAAGATGTATCAACTGTCTCTGGAAATAATAGTGGCAATAAATATCAAAACATACCTCAATTTAAGTGATTCGGAAGAGTAAGGCGTTTACAGTACGGCAAAAGTATGCATTACAGTACACAATAGTTCAGATTATGACTAAATCAATAACCAGAACGTGCAACAGTTACTGAACTGTAGACGTTGTGTTGAGGTAATTATAATATATCAAGAAAATAAGACAAACAATAATGACAGGGAACTTGTAGATTGTGACGTCATTAAGTGTTTCTGAATAATCATTGTTAAAACTGTGTATAGGTTTTAAAAAATCGTACTTTCTGGGTTTGACATTAACGCAAAACCTTAAGGTCGCTTATTGTAGTCGTCTGAAATCTAAATACGAAATTTTAAGTACATTATGTATGTGTCCCTATGTTTAGGTAAAAGATGAGTTTAAGCTTTGAATTTCAAGTTTGATTTCAAATGTAATTTTTATATGATGCATCAAACTGACCTCTTATGATACTTTGATAAATAATACTTTAATTAAATATATAATATCGTATCAATTCGATAGAACGTTTTCTAAAGAAATTTGAAGTTAATTACGAGACAAGACAGACAAATTAATGTTTTTGTATTCAGGCTAAATGGCAAATAGGTATAATACTATGCATGTTTGAAATAATTTTAGGAATCTTCAGGGTTTCAGGTGGCTGATATCCATTGTGTAACAACTCAAACTTTAAAGCTAATAGTATTTACAGAAGTACACACGACACAAAAACTGAAATATTAAAAGACTGTGAAATTAACAACACAATTTATTAAAATATTTTAAACTGCTTTCTCAAACAGAAAAAAACGAATTCAATACAATATCAATACGACTTTAACTTTATTGCTGCAAAATCTGACGACATCACTGAATTAAAATAGAATAAACAACGGTACCTTAATTATAAATTAATTGATTGAATTGGGTTCATGGATGGTTAAATAAGGCGCGAGTTAGTGGCGTATCCAGGCGGAAGCTTAAAAGCAAGTTTTTCCAGTCATTTTATGAAAAATTAACATAAGGATCATGAAACATGTCAAAAATGCTAGTTTTCTAACCCTTCTAGGGCGATTCTCCCGCTTACTGTTTTTAAAGTGTTGCATTGTTTTATATATACAGTAAACCATAATTTTTCGAACACTGATTTCTTGAAAACTCGAACACGTGTAAATGTCCATATCATATCAACTTCATGTAAATCCCAATAATTCAAACTTTAGCAAGTAAAGTAGTGTCAATGTAAAAGAACTTCCGGTACAAAGAATGCAATTAAAGGAAGCCAGACATACGGAAATTAGGTCAATAATAATGTCACGATTAGTGTTAACAGGTAAATAAACATTGATTGACCTTCAAATTCAAAATATAAGCCGTTGCACGTGGATAACATAGTAAAAGACAAAAACATAAACAATTTAAAAAACAAATAATTTTTTGTCCACTTGCTGTTTTATTGAAAAAAAAACTAACAATCAACAGAAATTAGGTATAATAATATTATTTATATAAAGCGAATTTACAACTCAAACAACCATAAAAAGTGACTAATAATTAATGGCACAACTCATATTTCCGGATAATTCCGGATGGAACATCGTTCAACTTCGGTGGTTCGAACTACGGATAGCTCGAAGTATTTTATGAAGACTATTAGTTTACAAATTAAACTGAGCTTACTATTCAACTATATTTGTCTTATTTTTAAATACGAAAAATCAAATTTAATACTGCTCAATTACAAGTTTTATAAATCTCATAAGTTTTGCTCCGGTTGCTGCCTAGTTTTACATCCAGTTTTAACACTTACTGGTAAAAAGATAACAAACGTTTTTGGGGTTCTACATCTAGTTTTATCACTTTCTAATACAAAGATAACGAAGTGCTAGTGTTGGGTTTTACATCTAGTATTAACAAAGATGAGTGTTGGAGTTGAGTTCGAAAATTCAGATTCTTTATATTCCAGACCGTTTCCATTAAAACAATATGACATGCAATGTATTGATTATTTTAATAATTAAGATGTCCCAAAAGGAGTCAAATTGCACATAAACAGGTCCCAAAAGAAGTCAGATTTGGTAATAAACAGATTATATACATGAAAGACAAAAAATGAAATGTTTTATTAATTAAATGTATAAAATTAAAACTTAATTTTACAAATGTAGCGGAAAATAAGATAATATGACACATTTTTATGATATTCAGAGACCAATGGAGCCAAAACACATAATGTTTAGTGGAATTCAAAAGTTATATAATATCAAGTGTAAATCCAGGATAAATATTGAATCATAAAAACAAACATAAAAATGAAAACTGAGCCAAAATACATCTGCAACGATAGATTTATTACTTAAAATCGAGTAATTCCCCACAAGGGATTTCAATGGTTTATAGTAAAATGGGGAACCAATACTGTTACCTTATATCGGTTCAAGCGAAATTTTGCAGAGGTTTCTTTTTGTATATAAGGATTCTTGCAAATAGGATTCTGAAAATCCTTGAATTAAATGTATCATCTTAATATTTTGGGATTAAGTTAATTCTTTGATTTATTGCAGGATTATTTAAAATACGTTTTCCTCGTTTTTGGTATGAAAAGTCGTACAGGATGCAAATAGAACACATCAATCTTTCTTATATAAACTAAGTATTCCATCTTTATTTTTATCGTTTGTGAAAACTGTAGCTCTTTGCAAAAGCACATAACTGTCTAATATTGCTTTTAAAAGCGAGGATTCTGTATATATTTCTTAAGTAATTAAATTTTTTGAAATGTGTTTAACACACAAACACCTTTTGCATGGCGTATAGAATCCGCTTTTCAATAACATTATAATTTTCTTAATAACAGTACGAAATTCAGGTTTGAAAATAAGTTGTCTAGAACATAGCTCAAATGGTAAATAAAGCGTTTAATTATATAGTTATAAATATGTCATCATAAAGCGTATTATGTACATTGAATGCTGAGTGACAATATGTTACACTCGTTAGGTGAAAAGTGTAGATATCATTTGTCTGATGGTAGAAACTTTTTGTATAATAAAAGCTCTATAAGATCATAATTATTTGGATTGTAAATAGTTGTTGGTTTGAGCGCCACTGATGAGCCTTGATTAAACGAAAAGCTGGTCTTGCATAGTAAATCGTATATCCTTTGAATATAATTTTATTTATAGAAAGTAAGTGTTAGCAATAACATTACGATGTAATGGATATATTTACTATAAAATATAACTTTTCTCAATGTTTCAAAAATTAGTGTGTCTATGAATGTTTACAAACCAGAAAGAAGTATCGCAGCATGTCGGGGATTATAATTTAAAGACTAAACTACATACTATTAATTGCACTGCTTTTAAAAAAATAGAAGACTCAACACAATAGATACAAAATACAAAAAACATGTCGCATATATATATATTATTCCATCACCGAATGAAAAAATACTTTAAGCATTTAGAGTTAAACGACACTGATGAGTCTTAAGTAGACGAAACGCGCGTCTGGCGTAATGAGTTTGTCACCTTGGTAATTTTGATTACATCTTGTTGGAATATTTGAGGAAAGCCAGGTAACAGCACGGCACGTCCGCGGCTGGTGGACTTGAAAAGCAACTATTTTGGGTTAAATTGGAAATGAGAAAGTTTAAGATTAATATGTTATGACTTGTTTACGTCATTTATTTATATTGACATTCAATGACTAAGGCCATTCGTTGGTCAGTCTTTGTCTAAATTTTTGACAAGAAACACCGTCACTTGTATCGTTGCATAATCTTCTAGACTTCTAGTATATTATTTTTTTGTTTATGCTGTATCGTCATGTTTGTCGATCCGATACTTAATAAGCTTTACTGGTTGGTAGACTTAGACGTTTATATATATATATATATATATATATATATATATATATAGATCGTCACACGCTAGTACACATGTACTATGTCTATGTCTACGATTCACCCCGGTTAATGAAGCTATATTTTAATATAGCGGATTTGGCCTAGGGGTCTAGACCGCTGGACATAGTGCAGGCGAATTGGTGCCACAGTGTCACAACGGTGTGAGTTCGAATCCCGCTGAGGGAAAGCAAAAATTTGACAGTGTTAAAAATCTAATTCAAACAGTGTTGGGCTTAATTTGTAGACGTATATATAAATATTTGATATTAACCCTGTATTTCTGATGTTTCAGAAATCCGCTGGATAGATATATTATATGGTTGTCACAATACTTAGACGTTTGTATATATATATATATATATATATATATATATAATATATTTCTTTAGTAATTAAATTTATATATTATATATACGTCTACAAATTAAGCCCAACACTGTTAGAATTACATTTTTAACACTGTCAAATTTTAGTTTACCCTCAGCGGGATTCGATATATATATATATCGAATCCCGCTGAGGGTAAACTAAAATTTGACAGTGTTAAAAATCTAATTCTAACAGTGTTGGGCTTAATTTGTAGACGTATATATATAAATTTGATATTAACCCTGTATTTCTGATGTTTCAGAAATCCGCTGGATAGATATATTATATGGTTGTCACAATACTTAGACGTTTGTATATAATTTACTTACTGTGACTGTATGACAAGTAACTTTGTCATCCTATATAATATATACAAAAATGCTGAATTAGATTACTGTCAAATTAATACGTATTGGTTACGAAAATTCCATCGTCACACGCTAGTACACATGTACTATGTCTATGTCTACAATTCACCCCGGTTAATGAAGCTATATAGCGGATTTGGCCGAGGGGTCTAAACCGCTGGACATAGTGCAGGCGATTTGGTGCCACAGTGTCACAACGGTGTGAATTCGAATCCCGCTGAGGGTAAACTAAAATTTGACAGTGTTAAAAATCTAATTCTAACAGTGTTGGGCTTAATTTGTAGACGTGTATATATATATATATATATATATATATATATATATATATATATATATATATATATATATATATATATATATATATATATATATATATGTAACTGTTACTTAACATTTTAATATATTAAGATACGGGAATGTGTACAGATACCAAAAAGTGAATGCTCAATATAGGTTAATAATCCAAATGAATCGTTTTTTATATATCTTTAATTAATGTATTTCATTTGTGTAAGTGATTATAATTGCAACACAAATTAACCAGAGTTAAGTCGTTTTGTTACAAAAAATGTCCAAGCGAATTCACATAACCCTTTATTTTATAAGAACGGCTTGAAAAATTATCCGGTTACATGTTGAAAAAGACATACCTTTCTCTGTGATGAGATGAGGATGGTACGGGACTAGACTTCACAGCACGAAGTGGCCTATGATCGGATGTTGGCTGTGGCGCCTGCTGCTGCTTATTCTTGTGTCGACGTTTGATGGACGAAAATGTTCTCTTAATTTTTTCCTTAAATGTAATTTCCTCTTCATCTTTAAACGCGTCCAGATTTTGCATGGACGCTGATAAGCTTTCATTTTTTCCAGGCATTAAAGACATGATTTCTTATTTAAATCTTGATCTTATCGACTAAATCAACGAACGCTGAACGCTAACTGAATCGACAGCAATGTGCTAGGATCAGAGAGAGAGAAAATCAATTAAACGTTGAATTGTCAACTCTAAAGTTATCATTTTTTCGCTCCAAAAAGACAATATCTGTATAAATTGTATTTCAAGAACCAAACGTTTAGTCTTGTTTCTTTGATGCATGAAGTACATTGCGTGAATAGTATATTTTGAGTTTTTTAACCTTAATCTTGGTCAACTTAATTCCAATGGTCAACTGTATTAACATTTATAATAAACGTATTTTACATCGTCGATGTTAAAGTGATATTTGACACTTTTACATAGTGACACACTTCTAGAGCAAAATTTTTTATGACCTTTTTCTATGGAATAATTATAACATTAGTTTTAACAACATTACTGAGGTCTTAACCTACAAATTATATCAAAGAAAATGCATGTAAAAGGTTAAGTCATGTATATTACAAAATCTACTATATTGCATACAATATGAACAATATATTAACCGATACAAAACCGTGGTTTAAACTTAATTATTTTAATTACACATGAGTTTAACATTAGATCTTATAGATTTTATATTAGCCTGTTTTGAATTCCTCCGTATACATGTGTGCCAACCAAATCATGCAAAGTCTTCTACATACGAATATAGTTTAGAATTATTAGTAGACGTAGTTTCAATTGCGCTAAATAGCATTTAAAGGTTGTATTACATTGTGTGTGTACTGTAGCCATTAGCAAAACCAACGAGGTCGTATATTTTTGCCGCGTGTTTGTTGTTTTAGGTTTTTTAAAATATTTACATCTGAAAGGTAAGTTAGAACTATACATTTATACGATTAACTTGCAAACATATATATTCTTTATTGCCTCCGTTAGGATAGTTAGCAAATAACCCCATAAATACATTTAAGTACATTAAGACAAACACAATAATTATTCAAGCAAATGTTCAATATGACGAAACTAGAAATGGCGAAGCATGGAACATAGTTTGTAAACATATCGTAAGCAAATAGGTTGAAATGTTTCTAATTCAAACTCGTACAAGACAAATTCTGATTCACAGGACAAAAGGAGGCATGAAAGTGCAAAGTCGGAAAGTTCTCCAATGTGTGCACAAAGTGTAATAGGGTTGATTTCCAATAGTTCACACCATAAATTGTCTCGAATATCACTTAGATAGTCACAGGAAGAAATTGCGTGTATGCACGGGTCATAGAAAAATTTGCCGCACTTGTCACATAGAGTAGCAGTTCTGCATATAACAGGTGGCGTATCATACATGAAACTTACATATAACAGGTGGAGTATCATACATGAAACTTACAAATACTAACCTTCCATAAATAAAAGAATATAATAACAAAATACAAAGAAATCTTAAAAAGAACCAATTACCAAAAATTGAAGCAACCACAGTCACTATGTACTGAATTAATAAACTGGGAAAACTATTTGCAATCATATTTTCAGACGATATAAAACATACGATATTTTAAAATAATAGATAATTGGGCAAAAAATATATCGGTTTCCATTTATACAGCTTTCAAAATGATACCTCACATTATGTTACCATTGTGCTATTTCAACTTCTGGTGGCATTTCACAGTATGATAAAAACCTATTAATCATCAATTCTTTTGCTCTGCTTGGCGACTGAAGAATTTAGTCTGTCGTAATGAATAAGTGCACTTGGCAAATACTACATGTAATTGTTGCTTTTAGAACATCTAATCAGTCAGCAAGACGTCATTGCTTCAAAGTTTGATTATTAATTGGAGACCGCTAGACATAACTGTATTCTCTTTAACTCAAACCCCACATTAAGGTTTCGTTTTGTTTCAAATTTGTATATTTATATTCGCCTTTATAAAGACCGAGATCAAGGGGCATCAGTACGAAAGGGAAAATCGGATAAGTCCATAGTACGAATAACATACTATCTATATTTTTCTTCGAAAGCAGTCTTAAATAATAATTTTTTATTGGTATTATTTGTCGCCAAAACATTAATCGTAAATAAGCTGTATACTTCGATTCTAACACTTGTGACCATTTGAAACGGTAATAGTGTTTAAATATATCAATATGGCTGTCCTAATACTGTTTTGAATATCATTTCATTTACAAATGCCAAAAAAATGATCAATAAAAATGTTCACAGATAAGTCGAGATATATAATTATGTAATCGATAAATAATAATGCCGGGAAAATATATAAATTTAATAATGATATTATGTATTATATTATATTGACGAATTGTCCTTAGCACTTCATAGAGACTTAGGAATTCAGCCTGTCGTAGGGAAAATGACACTCAAAAGTCTGTAATTGTTCTTTTCTGAAATTTCATCTGTCAACAAGATGTATTTACGTCAGCGTTTTATTGTTGAGTGGCGACCGCTAGGCTGCAATTTTAATTATACTTTTTCTCACTTAATTTTTTGTTTAATATTCTACATTACTTTATAAATAAATATAGACCGGACCCAACTTATTAATACACATATCAATATCAATATGGTGGGATGAAACGCCACATAGTTGTTAAAATGACTACAAGTAGAGAATTATGTATCAAAATGACTAACAGTAGAAAATTATAATTACGACTTTTTTGTACGCTTAACAACTTTTAATATGCAGGAAAACAAAGAGACGTCAAAATTATTCCGCTGAAAGAAAACATTTTTATTTCTTCATCTATTGCAATTATTATGATATTCAAATAATAAAAGTACTTGTGTTTCTTATCATCTCTTTACATTTGTCAAACATAAAAAGAATGAATTAACGATTACAAAAGATAATATTGCAATAATTCGTGATTTTCCATTGTGTGGTTAAAGCAAAGACCAAAGGCATTAGCCAACTCTTAACTAAAGACCAAAAACATGGGCCAACTCTTAACTCAAGACCAAAGGCATGGGTCAACTATTAACTCAAGACCAAATGCATGACCCAATCCTTAACTCCATTTTTGACATGCAAGGACATATACTTTGACTTTTATTATTCCGCTGTTTGGAATTCTAATAAACAAGCTAACAATAAAAAATATCAAATTGCAAATAAAAGGAAAGTAATAAATAAATATAACTCATATAATAAATTATATTTAACGCAAACTATAATTGTGTAGAATAATAGCTAAAAAATAATCTTCAGTCTATAAATCATGGTCATTTGAATAAGAAACTAGTGATGAATTATGCAATCATTTTCTTATAAATATTAATTAAAACGCACTAGTGTGTGGTGTTTGTTTCTAAAACATGGCATAAAAAGATACCTAAAAACATTTTATTTGGGTAAAACAAAACAGAATGGACCTCCAAAGGGCAAAAATTGACAACATAATGAAGAAGACAACAAATACATTAAGTCTTCATAGACCGAAAAGTAAACTACAAGGATGACCTTAGTATAAAGATGTTATGTATGACAAATAGCAAGGAAACCATCTGAACAACAAAAGCCAAAGGTTAAAGTACATTTACAATGACAAACATATACAACGCAAAACAAAAACAAAAAAAAAACACAGAAACAGAAGTTAGAAACTCGAACCCAATGAAAAACCATGAGTGCACTCAGATGTTCCGTACGAGTACGCAATGCATGCCTTTAATCCTTCGAGGTACTCGTTGTCATGTCAAGGAAAACATAAATACAGGAATAAGAAAGACTACCTATGACCCGCAAAAAGTCTAACGTGTTCTAGAGATTGATTTCCAATAACGGTCAATAAAGTTATGGTGATGACCACAGAACTTCTGAAGAGATGACAACATCCTAGGTAAAACAATCCCGTGTTTGATTAGCTTAGTAGTGAACAGCAATGAGTGGTCTAGAAAATCGGAATGCTGATGAGAGGATCTAGCAAAAACGTTTTAGTTGTGAAATGTATATACCATACATGTGTATATCAAGCTGGATTAATTGATTGATTGGTCGGATGTTTGCTTTACGTCCAGCAAGCAGTATTTCAGCCAGCTTTATTCAGGACGGGAAAAAGTTAACAAACACTACATCATTTGAAAAAGGGTTGGGATGGGACACAGGGAACACATTTTTGACTGCCACTGGAAAAATACGGAGTATTGGGTAGAGTCGGAGAATTTAGCTTTTTGTAGCGGCTACAATGAGCCTACTCTTTTTTCGATGACATTACAACCCTCCAGGGAGAGGGGACGCGCTGCGCTGCTGTGTGGGTCGAGTACTGGGAATGGTCTCAGAGCTGGATAAAAGTTAATCAGTTAAAAGCGTTATCAAAAGAGCGAAATCCAAGTACAAAATAACAAAGGCATAGCTAACAGTAAACGCACCAAAACGACAAAACACACACATTTAAAACGGACAACAAATATCTAACATAAACCCCTCTGAACAAAGAGATAATATTAGTTTTTTACATCCTTGAGGTACCGAAGAAAGGGAATACATAAGCAAAATAAAAATATCTGTATGATAGCTAGCCCATATCAATCGATCAATTTATGGTGGCGACGACCTCAGTTTCACTTTAAAAAATCCATGTTTTATCAGCCGTTCAATAAGCAGCTCTGTCAAGGAAATAACTATAGGAATTGCAGAACCAAGAATATCATTTAAGCTATATATAATCGGATGGATTCATGAAATTCTAAATTCTAGTTCTACTTCATAAGCTCTCTCGCTGGAACAAATGCGATCTAAAACGTCACAAAAGACGTGCTTTTGTCAATGACTGGACATCTGCTATATATATAAAGCTTAAATTACGTAATAGTGCCAGTTTATTGTCATGCTTGTAATGTAAAAAGAATTTGAATAAGGAGACAAAAACAAGTCGGCGAAAAGGTGCGTACGCATCTATTGGCATCACAAGCGTTTGCTGGAAGACACGACCGCCATACAAAATGTGTGTTACCAACAAAATCTTTAAAATTTTAATTACAGTTAGATTTGATAGGGTAGGATTTATTTTTATATAGGTATCTGCGCGTTCCACGTTTATGTCGAAACTATGTGGATCAATATCCGTTTTTAGTTGGGCATGAGGTGTAGTGTATAGAGAGAAGTTAACGGTTTAGATACAATTTCACAAAGTCGCATAACAAAATGTTAAAATTTTAAAAGAACTGATGAGCTTTGCAATATAACATCTGATGCAAACCATTTCAATAAAAATCCTCTGTATCTTCAGTCTATTTTCGAAAGTTGTTACAAAAGATTTTAATTTTGGGAAAGGGATTTTTTAGAACACGGCTCACTATGCTATATAGCGTTACTTGTATGGGTGCTAATACAGTTTAAGTATCCAGAGGAAAATAGGAAAGATTTTATTATGTTTCTGTAGTAGAAATTTCAACAGCAATGTAACACTGACTCGCAGTAATAAAAAACCTCCTTAATAGTCGTGTATAGAAGGTAAGAAGTTAATTATCAACATCTAGTAGTCAATGAAGATGTGAACACACAAATACATTGTTATTACGAGTCCTGTCACATAGTACAACAATGTATCTATCGTGTATGGTAGATGAATGCTGTGTCACGTCCAGGTCTTCAAAGAAAGATGTCGAATTAGCCCTATAAACGGTTCGATTTTAATTATCAGAGATAATACAAACAGAGGGAAAGCGTTTCCTAATAATATTTTTCCAGTTAAATTTGCTACAAATAGGATTTTAACGGTTTACTCTACCAAAGATATTATCGTTGCAAGAATATTGCATGGACGAACTAAATTCCCTTATCTTGCAATTTGTCTTTGTCTCAAAAATGCCGTTCCTGAGTTGATAGTATATCTTTCTAAGAATGCGCTCTTTAAAAGAAACTTTAAAGTTGTCTTGCTGGCTGAAGTGACTGTGAACTGCGCGAGTTGCACATATCAAACCAAAAGCTTGCATTTTAAACCGTAGATAAGGTTTGTCAATTTTCGGTTAGTTTGGTTCACACAGTTACTGTAGTTACGTCTAGTTTAATAAGATTTTCTACTAAATAATATATCCATAGGTTAAGCAGTACTAGATTTGCAAATTACAATAGTATAGAACTGTACATTGTCTTTAAACTTTAATAGGTCATTTAAAAGAACGAATCAATGTTTAAATTTTTATAGGAGTCGAAACTTTATACCGAAAATAATCTGTCGACTGAATGTATGTAACTACCATGAAGAAACAAATAAATACAAAATACAAGTGTCACTCTTCAAAGCAGAATAATACAAACAGTACATTAATGTAGTTTTATTATCATGTCAATTTGATTATCAAACTAATTATCATCAACCAGCACTTACAAGTTATCAACTCTTCCGCATCCCACATCCCTAACAGAGAAACTAAGAACCATGACATAAAATGAATACTTTGACATACCTCTCCTGATTACTTGCGGATGGCCCTGGATTGGACCTCACTGCACGAAGAGGTTTATGAGCGTTCACGCTTGGGGCCTGCAGCTGCTGTAACTGTTGTATCTGTTGTTTCTTATGCCGACGTTTTATAGATGAAAATGTTCTTTTAATTTTGTCCTTGAATGTTATCTCTTCCTCATTTTTAAATGCATCCAAATTTTGCATAGATGCAGATAATGTTAAACCGTGGCCGGGTTTAAGAGACATTTTGATAACTTTGTTCTTTCCAAAATATCCTTCCAAAATGAAATGTAGTTGTCATAAACTGACGAGAATCTCGACTTGATATATGCAACACAAATAATATGATTACCGAAAAATTATATATCACTTAATAGATCATCCTTGTACCATATGTCGTATTTTACGTACTATTAAGTATTTCAGTTCACTGCACATTGAATAATAATAATCCCCGTTAAACGACGTTAGCTGTATTAAATATTGATATTTTATGTATTTATATATTTATACAAACCAATATGCACACGATGGATAGTCTTTACACTTATTAATAGTATATATGTGGAAGCTAATATTCCTATAATTTATTCCCATTTTAACATGGTTGTTTTGAAATGTTGACTTAATATACATTAGAATGATCTAATATTTAAAGTGTTATCCTAATTCCAAAAATGAGTAGCATGTTTAAAAACCATAAAACTGGATGTGTTACAGAGATGTCAGCTTAGAATAGTTAATATATATTCACCACTTATAGTAAAGCATTGTACATCATGTAATCAATATACCATGTCCAACTAATTGTTTTAACCTTATGAAGAGGCTACGACGTAGTTATTGTTGTTATTATTGTAGTAGTAACGTATAACGTGCATATTGCACTAATTTATCTCGTGATGTGAAGTTTGAGTGAAACAACAGTGACATCTTTCCTCAGGCTTACTGTTCAAAATATTGATCATATTCCTCGTAAAATTACAAGACTGCATGTCCCATTATCTTCAATTTTGTTTCATGTTTAATAAACTTAATAGAAAATCAATTAGCACATTTTTCCTGTTTTTATATAAAAGTCTATTTTAATTAGGGATAGATTGGCAACGTGTAATTAATGTGCGAAAGATAGACATAAAAATAACGTAGTAAAAATGTCAGCTTAAACATAAGACAGGTTTGACGTTGCCAAAGCATCCTGTCACAAATCTCCTTCCGAACAATAGAAGCCAAACACACACAAACAAATAAAAAAAGTTTGCGAGGTGAATATTTCTAGAGGCAAATTTTTAAATAGATCAGTCAATATGAAATAAATAAAAAACAACAATTTTGAAATTTTTTACTTTGTCCGAAAACTATTATGAATCTGCAAAATCAAAGACAAACAATTAAAGGAAAACCATCTTTGTTAAATGTTTGAGCCGAAAATTGATACGAATTGCATTTTACCATACTTTGTGCAAGAATAGGAAACAAATATATACAAACATTGCTCATATTATATGTATTCTATATAAATTTGAGAGAGTTATGAATAAAATGGCATCAAAGGTAAAAATAAATACAATGTATAGCAGTGAAACAACAAAATGAACGTCAAGGGACAATTACACATCCAAATTTAATTAGACACCATTTGAGTTACTCATAGTGATGTCTAGGAAACAGTCAAATGTAGGAAAACGAAAGTCTATCTACGATTCTCCACAAATGCCGATCGCAGGATCTAGAATAACGTATAACTTGTGAAAAGCTGGAGCTGCTAGAATGGTGCTATCGATGAGTCGGGAAGTTAAAGTCATCGCGTTTGTCGTATTCTAGTTTGTAGTTTTCCCGAGTCTACTTCTGTAAATAGGTCTAAGAAAGAAGCCGACCTAAGTTTATTGTTAATGTCATTAATTTCAAGCTCGCTGGGGTAGATTGAATGCAAAATGTCATCCCATATAACATTGTTAGGACTAAACATCATCAATATAGCGGAAAGTGAAATTAAAGGTCTGGGTCGGTGTCTTTTCTTTCATCTTCGGCATGCCTTCTAGATACTCGACCTCATACGAGACAAAAACAGGTCAGTGAGGAGAGGAGCACAATAAGTACCCTTTGAAATACCGACAGTCTGATGAAAACATGTCCTTCAAACATGGCAAATATGATGCCTAACAGAGTATCTAGCAAACAGATTTGGTCTGTATATTATTTCATTTAGAGTTCTTGATGACAAATAAGTTCTATCATGGCTAATTACCAGGTATTTATATCGTCTTACTCCGTTTTTCGCGAAAAAGCAAGTGTTTAATAAGATCGAAGTCTGGTATTTAGCTGCAAATGAGACATGTAAAGCGTCGAAAAATTAAAGGTTTTAATGTTGTTACATTAGGAAAGAGACAGACCCTAAGACGTCTATCAGGTTTTTGTTAGAATCCACATTTCATATGTGCAACTTCTGGAGTATACAAGTGATAAAGACTTATTTCAAAACATTGCTTTGCACAAATACGTCTCAAACAAAAACGTATTTACTTGATCAAGGCCAATAACCGAAAACTATGTTCTGTACAACTGACTATTAATAAGCAGCATATAAAATGTCAGCAAACGAGATCTATTCTGGAAAATTCAATGATATTAGATTTCTTATTCTTAAAGCTATCACAGACGGCTTCATTATAAGAATCGGTTTTCTGATTGATACAACCGCTGGCAAGAAAATATTATAATAGCATAATGGCACGATAGACTTCTTTATAAGTTAAAGATTGCATATTTAGCTTTTACTTGTTATCGGTAGCCCGTTACCTGATACACAATCACATACGTCACAATAAGGCCCAAATGAATACATATTTCAAAAAGACAAATCAATTCTACATTCTGTGTATACGCACGTTAACGATAACGTCAGATAAAGATTATAATAAAAAAAGAACGCGAGACAATATAGTTAATTAATATAAATTTATAATCTAACATTGGTACGAGTGGATTATCGGATTTCTCTAATCAAGATAGTTAAATCATGGAATTTTAAGGCCGAGCCTTGGCGAGAGAAAAAAAATAGACTATATAGTTAATTAATATAATATGTATTTAATAATATTAATGTGCAATGGTATTGTTTTCGTGTTGATGTCTATTTCACTTTATGGGTCACACTTTTTAAAACTTCTACTGCTATTCTAGTATCCCAAAAGCAGCCTTCAGTACATATTATGACTAAATGTGCGGACCTACCCCAGAAAATCTAATATTATGAAATGATTACACTGCTGCTTTAATTAAAGTTAAAAGACAAAAACTGGAATGAAGCTGCCAGATGTGACTGATTAAAGTCCTATATGATTTATGAAAAATAGATGTCTTGTGAACCGATTAACACCATGAGTAGCAAGGTTGGTATAAAGCATACATGTTTCTTTCAGGTATAAGTTAAAATGTTTCTTTTACTATATCACCGACAGAAGAAACCCACTGAACAAGCAACAAATTAATTCATATCACTTATCCATAAACTAAATTAAATGCAGCTGTTTTCCAACTAAAGATATTAAATTATCCAAAGCTCCGCAATGTAAAGTAATTATAAAACGCAGATATGTGAACTCGTGTTTCCTTTATTCAAATTACAAATAAACATTTTATAAATAAATAACAGAAATAAAATACATTATTAACGTTTACTTCGTTTTTTTTCTAAAGTGTATGTTTATCTGTAGATAAGATGTGTCCCTTTGACTAACTGAGAGAAAAAATAGACTCCAACAAAAGGATAAAATAGCACAGGCTATGAACGAAATAACCTTATGATGGTGAAACGATGACTGATGATTAAATTAAACAGATATTGAAAATGCTTAGGGAGATGAAAAACAGATAAAATATATTGCTTAAATTCATAACAAATAACGAATTTTGGCGACTTAGTGAAAGGACTAGAAAAACAAATAATGGAATTGTTTCTGAACCATATCTGATCAACAGAATACAGATAAAACAAAGCGGGGGAATGTTTCTGAACCATATCTGGGTCAACAGACGACAGAATACAGATACCACAAACCGTGGGAATGTTTCAGAACCATATCTGGTCAACAGAATACAGATAAAACAAAACGGGGGAATGTTTCTGAACCATATCTGGTCAACAGACGACAGAATACAGATACCACAAACCGTGGGAATGTTTCAGAACCATATCTGGTCAACAGAAGGCAGATAACACAAAGCGTGGGAATGTTTCTGAACCATATCTGGTCAACAGACAACAGAATACAGATAACACAAACCGTGGGAATGTTTCTGTACCATATCTGGTCAACAGAATACAGATAAAACAAAGCGTGGGAATGTTTCTGTACCATATCTGGTCAACAGAATACAGATAAAACAAAACGTGAGAATGTTTCTGAACTATATCTGGTCAACAGAATACAGATAAAAGAGAGCGTGGGAATGTTTCTGTACCATATCATGTCAACAGAATACAGATGAAACAGAGCATGGGAACGTTTCTGAACCATATCTGATCAACAGAATACAGATAAAACAAAGCGTGGGAATGTTTCTGTACCATATCTGGTCAACAGAATACAGATAACACAAAACGGGGGAATGTTTCTGAACTATATCTGGTCAACAGAATACAGATAAAACAGAGCGTGGGAATGTTTCTGTACCATATCTGGTCAACAGAATGCAGACAAAACAAAGCGTGGGAATGTTTCTGTACCATATCTGGTCAACAGAATACAGATAAAACAGAGCATGGGAATGTTTCTGAACCATAACTGGTCAACAGAATACAGATAAAACAAAGCGTGGGAATGTTTCTGAACTATGTCTGGTCAACAGAATACAGATAAAACAGAGCGTGGGAATGTTTCTGAACCATATCTGGTCAACAGAATACAGATAACACAAAGCGTGGGAATGTTTCTGAACCATATCTGGTCAACAGAATAAAGATAAAACAAAGCGTGGGAATGTTTCTGAACCATATCTGGTCAACAGAATACAGATAACACAAAGCGTGGGAATGTTTCTGAACCATATCTGGTCAACAGAATACAGATAAAATAAATCGTGGGAATGTTTCTGAACTATATCTGGTCAACAGAATACAGATAAAAGAAAGCGGGGGAATGTTTCTGAACTATATCTGGTCAACAGAATACAGATGAAACAGAGCGTGGGAATGTTTCTGAACCATATCTGGTCAACAGAATACAGATAACACAAAGCGTGGGAATGTTTCTGAACCATATCTGGTCAACAGAATACAGACAAAACAAAGCGGGGGAATGTTTCTGTACCATATCTGGTCAACAAAATACAGATAAAACAGAGCGTGGGAATGTTTCTGAACCATATCTGGTCAACAGAGAACAGATAAAACAAAGCGTGGGAATGTTTCTGTACCATATCTGGTCAACAGAATACAGATAAAATAAATCGTGGGAATGTTTCTGAACTATATCTGGTCAACAGAATACAGACAGAAGAAAGCGGGGGAATGTTTCTGAACTATATCTGGTCAACAGAATACAGATGAAACAGAGCTTGGGAATGTTTCTGAACCATATCTGGTCAACAGAATACAGATAAAACAATGCGTGGGAATGTTTCTGTACCATATCTGCTCAACAGAATACAGATAAAACAAAGCGTGGGAATGTTTCTGAACCATATCTTGTCAACAGAATACAGATAAAACAAAGCGTGGTAATGTTTCTGAACCATATCTGGTCAACAGAATACAGATAACACAAAGCGTGGGAATGTTTCTGTACCATATCTGGTCAACAGAGAACAGATACAACAGAGCGTGGGAATGTTTCTGAAACATATATGGTCAACAGAATTCAGATAACACAAAGCGTGGGAATGTTTCTGAACCATATCTGGTCAACAGAGAACAGATAAAACAGAGCGTGGGAATGTTTCTGAACCATATCTGGTCAACAGAGAACAGATAAAACAAAGCGTGGGAATGTTTCTGTACCATATCTGGTCAACAGAATACAGATAACACAAAGCGTGGGAATGTTTCTGAACCATATCTGGTCAACAGAATACAGATAACACAAAGCGTGGGAATGTGTCTGAACCATATCTGGTCAACAGAATACAGATAAAACAAAGCGTGGGAATGTTTCTGAACCATATCTGGTCAACAGAATACAGATAACACAAAGCGTGGGAATGTTTCTGAACCATATCTGGTCAACAGAATACAGATAAAACAGAGCGTGAAAATGTTTCTGTACCATATCTGGACAACAGAATACAGATAAAACAATGCGTGGGTATTTTTCTGTACCATATCTAGTCAACAGAATACAGATAACACAAAGCGTGGGAATGTTTCTGAACCATATCTGGTCAACAGAATACAGATAAAACAAAGCGTGGGAATGTTTCTGAACCATATCTGGTCAACAGAATACAGATAACACAAAGCGTGGGAATGTTTCTGAACCATATCTGGTCAACAGAATACAGATAACACAAAGCGTGGGAATGTTTCTGAACCATATCTGGTCAACAGAATACAGATAAAACAAAGCGTGGGAATGTTTCTGAACCATATCTGGTCAACAGAATACAGATAACACAAAGCGTGAGAATGTTTCTGAACCATATCTGGTCAACAGAATACAGATAACACAAAGCGTGGGAATGTTTCTGAACCATATCTGGTCAACAGAATACAGATAACACAAAGCGTGGGAATGTTTCTGAACCATATCTGGTCAACAGAATACAGATAAAACAAAGCGTGGGAATGTTTCTGAACCATATCTGGTCAACAGAATACAGATAACACAAAGCGTGGGAATGTTTCTGAACCATATCTGGTCAACAGAATACAGATAAAACAGAGCGTGGAAATGTTTCTGTACCATATCTGGTCAACAGAATACAGATAAAACAATGCGTGGGAATTTTTCTGTACCATATCTAGTCAACCGAATACAGATAAAACAAATAGTGTTTTAGTAATGCTTATATTTGTACTCGAGATTTCATGATTTTATTTCAGAACTCGGGCACATTTCTGTGCAACATAAGCAGGTTATTGCAATTTAAACATACAAATAATGATACAACATTATAATACAATAAACAAATTTAAAACATAAGGATAGTGAGTTAACAGGAATAAAATATTTGTTTGATAACAGATGCTTAATTAATAAGAACGTTTTTAACCAAGTTTCAATAAATCAGTCATTTTTGTTTCACACGGATTGCTGATATAATATCGAGGATTATTATTTCAAGTATATCAAGGGCTCAACAAACAAACAAATAATGTTTTGTTGTTTGTTTGATGGTGTTTAACGCCACTTTCAGCAATTTTTCAGCTATATCATGGCGTCCAGTTTTTATTGGGGGAGGAAGCCGGAGTACCCGGAGAAAACCCCCGACCTGCGGTAGGAAAACTGGCAATCCTTGTCAATTAAGATTGGAGTCGAGTGCACCCTGCCTGCAGTGAGAATCGAACCCGCAATCTCAGTGTTGACAGACCACGTGATCAATAGTAGACGAACTACCTTGACCACTCGGCCACCGAGGCCCCCAAACAAATAATGAAATTCATTGTCAATCTTTCCCGAATTGCATTTACTACATATTCGATTGCCTCTTGGGATATTTCTCGTTTGTCCTGTCTATATAAGGAATCTAATATTTGATAACCTAAGTTTTGTAATATATGATCTTTATATGGTCACCTGCGCGGTTAAACACTTCATAATTATATTCACTACATTAAAAATGATTGCAATAAATTTTACTTCAAAATGTTACAACTTATCGATGATATTTATATAAATAACACACGGAGCATCAAAAAAAGTTTCTTTTGAAATAACATAAACAATTTCGTTATCAGTGAATTGATGGAATTTTTTTTTACAACATTCAATAGTACATCAGACCCTAGTTTTATAAAACTACTTAAATTTATATTTGCCTAAAATCTTTGAGATTTCCCTCAAATTTAAATTCTCAAGCAATCTGGTTTGTCAATATTTGAGGAGGACCTCACTTTGAGATGCTTTATGATACCGGGCCCTGTGGTGAACGTTATAGAAAGAAGAAAAATTAATTTATTTACTAACAATTAATTTAGGATATTCAAATGAATGGTATTATTCTAAATATATGTTGTTGTTATCATAGCAACTTTAACATGCGTATTGCTAAAACAGATATTTGTGAAGGAACATGAAAGTTCTGTTGGATCTGCCAAAACGAGGTATAAGCCCAATTATACGCTTCGTAGAAACATAAATTCACCTATTATTAATTATTATTATTATATATATTTTTTCCAACACTTCAATTACAGCATTTTATTCTCTGTGACATGAAATAATGAACACCATTAAATGTTATCTTAACAGTGTGCAGACTTTCGTGTTTAACCAGAAGATTATTGTTAAGCCACATCGATTCCTATGCTATGTCTTTATTAACCTCTTTGTCAATAGTATTATGTTCATCTCGCATTTATCATGTGTATTTAAACAATACGGCGACAAAACATATTCAACAATATTTGTGGTAATACAAGTGAACAGTACGATATAAGTTTATAAAGTACAGGCTTGTAATAATAAACAATATAATTCCTCCGGGAAATAAATGTCCTGATAAATTGATTGTTTTGTGAGTTATCATTTACCATTCGGGTACCAGTACAATCTGTTCCACCCAAAACAAGAGTGGAAGTTCTGATATATGATATCAAATATTCTGTATATGAATAGTTAGTTTAAGAAAAAGAAATACTTTAATTTTATACTACTCAATTGGTCTGATTGAATGTCTGTATAAAGTGGACCGGGTCTGATTGTATGTCTGTAGACGTAAGGTCTAATGTGGACCCGGCCTGATTGTATGTCTGTAGACGTCAGGTCTTATGTGGACCAGGTCTGCTTGCATGTCTGTAGACGTCAGGTCTAATGTGGACCAGGTCTGCTTGCATGTCTGTATACGTCAGGTCTAATGTGACCAGGTCTGATTGCATGTCTGTAGACGTCAGGTCTTTGTTGACCCGGTCTGCTTGCATGTCTGTAGACGTCAGGTCTAATGTGGACCAGGTCTGCTTGCATGTCTGTATACATCAGGTCTAATGTGACCAGGTCTGATTGCATGTCTGTAGACGTCAGGTCTTTGTTGACCCGGTCTGCTTGCATGTCTGTAGACGTCAGGTCTAATGTGGACCAGGTCTGCTTGCATGTCTGTATACGTCAGGTCTAATGTGACCAGGTCTGATTGCATGTCTGTAGACGTCAGGTCTTTGTTGACCCGGTCTGATTGAATGTCTGTAGACGTTAGGTCTAATGTGGACTAGGTCTGATTGTATGTCTGTATAAAGTGGACCAGGTCTGATTGTATGTCTGTAGACGTCAGGTCTAATGTGACCAGGTCTGATTGCATGTCTGTAGACGTCAGGTCTTTGTTGACCAGGTGTGATTGTATGTCTGTAGACGTTAGGTCTATTGTGGACCAGGTCTGATTGTATGTCTGTATAAAGTGGACCAGGTCTGATTGTATGTCTGTATAAAGTGGACCAGGTCTGATTGTATGTCTGTAGACGTTAGGTCTAATGTGGACCTGGCCTGATTGTATGTTTGTAGACATTAGGTCTATTGTGGACCAGGTCTGATTGAATGTCTGTAGACGTCAGGCCTAATGTGGACCAGGTCTGATTGTATGTCTGTATAAAGTGGACCAGGCCTGATTGTATGTCTGTAGCTGTTAGGTCTAATGTGGACCAGATCTGATTGTATGTCTGTAAAAAGTGGACCAGGCCTGATTGTATGTCTGTAGACGTTAGGTCTTTGTTGACCAGGTCTGATTGAATGTTTGTAGACGTTAGGTCTAATGTGGACCAGGTCTGATTGTATGTCTGAAGACGTTAGGTTTAATGCGGACCAGGTCTGATTGTATGTCTGTAGACGTTAGGTCTAATGTGGAGCAGACCTGATTGTATGTCTGTAGACGATAGGTCTAGTGCGGACCAGGTCTGATTGCATGTCTGTAGACGTCAGGTCTAATGTGGACCAGGTCTGATTGTATGTCTGTATTAAGTGGACCAGGTCTGATTGTATGTCTGTAGACGTTAGGTCTAATGTTGACTAGGCCTGATTGTATGTCTGCAGACGTTAGGTCTTATGTTTGTTTGTTTGTTTGAATTGTGTTTTAACGCCACTTTCAACAATTTTTCAGCTATTTCGTGGCCTCCAGTTTTTATTGGGGGAGGAAGCCGGAGTACCCGGAGAGAACCCCCGACCTGCGGTAGGAAAACTGGCTAGGTCTAATGTGCAGCGGACCTAATTGTATGTCTGTAGACGTTAGGTCTAATGTGGACCAGGTCTAATTGTATGTCTGTAGACGTTAGGTCTAATGTGGACCAGGCCTGATTGTATGTCTGTAGACGTTAGGTCTAATGTGGACCAGGCCTGATTGTATGTCTGTAGATGTTAAGTTAAATGTAGAGCAGACCTGATTGTATGTCTGTATAAAGTGAACCAGGTCTGATTGTATGTCTGTAGACGTTAGGTCTAATGTGGACCAGGTTTGATTGTATGTCTGTAGATGTTAGGTCTAATGTGGAGAAGACCTGATTGTATGTTTGTAGACGTTAGGTCTAATGTGGAGCAGACCTGATTGTATGTCTGTAGACGTTAGGTCTAATGTGGACCAGGTCTGATTGTATGTCTGTAGACGTTAGGCCTACTGTGGACCAGGCCTGATTGTATGTTTGTATAAAGTGGACCAGGTCTGATTGTATGACTGTAGAAGTTAGGTCTAATGGGGACCAGGCCTGATTGTATGTCTGTATACGTTAGGTCTAATGTGGACCAGGCATGATTGTATGTCTGTAGATGTTAGGTCTAATGTGGACCAGGTCTTATTGTATGTCTGTAGACGTAAGGTCTAATGTGGACCCGGCCTGATTGTATGTCTGTAGACGTCAGGTCTTATGTGGACCAGGTCTGCTTGCATGTCTGTAGACGTCAGGTCTAATGTGGACCAGGTCTGCTTGCATGTCTGTATACGTCAGGTCTAATGTGACCAGGTCTGATTGCATGTCTGTAGACGTCAGGTCTTTGTTGACCCGGTCTGCTTGCATGTCTGTAGACGTCAGGTCTAATGTGGACCAGGTCTGCTTGCATGTCTGTATACATCAGGTCTAATGTGACCAGGTCTGATTGCATGTCTGTAGACGTCAGGTCTTTGTTGACCCGGTCTGCTTGCATGTCTGTAGACGTCAGGTCTAATGTGGACCAGGTCTGCTTGCATGTCTGTATACGTCAGGTCTAATGTGACCAGGTCTGATTGCATGTCTGTAGACGTCAGGTCTTTGTTGACCCGGTCTGATTGAATGTCTGTAGACGTTAGGTCTAATGTGGACTAGGTCTGATTGTATGTCTGTATAAAGTGGACCAGGTCTGATTGTATGTCTGTAGACGTCAGGTCTAATGTGACCAGGTCTGATTGCATGTCTGTAGACGTCAGGTCTTTGTTGACCAGGTGTGATTGTATGTCTGTAGACGTTAGGTCTATTGTGGACCAGGTCTGATTGTATGTCTGTATAAAGTGGACCAGGTCTGATTGTATGTCTGTATAAAGTGGACCAGGTCTGATTGTATGTCTGTAGACGTTAGGTCTAATGTGGACCTGGCCTGATTGTATGTTTGTAGACATTAGGTCTATTGTGGACCAGGTCTGATTGAATGTCTGTAGACGTCAGGCCTAATGTGGACCAGGTCTGATTGTATGTCTGTATAAAGTGGACCAGGCCTGATTGTATGTCTGTAGCTGTTAGGTCTAATGTGGACCAGATCTGATTGTATGTCTGTAAAAAGTGGACCAGGCCTGATTGTATGTCTGTAGACGTTAGGTCTTTGTTGACCAGGTCTGATTGAATGTTTGTAGACGTTAGGTCTAATGTGGACCAGGTCTGATTGTATGTCTGTAGACGTTAGGTTTAATGCGGACCAGGTCTGATTGTATGTCTGTAGACGTTAGGTCTAATGTGGAGCAGACCTGATTGTATGTCTGTAGACGATAGGTCTAGTGCGGACCAGGTCTGATTGCATGTCTGTAGACGTCAGGTCTAATGTGGACCAGGTCTGATTGTATGTCTGTATTAAGTGGACCAGGTCTGATTGTATGTCTGTAGACGTTAGGTCTAATGTTGACTAGGCCTGATTGTATGTCTGCAGACGTTAGGTCTTATGTTTGTTTGTTTGTTTGAATTGTGTTTTAACGCCACTTTCAACAATTTTTCAGCTATTTCGTGGCCTCCAGTTTTTATTGGGGGAGGAAGCCGGAGTACCCGGAGAGAACCCCCGACCTGCGGTAGGAAAACTGGCTAGGTCTAATGTGCAGCTGACCTAATTGTATGTCTGTAGACGTTAGGTCTAATGTGGACCAGGTCTAATTGTATGTCTGTAGACGTTAGGTCTAATGTGGACCAGGCCTGATTGTATGTCTGTAGACGTTAGGTCTAATGTGGACCAGGCCTGATTGTATGTCTGTAGATGTTAAGTTAAATGTAGAGCAGACCTGATTGTATGTCTGTATAAAGTGAACCAGGTCTGATTGTATGTCTGTAGACGTTAGGTCTAATGTGGACCAGGTTTGATTGTATATCTGTAGATGTTAGGTCTAATGTGGAGAAGACCTGATTGTATGTTTGTAGACGTTAGGTCTAATGTGGAGCAGACCTGATTGTATGTCTGTAGACGTTAGGTCTAATGTGGACCAGGTCTGATTGTATGTCTGTAGACGTTAGGCCTACTGTGGACCAGGCCTGATTGTATGTTTGTATAAAGTGGACCAGGTCTGATTGTATGACTGTAGAAGTTAGGTCTAATGGGGACCAGGCCTGATTGTATGTCTGTATACGTTAGGTCTAATGTGGACCAGGCATGATTGTATGTCTGTAGATGTTAGGTCTAATGTGGACCAGGTCTTATTGTATGTCTGTAGACGTTAGGTCTAATGTGGACCAGGTCTGATTGTATGTCTGTAGACGTTAGGTCTAATGTGGACCAGGTCTGATTGTATTTCTGCAGACGTTAGGGCTAATGTGGAACAGATCTGAGTGTATGTCTGTAGATGTTAGGTCTAATGTGGACCAGGTCTGATTGTATGTCTGTAGATGTTAGGTCTAATGTGGACCAGGTCTGATTGTATGTTTGTAGACGTTAGGTCTAATGTGGAGCAGACCTGATTGTATGTCTGTAGACGTTAGGTCTAATGTGGACCAGGTCTGATTGTATGTCTGTAGACGTTAGGCCTAATGTGGACCAGGCCTGATTGTATGTCTGTATAAAGTGGACCAGGTCTGATTGTATGGCTGTAGACGTTAGGTCTAATGGGGACCAGGCCTGATTGTATGTCTGTAGACGTTAGGTCTAATGTGGACCAGGCCTGATTGTATGTCTGTAGATGTTAGGTCTAATGTGGACCAGGTCTGATTGTATGTCTGTTGACGTTAGGTCTAATGTGGAGCAGACCTGATTGTATGTCTGTAGATGTTAGGTCTAATGTGGACGAGGTCTGATTGTATGTCTGTAGACGTTAGGTCTAATGCGGACCAGGTCTGATTGTATGTCTGTAGACATTAGGTCTTATGTGGAGCAGACCGGATTGTATGTCTGTAGATGTTAGGTATAATGTGGAGCAGGTCTGATTGTATGTCTGTAGACGTTAGGTCTAATGTGGACGAGGTCTGATTGTATGTCTGTAGACGTTAGGTTTAATTCGGACCAGGTCTGATTGTATGTCTGTAGACGTTAGGGCTAATGTGGAGCAGACCTGATTGTATGTCTGTAGATGTTAGGTCTAATGTGGACGAGGTCTGATTGTATGTCTGTAGACGTTAGGTCTAATGCGGACCAGGTCTAATTGTATGTCTGTAGACGTTAGGTCTAATGTGGAGCAGACCTGATTGTATGTCTGTAGATGTTAGGTATAATTTGCGTGGCCAGCTTATGCTTAAAAAATGTAAATGCATTTGTTAAAGATAAAAATCTAGACATACAGTCTCTCTCTCTAAAAAGTTTAAAAAGGTTATATAAAGTACCAAATACACTAATTATTGATATCTTTGTATTTTACATAATTGATTAAACCTTTTTTTACAACGTCGTGCCCAAAATCAGTCCATGATCTAACACAGGCTTTCAAGCACCTTTTGACAAAAAAATAAGGGATAAAAGGGCACTTTTCCCCCAAAATAAGGGCAATTTTAAGGATTTTTTAGGGCATTTTGTTGAAAATAAGGGATGTTAGTTCCATTAAATTATCACAAATGCACTATAGGTTGATATATATATACTCACCTACAGGGACAAAACACATACAAAAAAGAACTTCTTACCAACAACACCAACTCATCAGCCATCAACAGACACATTCAGCAACAGATCCAATTTTATTCCTGCAATTTGTTCTTTTGGATATCTGATGAATGTAGATCTGTTCATGTCTGTTGAGTTGGCATTTAGTAATAACACAAGTTCCTGGAAGTATACTAACACTAGAAAGTGAGTTAACTGCATTCTAAAACATGTAAATACTTGAGTTTTTACAATAAATTATAGCTTAAAGAATTTTTAATATATTAATTTCAAATTGTAGGATTTTTCATGATTTATAAGGGCTTTTTACGGCTTTTCAGAAAAAATAAGGAAATTTAGGGATGATGATAAAAAATAACGAAAATTAGGAATTTTAGGGCCGCTTGAAAGCCTGTCTAACATGATATTACTATTGTATTAATAATGATTAATACATGGTCTTGTAGTAAAATTTTTTTATTTTACTGGTTATTACTGTTGGCAATGATCACCGAGCACAATAACAGTGCACCATCAGCCGTAAAACACATTTAGTCTGGACTTGTATCCAAAGAAAGCATCATCAGCCGTAAAACACATTTAGTCTGGACTTGTATCCAAAGAAAGCATCATCAGCCGTAAAACACATTTAGTCTGGACTTGTATCCAAAGAAAGCATCATCAGCCGTAAAACACATTTAGTCTGGACTTGTATCCAAAGAAAGCATCATCAGCCGTAAAACACATTTAGTCTGGACTTGTATCCAAAGAAAGCATCATCAGCCGTAAAACACATTTAGTCTGGACTTGTATCCAAAGAAAGCATCATCAGCCGTAAAACACATTTAGTCTGGACTTGTATCCAAAGAAAGCACCATCAGCCTTAAAACACATTTAGTCTGGACTTGTATCCAAAGAAAGCATCATCAGCCGTAAAACACATTTAGTCTAGACTTGTATCCAAAGAAAGCACCATCAGCCGTAAAACACATTTAGTCTGGACTTGTATCCAAAGAAAGCACCATCAGCCGTAAAACACATTTAGTCTGGACTTTTGTCCAAAGAAAGATAACTCGAATTTATTAGGCATACGGGCTGATAATAGATTGTATAACTTATTTTTATGGTTTATTATACCATTTTTTGCAAGTTAAGCAAAACAGTTTGAAACCAACCATTATTATTGTTATTAAGTGATGTGTATTAACGATACAAATAAAATATATGAAATGCGATTATCTTTTATCACTTCTCGCAGCTGTTACAATATCAGCTGTTTATTTGTGCATTATTATTCTTTACGCTGTTGAATCTATATAAGTGATAAGATCGAGGAATATACAAAAAGCGAGCACAGCGCTTCGGTGAGCTCTACAGCATTTTTTTAAATGATCAAAATCTGGCTAATACTGTATTATGGTACCCTGACGATGATATCCACTTTACCATAACCAGTCTTCGAATGTAACTTCAGGTGAGGAGAATTGGATTCAACGGTGTGGACGTTGGAATTTCACGTTCTAATAATTTCTAGACTAACCATTATGTAATATAAATAAGTTCCGAAGTAGACCGAAAGTAATATGACGTCATTCTCTTTGTTTACTTTTCTCAGCCGAGTTTACATTTAGATTGCATAATTAAACGTAAAAAAATGTAATTTGTATTTAAGTTTTCTAAAAGAAAGGATTTTCACAGCTTTAAAGAAAGATTGACATGTGCATCTGATATTACATGTCGTCGTCCTGTTATTAACAAATGAAAATGCTTATATCGGAGGTCCTGCCTGGTGTTTTATTTAAATGTGAAGCAGGTTTATTGTTCATTTTTTAATAGGGACGATATCTGTTTTGACACCATCAAATTCTGCTAAAATCCGTCTATTTTGTGCTTAAAGTTGTTACATAGTATACTTGATTGTTATGTTGAACTTCACCTCACCCCAAACAGTGTTATACTGTTACATAGTATACTTGATTGTCACCTCACCCCAAACAGTGTTATACTGTTACATAGTATACTTGATTGTTATGTTGAACTTCACCTCACCCCAAACAGTGTTATACTGTTACATAGTATACTTGATTGTCACCTCACCCCAAACAGTGTTATACTGTTACATAGTATACTTGATTTTTATGTTGAACTTCACCTCACCCCAAACAGTGTTATACTGTTACATAGTATACTTGATTTTTATGTTGAACTTCACCTCACCCCAAACAGTGTTATACTGTTACATAGTATACTTGATTTTTATGTTGAACTTCACCTCACCCCAAACAGTGTTATACTGTTACATAGTATACTTGATTTTTATGTTGAACTTCACCTCACCCCAAACAGTGTTATACTGTTACATAGTATACTTGATTGTTATGTTGAACTTCACCTCACCCCAAACAGTGTTATACTGTTACATAGTATACGTATATAGAAACTGATTTTTATTGATTACAGTTTAATATCAGATCAAAAATAGATGACAAAACCATGCACGTTCACTGACGCATTTTAGTATATATAGATGGATGGTAACGATGACCTGTATATTTTTAATATTTCCAGTTGACGTGTGGGCGTGATAATAACATGTACAATATTTAACACCTACAAGTAAAGTGTCGATGAAGTAATTACATATTTGACTGAACATAAGCAGAAGCAGCTGATTGCCTGTCAGCAATGAAGGTATTAACAAAATATCGTACACCAAGGAAACTGTCAAAGTAAGACCATCCACTAATCCAAGTCCGAGAAACCGGCAAACTTTAGACCCAAAAATATAGCAACTACAGCAATAGTTCCCACTTGGTACAGGCATTTCATAAGAAATGGTGGAGGAAAACAGGTTTTACGGCCTGCCAAACCTCCCTCTTCCATTATTGTATTATGTGAGTTAATTTGCTGATAAAAATGGTTGGGTATCAGGTGCAGGTCAAAACGCCCCATTGTCAAAACGCCCCCGTTTTCCAAAACGCATCCACCAAAACGCCGCCGTTTTCCGCTTTTGTTTAAAGAAGACAAATTCGATATTTAAATTTGTGAATATACATTATAATAGTAAATATCAGATTCCGAGATAAATCAAATATCTTCATAATGTAATTTAAACAAGCATTAAAGCTTGTAACCTCAAAGAGGCATTGTTTGTATTACTGTTCTGTGTTTCCTTACGAAGAACACTGATTGCTCATCAACAAAACAAAAGGTTACTTAATCAGGTAGATCATTGCTTTGATGATAATTAACACAACGGTATGCATCTATAAAATAATATAAGCATAACAGATTGTGTTTTACTCAAGCTATACTGAAATACAAATAAGACAATAACAGAGTAGAATCTTAAAACAATAGAAATGCTATTAAAGCTTGGGAGGTTGAGAATATCTGTAAAACATTTTTTGATAGGTTAGATCAAAGTATTCCAATTGAAATTAATAATTATGATCAAAACCTTATATAAGAAAGTCCGTTTTCACTTTTATATCTAAAACCATGGATTCTTCTTTTACTATATGTGAGCGCTCTGTTCGAACTCGAACAAATTCTTTGATTGTTAATGCGTTGTGCTGCGACTTATGTGGATCTGTGACACACAGGACATGTACTGGTAAGATTTATTAAATTTTATCCCACTGCAGAGAAAGCTGGTTTTGGAGGATAAGCTGACACGATACCAGCGTACAGCTGTTAGAACTTCACAGGCAGATATATTTTCGTTGTGGGAAATGTATAGAGCTCACCAGCTGTCCACAAGTAGACTTTTGACCCGCATTGCGAGGATAAATTCCCCTGCAGACAATTAAAACATTTTGATATTTTCATATTGATGTATATATTTGTATTCTGCTATGTTTAAATATTTTCTTACGATCTTTTCTTACTTTCATGAATGTATATATTTTGTCGTCTGCTATATGTGAATGTTTTCTTACTATTAATGTATATATTTGTATTCTGCTATATGTAAATAATTTCTTATTATCATGAAAGTATATATTTTGTATTCTGCCATATCTTAATATTCTCTTACTGACATAAATGTATATATTTTGTATACTATACATGTATATTCTCCTACTGACTATTATCTCTTTCGGTAATGCTTGCACAAAATAATTTGAACTGTACATTCTTTGTAATTTTATATTCTTATCCTCAATAAAATTATTCAATTTAACTTGGTGTTTTTTCTTTCTTATTTGCATTTTTTTAATTTGGAGCGTTTTGGTGGGGGCGTTTTCGAAAACGGGGGCGTTTTGGTGGGGGCGTTTTGGTTGGGGGCGTTTTGACAATGGGGCGTTTTGACTCGAATTCTATCATAAACAGCAATAATAATAGGTGTATCCATTGATCATCGCAACACAATCATTATGTACTGGTTTCATAAATTGAGAAAACTATCTGCAATCATATTTTTAAACGAAATAAAATATTTTTTCAACAAGGAAATGACATCTATTGGAAAGTTTGTTAATGGCGCGGAATCACAGGTTTAAAACAACGGTAATAAGCTATGTCACAAATGATAAAGTAATTAAAAACTTGCCGATAATGTAATTACATACTTGATTGACCATAAGCATAAACAGATGACTGCCTGTCATAACTTAATAGCTCGAATAGTTCAACTTATAAAAACATCATTTTTCTTACAGACATAAATCATATTTAAACATCCACATCTAAATTTAATTAACTGTGAATCAACAGCTTAGAACTTGTGAACAGAAGTATTATGATAAGGCTTAAATTTCTGTCATTGTCGTAAATAAACATATACAATAAAATGATACATTATTTTTGACATAGTGTTAGTGTGTTGTCACCACGGCAGATCAGTTAGTATCAATATTGTCCTCAGTTTGAACCAAGTTTTCCTGTACTCTACTTCATCAGCATGCTTCTAAGTTCGATAATAACAATGACCTCTAACACATATAGATTGTGTCTGATACAGAGAATTACTTGGTAGTACCTTTATTGCAGTAATACAGCTGCTTCACAACACGAGTTTGATTTATAACGTCTTTATTACGGCCTGATATTAGTTTTATGTAATACAATCGCATTTATATATCACTGCACTTTTTGCTAATTTCATTAGAACAAATTGTCTCCAATACTGACACACTTATTCAGGGAATATTTATCACGTCTTACAAAAATCAAAAGAATGGGGATGAATTTAATGTATGGCATACAAACATACAACACTGATATGAAAACTTACTGATCTTGTCAGTTTTTTGTGAATGGGCAAAAAATTTTAATGACCTTTTACAATTTTTGGGCCATTCCATACTAAAAAATATGACAAACAGACATGCTACGAGAGATATTGTAATACACAATGTTTATTTAAATACTAGGGATACTTGACGCTAAAAGTCAGCGGCGAACCGGAGCTTTGAAAACCCACCCTATTCATAAATTTTCGGACTATGAAACCGCACCTAATCATATATTGAATTATTAAATCAGACCTATTCATAGATTTTATTAATGTACATCCCCATTGACAAAATAGTCCATTCACTACAAAAATGATCAAGTGATGTTAATGGAACACTTTGTTTTTAAATTCATCTTCATTTACATGCGCTAAAGATAAGACTTGCGAATTTGAATTATATCAATAGTACGAGCAGTTACAAGATGGAGACGTAAAGAGTCCCCAGGGTTATATGGTTTTTATTTTTTTTAAATAAATCCATGCGTTTATGTTGTCTAACTGATAAAATACAATGTCTTATGGTTGTCGATACCTTTTTCCTTACCACGACTGTTCAAAACTGAAAGAACTGAACATAAAAATGTTAAAAGCTGCATGCAAATCATTGGAATCTATATATGTAAAATGTATATGTCTCTGAACAGTATGGACTAGTCTACATCCTGTTCGTTATGTTGACGCATCTCGCATTGGTTTAGTTGAAACAGACTAGTTTGGCAGTCAATACAGTCGAAGGAATTAGTTAATAACTCCACACTATTATATATCATGAAACCTATCAGTAATTGTATGGAGGAACCATGACAACGTTGTGTTACATGTAATTTGATAACAAATTTAAAAAAAATTCGTTTAAAGGAAAGAACATTTATTTTGATTTCAAAGTCCCAAAAACAAAATAGTTCATGTCGCGGTGATGACGTATAAACCGGAAGTTGAACTAATTACTTTGGAAGGACACATTTTTCACTTTAGGTTACACAAGAAATTTAAAGAAATGAGTTTTGTTACTCAACGTCGTTTGTATGTTGTCTGAACGGAAATATGTTCTTAGTAAATCAATGGATCACACTGTTTATCACATCTGTGGTCTCATTAGTGTAGTATTTATTGGTTTGTACTCATGAAACATCTGACTCTATGAAACA
Organism: Limnoperna fortunei; assembly: GCA_944474755.1. Taxonomy (NCBI): domain Eukaryota; kingdom Metazoa; phylum Mollusca; class Bivalvia; order Mytilida; family Modiolidae; genus Limnoperna; species Limnoperna fortunei. Next base: position 5,300,790 of record OX104114.1, on the reverse strand, counting down.
ACGGATTTAATGCGTTTTTACAGAATGATGTCTTTCTGTTCCTTCTTAGTTTTTTTATTAGATTAAAGCTAAGAATGACCTTGATAGAAATGTCAATATATTTCATTGAAAAAAAACATTCTCAGACAGCCAAAACATTGTTCATTAAACAAAAGAAAAACAAAACGCATGCGTGTTTTCTACATCTTATAAATTAAAATATTACAAACTAAACCCGTATTCAACAGCTTGCATTAAAATGACCACATTACAGGTTCCTGGAAGTTAACTTCACTGCTAGGGTCTGTTGGCTCGTTACTATATTGTTATCTTTTGGTGTATTAATTGGAGATATACAGTGAGTGGCCAAAATTAATGCAACAAAGATGGCCGATAATTTATCATATTTTTTTTTAAGATGAATAAAAAGTGTGTTAAAGCAGATAAATAAAAAAAGAGACTCACTTCAAAAGCTAGTATTTAGTTATAAATCCTTTTTGGATGATAACATTCCTAATTCTTTTTGGAATTGAAGAAAATAAACTAGAAATATATGTTCTTGAAAGTCCTGTCCAGAGATGTGTAAAAGTGTCTATTAAATCTTGACGACTATCAATTTCATCAACCTTTCTCGAAAGCTGGATTTTTAAACATCGCCAAACATTTTCAATTATATTGAGGTCTGGTGACTGTGCAGGCCATGTCATGCGATTGATACCATTCTCTTCCTTCCAGGCGGAGGTCTGCTGAGAGACGTGGGGTGGGGCATTGTCATCTTGGAAAATAAATGGCCTTGCACCAAAAACTTTTGCAACTACAGGCCATAAATTGGTATCTAGCAGATCAATGTATTTCGTTGAGTTTAAATTTCCATTAATAGGTACTAGCGTACCAACTCCGTCTTTAGTTATACAGCCCCAAAACATACAACTGAATTTTGCCGTGGTCTTGCGCTGATTTAAGCAATAATGTTTCCATTTTTCATGTGATTTCCTCCAAACACTCACTGAATTATTCTGACCAATAACCACTTGAGTTTCATCAGAGAAAATAACTTTCTGCCACTGACTTACTGTCCAGAATCTTTTGTTCCTACACCATAAAACACGGCGGGTCCTGTTAACCTTTGAAATCGAAATAGTTTTAGGAATTTTCCCTTTCTTGTATCCTTCAAAAGCTAATCTTCTTCTAACAGTGCGTTTAGAAATATTAACTGGTTCTGTTCTGTTGAATTGTGTTGTTATGTCATCCAAAGTTTGTCGACGGTTCTTTTTCACAATTCTAAAAAGTTTCCTGTCACCCCTTTCATCTGTTAACCTGGGTCTTCCTCTTTTTTTATGATTTTCTTTATCATTCCCTGTTGTAATTCTCCTTAAAACTCTACCAATTGTAGACCTGTGTACACTGAATATGTCTGCAATTTTACTGTTGCTCATTCCATTTCTATTCATGGTAATTACATTTTGAATTTGATCTGGAGTCAAATTTTTCTTTTTGCCCATCATTGTTTACAAGTGGTGAAAAAACAGGAAGTCGTCTGCTAGTTTTCTTTTTTGAGGTGTCTCAACAAAAACATTCCTTAAAAATTGTCTGGGTGGAATTTAATTTCACAAGCATCCCTTTTATTATGACACAGTTGAGATAGAAATGACAACGTCATTGTCTATGACAATTATGTCAGCCATGTTTGTTGCATTAATTTTGGCCACTCACTGTATATAAAAAAAATACGTGTCATTTCTGTTATTGTATAGCAACTCATTATATCCTACTAAACACGAGTATACTTGTTTATTGATCTGATATCACGATGTCGAGTACAACAAAGATACCACATCCAGAGATGTTCAGCCCTTGTTCATATTCAGTTCGTTTTTATTTAAAGACTATATATTTGTTGTACTTTATGTAAACGTTAGATTTGTTACAGGAAATAAATGTTATCGTATTATTTTTGACTTTTCAAATTTATTTGTTTACAGTTGAAGTTCCTGTCTAACATAAAATTCAGTGTTTTTTTTAACTGTTCACTTCTATTTTTATTAAAACTTTAAAAAAAAGAACGCTTGAGTGGTTAATACTACTATATGACGCTTGAGTGGTTAATACTACTATATGATTTATTTTGCAATGATTAACCCTGTCCAATCATTACGTGTATTCATCCATGCAAAAATTGCTATTGTTTGTGTGTGTTGAAGTACGTGTCACTTTCACCAATGTTTATAGTCTCGATCACCCAGACGCATATATAATAGCGTCTGGGATCACCTTGTTGTAATTTCGCTACCAATAGGTGGAGACAAAACAATGATTCTATTTTAAGAGCCCTATTTTTAAACCAGGAAAACCATGCATACTTACAATATGACGTCACATTCAGATTCACTCTTGATTGTGCACAACAATAATATTTGTATAATTAATTGATAAAGTTATATTTTATAAAAATATTCAAATGTAAACTTTGGCACAATTTGTTATACACTTCTCGATATGAACGGAAGTATTTTTTTAGATAATAAAAATATCATCCAATCAAAAATTACGCCCAGTTTTGGGCGTAATGGTAACGAGTTCAATATAGAGATGAATCCAGACGCACAAATGTAATTAAGCGTCTGGATGATCGAGACTACAATGTTTAAATCTAAATCATGGCGTCGAAACTTTATTGGTAGTGGACATCGCAGTACCTGGAGAAACAATCCCCCTCTTTCTGTAGGTAAACTGGAAATCCTTATCAATTACCATTGGAGTATCTTGGAACGAATTTTCTATTAGCCAAATGTAATCAAATATATAAATAACCTCTTTCATTGTGATAACCATGCATTATAAATAGGATGAATTCCTAAAAATATTCGACTCTAAAGTCATGTGAATCGAAGTGTTAATGTGGTCAGTGTCGGAAAAATACTGGTAATTGTTTCATCTTTGTGATTTTGTTTTCGTGGTTTTGACATATAGTTTCGTTTTTCAATAAGAATCTGTACAATTTTAATGCGTAATGACATGACGTTATTACCCAAATTCATTCAAAGCTGTGATGGCGATTGAAACTGCAGGACCAAGCGATTTTCGAATTCATTGAATGGAAATGTCAACCCATGGTTTTTATTGGGTTCGGGTTACTCTCTTTCTGTTTTTGTGTTTTTTTTTAGTTTTATATGTTTGTCTACATTCTGATTTGTTATTGTCCCTTCACTTTCGGCTCTTGTTTTTCGGTTGGGTTTTTTTTGCTATTTTTCTTTAACCAATTTCAGTTTTATACGAAAAAGTTTAATAAGGGGGTAGGTTGTTATGTTTATTAAACTATGTTAATGTTTCTTCAAGTTTGAAAATGGTTCCGATTCTTAATATTAATTTATATTTCTAGATTTCGCCGAGAATTCGTTTAAAAACAATGATGGGCGGGATTTGCTGAAAATGTTTTATAAGTGGATATAAATATAAGGATAAACGTCATCGTGCACCAGTAAAGAGGTAATGTATCAAAAAACGACAAAAACACGTTTGATTAAGCTCACGTGGCATCTCGCAATGTTCTAGAATTCTCATTTCCTATTAACAGTGGAAAGTGATTTTTCAACTGAGGAAAGTCTATTTTGTAGGCCTTGTCTTCAGATGGCAAGTACATTTTGAAAGTCGGGAATGTTGCACAAAGCTCATACTTTCCATGTCATAATAAAAAAATATCATATTTCATTAAATAGAATCAGTTTGTAAAACATGCCAATTAGGTTTTCAAGTTCAAAGATATTATGTTATATATTGTTGAGGAGCTAGCAATTGAAGGTTGATTGATTGATTGGATATTTGCTTTACGTGCAGCGAGCAGTATTTCAACTATATATTTAGGACGAGAACAAGTTGATAAATGGGATGGGACAGAGGAACACAAAATGGGATGGGACAGAGGAACACAAAATGGGATGGGACAGAGGAACACAAAATGGGATGGGACAGAGGAACACAAAATGGGATGGGACAGAGGAACACAAAATGGGATGGGACAGAGGAACACAAAATGGGATGGGACAGAGGAACACAAAATGGGATGGGACAGAGGAACACAAAATGGGATGGGACAGAGGAACACAAAATGGGATGGGACAGAGGAACACAAAATGGGATGGGACAGAGGAACACAATTTTAACAGCCAATGTAAAGTATGGATTATTGGGTAATGGTGGGGACTTTAACCTTTTGTAGTGGCTACAATTAGCCTTCTCTTTTTCGACATCAAAAAGGGGTATTTATCGTGAACGGAGCGTGGCACTAGGGTCAACGGTCAGGCTTTCCGTATTATGACCTGACAACCCTTAACGAGATGTTTCCCATAATCCGCAAAACGGAAACGCGCTGGGCTGCTCTGCGGGTCGAGCACTAGGAACCCTCCCAGGCAACTCGAAGGAATTATGATTGATTTAATTAATTTGAAAAGAAATCCTGGACCCAATAAAAAAAGAATTCTTGAACCTTTACAAACCAGAAGACAAAAAATTTGCTGACATCACTTTGAAAGGCTGCTGTTGATTTAAAAGATGATGTTCAACTAATACATCTGCTTGATGACACCTAAACTTACCTTGATAAGAGGTATAAATTAGTTTTAATTTTACTATCTTACATTTTGTGAATCTCCTTTGAAAATTGATAGATTTGAACATTTTAATAATTGAAGAAATCGTAACAAAATACATATTTGTTATGGATCTGTTTCCTCACATCTTTAGTGATAATGAGACAGATGACATTTTAATGGAGTTTTACTGTTTAAAGGCTTCCGTCGTTAACAAAAATCCACAGGATATGAGAGAGGTCATTAAATAAACAAATAATAAGTAAATGTCTTATTTGTTTGCTGGATTGAGATCTTTGTGGTCAAAACAATAAATTATAAAATATATATAACTTTATCATACAAGATTTTACGGTCTTAATCAATGTCAAATCAATTTTAACCACTGTAAGCATCCGGAACTTCTTTCAATCATGGCAATAATATAAAGAAGTACATTATCCAAAGTCTACATTTATATAGAACTACTAGTTGGGATGTTGGTGGTTTTTCTCATTGTAGCTTCATTGATGATGAAATATTTTTACTTGCAACTTGTTATTTTAGAAATATTCTTTAACATACACCTTCCAAAAATTTAATGTCAATTATCTTAATTCATTGCGTAAACAATTATAAATAATGTCGACAGCTCTGAATTTCAGATTAATGAAGTCTTACTTGCATCTAAACCAGAGAGAATAAAACATATTACAAGAGTATTTTAGATGATGTGCTGCATCAGTCCCTGTACTGCAGAATGTGAAAGAGGATTTTCAACCATGAAAAGCATCGAGACACCGAAAAGAAGTAGACTTGACCAATACACTTTACATATTATGATGATGAAATATTTACTTGTGTGGCCCAACAGTGGAGACTTACAATCCTGAAGGTCAACACGTGGCTGATAGCAAAAGGACACAAAATAAACCCTATTACTCAGCCATTGAAAATTGTTGAACTGGAACCAGAAGATAAACAAAATATTTATGGAATTATTTGCTTGTGTGAAAGCTAATTTATCAGGGACACTTTCCCTTATAAAGTTCAGTTACTATAAAAATCCTAGAAAACATTATTGGTGCGACAAAAATCGGGTCGCAAGTTGTTACATTTGGAAAATCCGAAGCTCTATTGTCCGCTAAATCAAAACATAGCCAAATGACCTAAATAGATATGCTTCCGCAGATTTTTTGGTCGGTGATACGCAATTGTACAAAAAGTTCAGTAGATTCTTCCGCAATGCGTTCGCACATTACTAATGCCAAAAAGTTAATAATTCCTTGTATAGTGAGACGGCGTTTTATTGAACATTGTTACTAATTTTATTTTCAGTAAGATCTAAGTAAATTATAACAAATTACCGATAATAAAAGATAAAAATACAATTGTAATACAATAAGAACTATATCGTAGCTTATTAATATGACATAGATATAGATACCCCCCTCCCGTCGAGTGGGTCAGAGGTTGTTAGCAGTATTTTATACAACCTTACCCCGTTTAAAAAAAATGTATCAACGACTAGGTAAGCGGATGTACTAGTTTTTATATATCCCTGATGTATCATGACGTTGTTTTTAGTTTTCTGTTCAGACATAAATGAACCTAAAATAATATAGGATTAAACACTGGGTTTTAGGAAATTATCAATGTGTAAACTCCGGCGACTCACTCACAAACTAAATAAAGTCCGAAGGACTTTATGTCAAGTTTGTGAGGTAGTCGCCGGAGTTTACACATTGATAATTTCCTAAAACACAGTGTTTAATCCTTATAATTCTGTTAAATAATCGTTGCGATTTTTAAAACAGCAAAAACAGTTACAGAAACCCATCTAGACCTCAAAACGTACCTAGGCCGGAAAGCGTAGGGATATGCAAAACATAGTACCAAAGGAATCGCGGTTTTGTAGATATTGATGGGAAAAAAAAATGATACACAAAATTGTATTTATATTATATTTTATTTGAAATCTCAATAGATTTAATTGGAAATCATTGGGGCAGAGAAAACATTGTCCCCCTCTCCCTGACGATACGCTAGGAGGACGCCATCTTGTTTACATTGGATACTGAAAATAGTCCGCTCAGAGGAAATATCGATACATAAATTATCTGAGAAGACGCCATTTAAGTGGTTTTATCCAATTAAAGCACTTAATTTATATAAATTACAACATGAATAGAATTATAAAAAAATAACTCCGATTGCACCGAAAGAGAAATAATCCATTTTGAGATAATTACATTTAAAAACGACCTTTTTACCATTTTAACACATAAAGAAGCATTTGCAATTTTGAGCCTGAACGATGACATTAAAGCTGTTCAACACTCTGTAATAACAAAAGAATGTATACTAAATACACTTTTATGGCTTTTTCTTCCAGAATACTACTCAAATTTAAATTCCAATGGGCAATGCAGAAAATACACGAACAAAAGCCCGGATGGAATTGGCTCAGACAAGAATTGTATTAATACACACTAAGATCTAATTTGTATTTCACTTATTTATTGTAGTCATTTTAGATTGCGTGTTCTCAGCGCTAAATTTCACAAAATTGTGACAGTTTTCTTTTTCTGTTGTTGTTTTTATATCTCTACTTTGAATTTTCTCTTGTCGTGTTCGTGTAGTGTTAGGTAAAAGTTGTTATGATATCTATAGAATAAATAAACTATATTAACTGCACATTAAATTAAATCATACAGTAACAGAATCGATTTATTTTTAGATTCAAGTTTTGTTAGCACGTCATGAACTTGTTTAACAGCGTCAACGGTTCCGTCGTCGCTTACTGGAAGCCTGTTAACAGCGTCAACGGTTCCGTCGTCGCTTACTGGAAGCCTGTTAACAGCGTCAACGGTTCCGTCGTCGCTTACTGGAAGCCTGTTAACAGCGTCAACGGTTCCGTCGTCGCTTACTGGAAGCCCGTTAATTAGAAAACTTTGGTTATTTTTAGTTGTGAACTCTTTAGGCTTTTTGAAGAGTCCGAACCCGTAACTGTTTTATATTGTCTTGTATAGTATATGTGCAGCTAGATTTATAAATATTACCGTGCTCGTTTTTAGTGGGTGGTCGGATGGCATCTATCGACTGCCACATACATGCATTTACATGCATGGGAAAAGGTACGCTTCTTGTGTTGTGCAAAATCTCATTATGATATCTAAGTTGCGCCCAAAAAGTATCAAATCAAGAATTACTAGTAAATAATTTGTAGGGTTTCAATAAAAAATGACATTTTTTATAAGAAAAAACTTAAGATGGGTATTCGCTTTCATACAGTTCTACAGTAGGTCACGTGGTTTACATCACATAAGAGACATGAAAATGATTCGTCTTACAAGAATAATAACTAATCGATTGGCACAATAAAAAAATAGGTTACAGAACAGACATAAAGGGTACTGTACAGTACTGTACTGTACAGTAATTAAACCGACATAGTAGAGAGTATGTCGAAAGATTACATGCAGGGGGCGTGGCTGTAAACTATCGGCATTATTAACTGCTCACTTTTTTTCTGTTGTTGCAATCAAACTTTTTCGGACATTAAGCACGATCACATGTCTGAGTAAAATCAAGACAACTGTCGAAAGATTAATAGGTTCTTCCATACGTTTTTGGGAAAGACCGGTTGATCTTTAACGAATGATAGAAATGTTTATGTCTTTCGCGAGTGGAGTTCACACGGCTTTCCCAAAAGCGCATGAAAGTACCTATTTCTTCCGTAAACCAACAACTTTCACATTGCTATACCCTATAGACTCTCTATTGTATTAGACTCCATTGTCTCTGACATCAAATCAGAACGCCGGAAACAAGAACGTCAAAGAAGAACGTTGTTATGCTTCCATAACAACGTTCTTGTTTCTGGCGTTTTGATTTGATGACGCAGCAAGTATAGATGTGTGCGCGTCAGCTCATCTGTACTGGGTCATCTGTACCAGAAATCGGCCATTTACGGAAGAAGTACAAACACGATCACATGTCTAAGTAAAATCAAGACTATCGAAAGATGTACAGACAAGAAACAGTCTTTCATTCAGATTTATTCATTTTTTCCTGCTCGATTTTACAATTAAATGTAATAAAGAGTTTAAACAACACTAGGTTCAATTGCCGAATCCTGTTGTTAATATTATTGTTAATATCAAGTCAGTTTCAAGTCAACCTTAAAGTGTCAATCAAAGCAATAAATGTATAATGTCAATACAATGTCAAAATGAAATTGTATTTGGATGTCACCGTTACTCCGATGCCAAGATTAGAGCTATTAGTTGCCTTAGAATTTCATTGATTACTGAATCCTTTATGTACTTTGATCAAATTCCAAATTGCATCTTTTCTGTAGAATAGAAATGTCACAAAGATTCGGGATTGCGCGTCGGCATTAGCTTTTACCATATAAGCCTAGTTATTTTTTTTTAACGCAATCATAAGATTATAAAATATTGAATTATCGAAATTTATTTAAACTCCACATTTTACAAGGACGTTTGTTTGTGATCTGAATTCGGAGACAGTTTGTGATTTTTTTACCGGAGCATTAATCAAAGTTTCTAATTCTATGTTATTTAATCGATCTATGATCAAACATTGATGCAGCAAGGATTGACCACAATTGTACCCTGCCATCTTGTACACAATCTGTAACCATCTGTATGTACAATATCATTGAGTTTATTCCAAAAAATAATAACGATTAATGATAATTATTAATAATAATTATCATGTCATTAAACATTTAAATTCAAGTAAGAATTGAATGCATTCTTTAAAGTTTCATTGGCCTATAAAAGCGTTGACCGAAGTACATTTTTAATGAAGCGCTTATAATGATGTAAATGTGCGCATAGTCAATGCTTTGGTTCAATAAGGTCATTCTGGATCATTGTAGTCTTATTCATTGCACTATCCGGAATACGATTTTTACAAGGACGATGCTGAAATTATACGCTCCGCAATAACAATTTTTGTCAACAGTGCCATCATTACGAAAAACTCTTAAAATTATTTAATTAGAAATTGTACAAATGTCAGCTGAACGGCGAAGAAACGAATTTTTTTTTATTAAATCAATGCAGCAGTTTAATATCGATAAATATGTATTAATGTTATTTTTGCTCAATTATGAGTAAAGGGACTTCTATGTAAGTTCGCCAAGATACAAATAATTAGGAGCTGCGAACATGACACCACAATTATTTTTTAATGTATTTTATTTTAAATTCTTATTACTGGTACAATATACCGTAAAACTATAAGGAAAACAATAATTGCAATTGCCCGGAGATTATCTTGACCTGTTTCTATAAATATTTATTAATGAATCCAAGACTATTTGACTGCAATAGTACGAAGGCAGTGCACGTTAAAACATAAATACATTACTATCAAATAACCCATGGCTTTCTCGACTTGAAACACAAACAAAATATTTCTTATAGAAGTGGTCTTATTTCATGCAAAGAACATAAATAATTAAGGAAACTGAAATTCTGATAATAATAATAAATAGAAAAACATTCACGAAACCAAGTGGATGTGTACAACAGGGATAAACACACCTCAAACGTTACCAAGTGGATGTGTACGACAGGGATAAACACACCTCAAACGTTGATAATATAATTTTAGGAGCATTATCAATATTGTTGGGCCTCGGTGGTCGAATGGTTAAGGTAGTCAGGATGCACCCGACTCCAGTCTTAAAGAACGTCAATCAAATGGCACATAAAACCCGAGGAACAACGCAAGGATACTGTCACTAAACACACTCCCAGCAATCAACTAATCGCTTATCCATCATTTTCCGAATCACTGGTGAATACTTTTCCGAATCACTGGTCCACAGTTTTCCTGGTCACTAGTCCATACGTTTCGGCAGTTTTAAACAGCTGATTTATATTTCGTGTTTATTTAAATGTTCTCCGTGTTTTTGCATGCCGTTGTGTGTATATTCATTTGGGTTCTCCGGCTTCTTCGCCCAATAACAACTGGACGCTATAATATAGCCGAATAATTAGTGAAAGTGACGTAAACAAACAAACTAACTTGCTCTCGTCCTCACGATTGCTTTTATATTGCTCAATCAATCAATCAATCATTTAATTAATCCATCCATCGATCGATCGATCGATCTATCAATCAATCGTGGAAATAATGGCACGATTTTTGTCTAACGCTACCAATCCCAATCAGCGTTAATAGCGATGTAATATCTTGTGGTTGGTTCTGATTGTGTATTGATGGATGTACTGACGTCACAGAATGTCAATATGAAGGGCAGACTGTAATATCAGAAACATAAAACAACTTTCTAGATGTTTTTTGAGAAAAAAAAGAACAATATAATGAAATCAACATGCTAAAAGACATCACATATCATGGCTCTCACAGTAAAAAAGGAGAAATGACATTTTGAAAATTCTCCATAAACACATTAAGAAGTATGGTGGGCCCAAATTAGGAGCTAATTAATTTAATGTGTGGGCATGTCATAGATGTTTATAACGTGTATAATTCAAGACAACAGCACGTAAACAAGACGTTTTCATGTTTACTGTTGGTATAAAGTGAAAGCTTGATTTTACAGAAACACAAGGTTTAAGGCTTGATACATAAACAGGGAACCGTTCTTGTTTTTGGAAGCAGATGTTATCGGTGATTAAATAGGAAACCTGTGTTTTTCGTCTTTATACAATAGATAAAATTCCTTCTTCACCAGCTTTAATGAAGAAAAAAAAGAACTTTTACAAAAACCTCATATCTAAATTTATAACCACGTATTTTTGTAAACTTAGACGGATCGTGTCATAATTGAAAGTTAGTCTATCTTATATCATGGTTTTATTTCAATTAAAACGCATAAAAACTCTTTTGTTGCAATTACCATTTATTTGAATTCCAAATTTTTTATTATCATTTTGCGAATTAAAAATTTCTGCGTTACAGCAAGTTAGTTTGTTTAAAGAAAAATAATGACTACGCGCGCCAAACCTACATGAATGACTACCACGTGGATACGCTAATATCGAGCGAGCTCCATATAGCGACGTGAACAATCGAAACCATAATATACCGCAGTCCTGGACACTACATTGACTTGACCGAGAATCGAACCCTTGATCTACCACAGTCCTGGAGAGTACGCTGACTTGACCGGAAATCATACCTATGATCTACCACAGTCCTGGAGAAAACGATGACTTGACAGGGAGTCGAACTCATGATCTACCACAATTCTGGATAGTACGTTGACTTGACAGGAAGTCGAACCCATGATCAACCACTGTCCTGGAGAGTACGCTGACTTGACAGAGAATCGAACTCATGATCTACCACAATCCTGGAGAGTACGACTTGACTGGGAATAGAACCCATGATCTACCACAGTCCTGGAGAGTACGCTGACTTGACAGGGAATTGAACGCCTGATCTACCACAGTCCTGGAGAGTACGCTGACTTGACAGGGAGTCGAACCCATGATCTACCACAGTCCAGGAGAGTACGCTGACTTGACAGGGAATCGAACCCATGATCTACCACCGTCCTGGAGAGTACGCTGACTTGACAGAGAGTCGAACTCATGATCTACTTCTGCCCTGGAGAGTACGACGACTTGACAGGGAGTCGAACCCATGATCAACCAGTCTTGGAGAGTACGCTGACATGACAGGGAGTCGAACCCATGATTACCCACAGTCCTGAAAGTACACCGACTTAACCGGGAATCGAACCAACGAACTCTTACAGAGAACAAACAGTATGTTGACTCGACTGAAGATCTCACTTTCTTGGCGAGTAATCGACTATTCGTGTAAATAAATGTTATCCTAGATACTTCTAGTATGAATTAAATTCGTAGATATTTACATATAACTGTGATTATTAGGGCATTTCCTTGATTCGACGCACTTACCGATGTTTTACAATACATTGATTACGTTCTGTCCAGGTTAAACAAGGACAGGACAGTGATAGTTAAGGCCTGACTACTGCTTGCCATATTTACAATTTATACTTCAATTTTCATGACTGCTTGATAGAAATGTGAAAATAAAAGACTATAATGATCTAATCAACAAGGTTTTAAAACTGCGAAAATCAGATTTTATTGGATTCTTTATATTACGTTGACGCCTTTGAAACACGCTTAACTTGATTTAGGACTTACAATTAATGCGTGCATGATCTTAAGAAACGGTTTGAAAAGTGAATACTAATGAAAGAGATTTATTACAGTAATAAGACGACATAAATTCTCGTTGTCTAGATATTGTGTTGTTCATTACAAGTAAGACCAAAGATTTAAAGAAAGATTATTTAACAAATAAAAATTAACACCAAAAAAAAAAAGAACGATAACCTTAATCAGTGACTTTAAGATGATAGTCCAAGTATCAAATAAATGTGTGAGGGTGCTTTAAAATTCATGTCACAATAGAATTAGAATTGGAGGCAGAAACTCTTAAATACTGACGGATCACATAATACAAGTTAAATGCTTAACAACAAAAAATTTCGTACGATCGAACATGCCAGTATCGAAATGAACGTGAAATGTTTAATTTACATCTGAACCAAATCTATTGCAAATTATTATTCGTACCAACAATGTTTTTTTTATAATTTCCATTTTTGTATCAAATGAACAAATTGTGCTCACTTTGTAAACAAAAATAATTTGTAAAGTGAGAGTAAGACTTTGCTGGTATTGTATATCTAAGCTAGGATCTAATATAATTTTATCCTCTTTGTTTTGAAGTAATTACGGGTGTATAATATAAAGTATGTGTTTAGTAATACAACATCACCTGATAAACGATCATATAATGAGTCAAATCTATACGTCAGTTTGTGTGTCTTCTCCGCGGTCCGCGTCCAAAGAGGATTACATTCTGCTATTTTCATTACAAAGATACATAAAAACATTACATGGATATTGTATGTGGAAAATATATCTTTTTATTTGTATCCATAGACAATAATTGAATGAACAAGTTACTAAAATAGTAGAAATATTTCCTGTCGTTTTTATCAGTCTCTAAATCACAACAAAAGATCAACAAAAACGAACAAATTTCATGAAAATGAAATATGTGTAATTAATACCAACGTTTAATTAAAAAAATCGGAATACTGACTACGTTTTAAACATCGAAGAAAAATTAACAGTAAAGTATGACTAATGTATCAATTATTTCCTATAACTTTGGAAGGTTAGCAAGGTTTATTTGCTTAATCTATTTAGTCATAAAACTGTGGTGCATGGTTTATTGTACTACACCGTTAGACTCTTCATGATGAAACCCCGTAAATTATATATTGATTGATTGGCTGTTGGTTTTACGTATAATAAACTGTATTTTCGCTATAGAACAAACAATAAAACCATTCGGGAATCCATCTCATAAGACTGTTTTAACTTTATATACAAAATGCTTGCAAAATGTGAATATATAATACATTTAAATTATAGTTTGAAGTTTTTTAAGGATTAGCTAAAAGAAATATTTATATATCGAGGTGTAACAAAATTTCCGTATTGCACACTGTATAATATTGAACAATTTAATTTGTGTAATTTTTAAAGATCAACACACGAACTGTAAGTTTTCCGCGGAGTAACATATAATTACGTCAAAGTGGGCGTTTCTCCATGATAACGATTTTTTCTTCCATCTTTTGATTGAAAATATTTTAAGTCAATCAAAAATCAATATTCTCGAACAACTTATTTATAACGAGATAAAACACGTTAACATGAAATTAAATTTAATACTATTAAAACAGGAAATCCGCTCTTGTCAGTTAACTTCACTGATAAAAAAACAGTTGTTTCTTATTGGAAAGCACTTTTTGATAGTTATTGTAACGAGATAAAACACGAAAATGTGAAATTAAATTAAATGTTTTTCAAAAACAATTTGTAAAGAAAGGGAAAATCCATTTTGTGTGTTAATTTTACTCCAGGAAGCACTTTTTACATTTATAGAACTATGTGACACCATGACTTTTCTTGCCAATTGTAATATTAAATTCTAAAGATTATATGCAAAGATGCTGTATAATTTATATTGACATGTTGAATCTCAAATCAGCAGCCATTTGTAGGACAGCTTCTAAGAAGAAGCTGTTTGTATGATTTTCGCAAACAGCCCTATGTCAAGCTATGTTCCGTAGAGGAAGCATTATTGGATTTTGATCTGCCCAAAAAGTCAACTTTGTAGAGGACCATTTTAGGTACATTTCTGAAATAGTACAAATCTATCTGAAATTTGAGCTAATCACAATGCATTATCGACCCTGATAGCCATGTTGTATTTTCAGTCGGCTAAAAAAACTAAAAAAATAAGAAAACTTTCCAAGCTCATTTCTGCATAGTTTGGTTAAATTTGTAGAATAGTATCAGAGAAGAAGCCCTTTGTATGTTTCTTCCATAGGTTCTGATGTTAAACAATGTTCTATGTTGGCTGCCATCTTGTATTTTGTAGCGAAAATTAAAAAAAAACCAAAATTAGTTTAGAATGATATGAGGTTTGTTTGTACAATATCATAATTCCGTCTGCCAAGCGGCTAGTGAGAAACAAATTTAGAAATTTAGCTACTCAGAAAGCATTAGCATCTATGGCAGCCATGTCTAATCGGTTCGAAAAAAAGATATCTTCTCTTTTGCATTATTTGGCTCTATTGATTCGGGGAGGAAGCTGCTTGTATGTTTTTCCCATAGGGTCCCATGTTAAGCTGTGTTCCACGGTGGAGGCCATTTTAGATTTTTGATCAGAACAAATCAGAATATGTAAATGCCCCTGGCAGCCATTTTGAACGTTCATTTTGCTCAAATAATAAAATAACTACCCAAGCTTCATTTCTGCATGATATGACGTAATTGTGTGGAACAGAAGAAGCTATTTGTGTGTTTTCCCTATAATAAGATATGTTCCACGATGGTGGCCATCTTGGATATTGTATCGAAACAAAAAACTTAAACTTAAGTAGATTTCTGCAATATTTCAAATCAATCTGCCACGTCAGAAGATTTTTTATAATTCAGAACGCATTAATGGCCCTGGCAGATATGTTGAATATTTGATCAGCACCAAAAACTCAAACTGTGATAAAAATCACCTAAAAAGAAATTCTGCCAAGTTTGGTTCTAAGTGGTTTTGGAGAAGAATATTTAAATGTGAAAAGTATACGGCCAACGAAGATGGACGTAGAATAGCCCACACATTTGGGTGTTGGGTGAGCAAGTGAGCTATAAAGAGCGATATATATTCAGGTCAATTATCAAATTCGATGAAATTTTGTACGGGAATTCTATGAAGGATAACAAATACAACATATATGATAGTGTTCGATATTTATCCGGCTAAAATATTGATACACACGAAATGATGTATTGGATTGGTTCGTGGGTATACCTGATAAGTTTCTACGCCATCTAAATCTTAGACTTTCACGTAACTAAAACACCTTTACACTCCCACAACGTTGCCTTTCTGTCTACCTTTACACTCCCACAACGTTGCCTTTCTGTCTACCTTTACACTCCCACAACGTTGCCTTTCTGTCACCTTTACACTCCCACAACGTTGCCTTTCTGTCACCTTTACACTCCCACAACGTTGCCTTTCTGTCTACCTTTACACTCCCACAACGTTGCCTTTCTGTCTACCTTTACACTCCCACGACGTTGCCTTTCTGTCTACCTTTACACACCCACAACGTTGCCTTTCTGTCTACCTTTACACTCCCACGACGTTGCCTTTCTGTATACCTTTACACTCCCACAACATTGCCTTTCTGTCTACCTTTACACTCCAACAACGTTGCCTTTCTGTCTACCTTTACACTCCCACAACGTTGCCCTTCTGTCACCTTTACACTTCCACAACGTTGCCTTTCTGTCTACCTTTACACTCCCACAACGTTGCCTTTCTGTCTACCTTTACACTCCCACAACGTTGCCTTTCCGTCACCTTTACACTCCCACAACGTTGCCTTTCTGTCTACCTTTACACTCCCACAACGTTGCCTTTCTGTCTACCTTTACACACCCACAACGTTGCCTTTCTGTCTACCTTTACACTCCCACAACGTTGCCTTTCCGTCACCTTTACACTCCCACAACGTTGCCTTTCTGTCTACCTTTACACTCCCACAACGTTGCCTTTCTGTCTACCTTTACACACCCACAACGTTGCCTTTCTGTCTACCTTTACACTCCCACTACGTTGCCTTTCCGTCACCTTTACACTCCCACAACGTTGCCTTTCTGTCTACCTTTACACTCTCACAACGTTGCCTTTCTGTCTACCTTTACACTCCCACAACGTTGCCCTTCAGTCACCTTTACACTCCCACAACGTTGCCTTTCTGTCTACCTTTACACTCCCACAACGTTGCCTTTCTGTCTACCTTTACACTCCCACAATGTTGCCTTTCTGTCTACCTTTACACTCCCACAACGTTGCCTTTCCGTCACCTTTACACTCCCACAACGTTGCCTTTCTGTCTCAGCAGTCTCACACGGCTGACTACTGTTAGGTTTCAGTAGTTACTATAGCAGCAGTCTCACACGGCTGACTACTGTTAGGTTTCAGTAGTTACTATAGCAGCAGTCTCACACGGCTGACTACTGTAAGGTTTCAGTAGTTACTATAGCAGCAGTCTCACACGGCTGACTACTGTAAGGTTTCAGTAGTTACTATAGCAGCAGTCTCACACGGCTGACTACTGTTAGGTTTCAGTAGTTACTATAGCAGCAGTCTCACACGGCTGACTACTGTTAGGTTTCAGCAGTTACAATAGCAGCAGTCTCACACGGCTGACTACTGTTAGGTTTCAGTAGTTACTATAGCAGCAGTCTCACACGGCTGACTACTGTAAGGTTTCAGTAGTTACTATAGCAGCAGTCTCACACGGCTGACTACTGTTAGGTTTCAGTAGTAACTATAGCAGCAGTCTCACACGGCTGAATACTGTTAGGTTTCAGTAGTTACTATAGCAGCAGTCTCACACGGCTGACTACTGTAAGGTTTCAGTAGTTACTATAGCAGCAGTCTCACACGGCTGACTACTGTAAGGTTTCAGTAGTTACTATAACAGCAGTCTCACACGGCTGACTACTGTTAGGTTTCAGTAGTTACTATAGCAGCAGTCTGACACGGCTGACTACTGTAAGGTTTCAGTAGTTACTATAGCAGCAGTCTCACACGGCTGACTACTGTTAGGTTTCAGTAGTTACTATAATAGCAGTCTCACACGGCTGACTACTGTTAGGTTAGGTTTCAGTAGTTACTAGAGCAGCCGTCTCACACGGCTGACTACTGTTAGGTTTCAGTAGTTACTATAGCAGCAGTGTCACACGGCTGACTACTGTTAGGTTTCAGTAGTTACTATAGCAGCAGTCTCATACGGCTTACTACTGTTAGGTTTCAGTAGTTACTATAGCAGCAGTCTCACACGGCTGACTACTGTAAGGTTTCAGTAGTTACTATAGCAGCAGTCTCACACGGCTGACTACTGTTAGGTTTCAGTAGTTACTATAGCAGCAGTCTCACACGGCTGACTACTGTTAGGTTTCAGTAGTTACTATAGCAGCTGTCTCACACGGCTGACTACTGTTAGGTTTCAATAGTTACTATAGCAGCAGTCTCACACGGCTGACTACTGTAAGGTTTCAGTAGTTACTATAGCAGCAGTCTCACACGGCTGACTACTGTTAGGTTTCAGTAGTTACTATAGCAGCAGTCTCACACGGCTGACTACTGTTAGGTTTCAATAGTTACTATAGCAGCAGTCTCACACGGCTGACTACTGTAAGGTTTCAGTAGTTACTATAGCAGCAGTCTCACACGGCTGACTACTGTTAGGTTTCAGCAGTTACTATAGCAGCAGTCTCACACGGCTGACTACTTTTAGGTTTCAGTAGTTACTATAGCAGCAGTCTCAGACGGCTGACTACTGTTAGGTTTCAGCAGTTACTATAGCAGCAGTCTCACGCGGCTGACTACTGTAAGGTTTCAGTAGCTACTTTAGCAGCTGTCTCACACGGCTGACTACTGTTAGGTTTTAGTGGTTACTATAGCAGCAGTCTCATACGGCTGACTACTGTAAGGTTTCAGTAGTTACTATAGCAGCAGTCTCACACGGCTGACTACTGTTAGGTTTCAGTAGTTACTATAGCAGCAGTCTCACACGGCTGACTACTGTTAGGTTTCAGTAGTTACTATAGCAGCAGTCTCACACGGCTGACTACTGTAAGGTTTCAATAGTTACTATAGCAGCAGTCTCACACGGCTGACTACTGTTAGGTTTCAGCAGTTACTATAGCAGCAGTCTCACACGGCTGACTACTTTTAGGTTTCAGTAGTTACTATAGCAGCAGTCTCACACGGCTGACTACTGTTAGGTTTCAGCAGTTACTATAGCAGCAGTCTCACACGGCTGACTACTGTAAGGTTTCAGTAGCTACTTTAGCAGCTGTCTCACACGGCTGACTACTGTTAGGTTTCAGTGGTTACTATAGCAGCAGTCTCATACGGCTGACTACTGTAAGGTTTCAGTAGTTACTATAGCAGCAGTCTCACACGGCTGACTACTGTAAGGTTTCAGTAGTTACTATAGCAGCAGTCTCACACGGCTGACTACTGTTAGGTTTCAGTAGTTACTATAGCAGCAGTCTCACACGGCTTACTACTGTTAGGTTTCAATAGTTACTATAGCAGCAGTCTCACACGGCTGACTACTGTTAGGTTTCAATAGTTACTATAGCAGCAGTCTCACATGAATGACTACTGTTAGGTTTCAGTAGTTACTATAGCAGCAGTCTCACACGGCTGACTACTGTTAGGTTTCAGTAGTTACTATAGCAGCAGTCTCACACGGCTGACTACTGTTAGGTTTCAGTAGTTACTATAGCAGCAGTCTCACACGGCTGACTACTGTTAGGTTTCAGTAGTTACTATAGCAGCAGTCTCATACGGCTTACTACTGTTAGGTTTCAGTAGTTACTATAGCAGCAGTCTCACACGGCTGACTACTGTAAGGTTTCAGCAGTTTCTATAGCAGCAGTCTCACACGGCTGACTACTGTTAGGTTTCAGTAGTTACTATAGCAGCAGTCTCACACGGCTGACTACTGTTAGGTTTCAGTAGTTACTATAGCAGCAGTCTCACACGGCTGACTACTGTTAGGTTTCAGTAGTTACTATAGCAGCAGTCTCACACGGCTGACTACTGTTAGGTTTCAGTAGTTACTATAGCAGCAGTCTCACACGGCTGACTACTGTTAGGTTTCAGTAGTTACTATAGCAGCAGTCTCACATGGTTGACTATTGATATGCATTCCAACTTACAAAGATAATATAAAAATACATCGGACTTTCATTAGTTTGCGAGTAAGTTGGTGAAGTTGAACGGTCTTCAATCATATAATAAAACAAATTAATACATTAAATTAAAACATACAGCAAAAAGCTTAAGAAATAAAATTCTTAATGCAACTTTAAAGAATGTTAAGGATTATACGCCGCGTTCAATGGATTTATTCGTATATCAACAAGACCAAATCACTCACAAACATATATAAAGGTCCTTCATACTTTTATTTGTGAGTGAATGAAGTTGTTGATATACCGAAAAATTCATTCAAAACAAGTTACTACAATTTAAATATTAATTTTTGTTCATTAAAATATGTCTATAGTTTGTTGAGCAACAACTCTGTTCCATAATTTCAAAATTTTTATAGCAGACTTTCTATTTTAGAAATGTGTATCAATTGCCATCAATGCATACAGATGGGAAGCCGTAGGTTAGAGTCAAACGTCCAGTGTAAAACAGAACATAAATGAAAATCTTAAGTAATAATCAATTAACCCACACAATTACCACGATTTACTTCCTTATCGGGACGGTTTCTATAAAAAGAATGAGCCCACGTTTCCTGGGTCTATGACGTCATTGCATAGATTTTGATTTTACTAATTATCTATTAAAATTCTCAATGTCGTCTGATTTCTGTACAACAAAGACATTTTTATTCTACGTTTTGAATGTGTTATATTTATTTTCGAGACATTAAATATTAAGTTATGAGAGAGTACAAAGGAAGAGATGTGACGAGCTAAACTAACAGATAATAATAACACCGCAGGATTTATTATAATAAAATATGGAGTTTTTGTAAATTTGTCACGAGATTTTTACAATTGAATGCTAAGAAATAGCAACGACTGAAGACCGGATGCCAGCTGTAGTGAGAACAGGTACAAACACGCTCGGCTCAAGCCACACATTGATGGGTAACATGTATGGAGAGTGTACTGGTCATTATACAGTAAACAAAAACCCGTTTGTGTATTGAAACAAATAGGCGTTGTTTAAAACAAAATTCTCCTCTGAATGCTTCCTACTTTATTTTAGTGGCAGTTAATATTACATGTCAATAGTCCCAATTAATGTATTGTTAAGCTGTTCTCGTCCTGATAATGGTTATATACTACCTTTACACGTTTATCTTCTCGTCCTGATAATGGTTATATACTACCTTTACACGTTTATCTTCTCGTCTTGATAATGGTTATATACTACCTTTACACGTTTATCTTCTCGTCCTGATAATGGTTATATACTACCTTTACACGTTTATCTTCTCGTCCTGATAATGGTTATATACTACCTTTACACGTTTATCTTCTCGTCCTGATAATGGTTATATACTACCTTTACACGTTTATCTTCTCGTCCTGATAATGGTTATATACTACCTTTACACGTTTATCTTCTCGTCCTGAAACACGTTTATCAATCTGTCAGTCTAATTATCGTTTCTTTTTAGGTACCAAATATTGTCGTAAGTTCTTATTGATTTTGGTTCCTTTTTGTTAACAGCGGTGTCTTTGTTTCATCTTATTTATTGTTTCATTTTCATTAATAATGTTATATTGTTTTATGTTTTTGTTAAATCAATCAATCAATCAATCAATTAAATACGCGTAACTAACACATTTGAATAATAGTTATCAATTTTTTCCAAGAAAAACGGGAAAGAAAATTACATTAAATGTCAACAACTGACATTAAAACAAACATCAATCCGCCATTGTAACATTGAACCAGGAAATAACGATCATATAAAAGACATTCACATTCTTTTCAAATGAATTTTTACTTGGGAAAGCAATTTAATGGCGAATGGAATATAGTTCTATACGTATTCCATACATGATTGAAGTTCTCTTTAATATTGACTCGACCAAGTATAATTAATTATCCCGCAATTTAGTTTCAAACATATCTATAGAATACACAATCAAAACACAGAGATAAAAGCAGTTCACAAATGTAGCATTATATAAAATCTTAACAGACTTTTTTTCCAGACATAATTTATAATTTCCACTGACATAAGTTTATGGATTGATTGATTGAATGTGTACTTAATGCCCATCGAGCTATATTTATGTTATTTTGAAGACGATAGCAACGTTTAGAAACTGATGTTATTGGTTATACAAAAAACAAAACAAAAAAGGATAAAGTAAGCTCTTCTACCCAGCGCATCCCCAGGTGGCACAAAGGAATGCGTACTCTTTTGTGTTTTCTTTGCTTGTTTGTTTGTTTATTTGTTTCTTTTGATGTTAGGGTGTAGGGCGTCTTATGTTAGGGTGTAGGGCGTCTCATGTTAGGGTGTAGGGCGTCTCAGATTATAACACCGAAAGCATGGCACTGGTAGTTTAGAAAATGCACGTTTCCTAGACGTAAACGACGGAAACGAGTATTGCAATGTATCCATTATTTCCCCTGTCATTTGGATTCTCTCCCTTTTCTCAATAATTGTTTTTTGTTTGCTTCCTTGTTCTCGTCAAGATAATGGCTGAAATACGGTTCACTTGGCGTTCAGCAATTAACAATCAATGAACTATAACAATAACATACTCAAACATACAAATCTAGAAATCACACCAGCGAGACCTTACTGACCAGGAATGGTACGTTTTTAATTCAGATTTATGTTTAACGCATACTGTTCAGATTTATGATTAACGCATACTAAAAAACAATATTTTAGCTATATCCCCCTAAACACGTTTCAATTCGTTTGTATCAAACGTATCCATCTTCTGTTGTGTTTAGAGTCAGAAATATTATTAACAATGTCATGACGTCTGGTTCTATTGGGAAGAATCAGCAATGCAGTGACAGACCCCTAACGTCGGCGAAAACCGCATTCCAGCACAGCTTTTTGTCAATTCAGTGATACGTATGATTAGACCAATCGCCTACGGAGGCCAAGGAATGGGATATGTCAACAAACATATCATTTGACTACATCATTATAAGTAAAGCATAATAGATCGGATCGGAGAAGTTGCACGCGAATGGCATGTAACGATCAGTCTGCATGGAACGTATAAATATACATTGAACGTGGAATCGACTGAAAACTGGACATAAAGATTTACGAATCTCTAAATCTGTTTGAAACCTATCATTTAACTGTTTGACGTTATATGCCAGATAAGGACGTTCATTTTAAATAACTAAACGTATTATTACTCTGAGAAGCTTGCGATGCCTTTGTGATGTATTAATGTGACTAACTGTATGATTGTTGAGTCATTTATTGGAATAAAATTAATATTTTGATATAAGAGAAATTAGGAGCTTCCTATGATGATAAGTACACTGCTAGCGATTCTTAAACACGTGATGCAGAGAAATTTGTTGTTTTGAAGCTACGTTTGTTGATTGCCTGGTTATATCACAGCTATTCATTCGGTAACAGACATTATGTACCTTTAGTTGACCAACAACAGCTGCTACAATTGATTCGTGAATTTCTTGACGTTTTTCATCTTTTGTTAGTAATGCTTTGATTTTATAATTGTCCAATGATACGACACCCATTTTTTTCTCCTCGAAGTGAGTTCACACATCACTTTCAACAGCAAACGTACACGAGTTTCCTTTACATTATAACTGAAGGTTTATTGGCCTTCTAATATACATATTTTCTTTAAATTTAGATTAATACATATAAACGGGAATAATTAATGAATTCGTTTTGAAATATTATTTTTTTATGTGGACAATAGGGGAAATCTCGAACAAATACAAATCGATCAAGGTTTCCGGTAAAAAGTAAGTGAAATTAATAATATCGCTTTTTTGCAGGTGAATATCATTTGTGATTGTATTTTAAGGTCTTAAAGCTCTTTGCGTGAGTGTGGTATTTTTCTTATCTTTGTGTAAGTTTTGTTTTCAACAACGCCTCCTACCTTTATCTTACTCTGGAACTAGGACAACATATAAAAAATAAGGTTGTAAAATGGTGTCATTCGTATGCATTGACAGTTTGAAAGTTGTACTCTTTTAGCGGACTATATATTTTGGTAATTGAGGTGGAAACAATTACTAAGTTAGGAGCTAGAGTGCAAGGTGTGCTCGACTAGCGGACTATATATTTTGGTAATTAAGGTGGAAACAATTACTAAGTTGGGAGCTAGAGTGCAAGGTGTGCTCGACTAGCGGACTATATATTTTGGTAATTAAGGTGGAAACAATTACTAAGTTAGGAGCTAGAGTGCAAGGTGTGCTCGACTAGCGGACTATATATTTTGGTAATTAAGGTGGAAACAATTAATAAGTAAGGAGCTAATGTGCAAGGTGTGCTCGACTAGCGGACTATATATTTTGGTAATTAAGGTGGAAACAATTACTAAGTTAGGAGCTAGAGTGCAAGGTGTGCTCGACTAGCGGACCATATATTTTGGTAATTAAGGTGGAAACAATTACTAAGTTAGGAGCTAATGTGCAAGGTGTACTCTTTTAGCGGACTATATATTTTGGTAATTAAGGTGGAAACAATTACTAAGTTAGGAGCTAGAGTGCAAGGTGTACTCTTTTAGCGAACTATATATTTTGGTAATTAAGGTGGAAACAATTACTAAGTTAGGAGCTAGAGTGCAAGGTGTACTCTTTTAGCGGACTATATATTTTGGTAATTAAGGTGGAAACAATTACTAAGGAGCTAGAGTGCAAGGTGTGCTCGACTGAAACCTTAATTAACATAGATTGTCAGTTGTCTTGTCAAAGGTTGGTATTCCACCGGGTACTTAGTTTTCCTACCAATCAAACCCCCCAAAAAACAAACAAAAACACAAAAACAAACAAAAAAACCCCCCAAAAAACTAAACAAACAAAACCTTGTTTTCATTGGGAAGGAAGCCATAGTAAGCAATAAAATGATCTTTCCTTAGGCAAGAAAACTGAAAAGTCCTCATTAAAGCTCAATTCGCAACCTCAGTGATGATAGACACGTGAGAAATACCAGATGGCTAACTGCCTTAACCACTCGGTTATGTCTTTGTTGTTAACAGGTCACACATCCTTGACTTTTACTACGGGAATTCTACATAATAAGTAAGCCATTTTAGTTTACAAAAGTTCCTCTGCTTTGGTATTTAGCCAAACCATGAGACTTTTCCCGCCCCAAACGCAGATGACATTACCCGAAGGATTTCAAATAGACAACAATCGACTGTTTCTAACTTATACTTTCGTTTTAATTTTAGATAAAAATTTTCTCTGGAAAATCGCACTATCAAAATGAAAACCCCCACCGATTTTAAAACGCTAATTAGATGTTGAAAATAAGTGTTTATTTCAATTTGCACCATTTTAAATCTACAAAAGGAGCATAAGCTGGACCTAACGCGGTAAGAAGTTTTCAATTGTCATGCACAAAACCTCAACAGACACATATAATTTTACTATAGTATAACATGTCCAACATATTGATATATAGTTTAAGATTTAGAACCTTGTATTTGCGGTATTTAAAACTCAAATATTTTTTGGACATGGAACAAATATAAATATAATAAATATTTCCGTTATTATATTGTTGCTTCCAAATATTTCTATCAGTCAATATTTATTTTTGTGAAACTCCTGCAATAAAAATTAAAAAATGCGAGAAATTTAAATTTCAGAGTTATACAAAAACAATAAAGTATCTCCTACCTTGTCCATGGCTTGACCTGTTTCACCTCCCCTTCAAAACTTGTGCTTTTAAAATCGAATTTCTTTTGAGAAATCATGTTTGTATAATTCACTAACATTCACTGATTGAGAAAGTTCTCGGAAAAATAAAAACAACTACTCGGAATCAAAGAAAAATTACTCTAAAAGATCCATGTGAGTAAACAAAGATGGCATCGTCCAATATTACACAGATTTACAATAGCACGATATCTAATTACACATGATTTATACAATACTACCTACCCACAAGTAGATAGGTTGTCAAATGTCAAATGTAGATGGACATATTGAACACCTACCGGTAAGTTCAATTAACAGATTTAAAATATATCCCACATATCTATTAATGAAACAACAATCAGATGTCAATCGATTGTTTACATGTTTGGTTTTACTGATCAGGAATATTCTTAATTAAACATGTTTGTTTTTATGGATAAAACGCTACAGCAAAGGCTGGTTTATTGGTTCGTTTGATGCAGAATATCGTAAAAAATACTGAACAATGAGAAATCATGTAATGTAGACGATGACTAGACTGTAAAGTAATAAGAATATGAGGTAATGTAGACGAAGGATAAACGTACATGTAGGAAATATAGACTTCTGTAGATAGCGTACAAAGGGCAGCGTAGACAAGGACAGAACGTTATGTTAACAGAGGATAAAATATAGTTAATGTATACACTAATATGTATAAGAAGTGATAAAGACGAGTAAAAGAGTTAATACGAGGAAGTGTATACAAGTTCAGGAGGTAGTGTAGACAACGTCAGGAGGTAATGTAGACAAGGATTGGAGGTAGTGTAGACAAGGTCAGGAGGTAATATAAACAAGGATAGGAGGTAGTGTAGACAACGTCAGGAGGTAATATAGATAAGGATAGGAGGTAGTGTAGACAAGGATAGGAGGTAGTGTAGACAAGGTCAGGAGTAATGTAGACAAGGATAGGAGGTAGTGTAGACAAAGTCAAGAAGTAATGTAGACAAGGATAGGAGGTAGTGTAGAAAAGGATAAGAGGTAGTGTACACATGTCAGGAGGTAATGTATACAAGGATAGGAGGTAGTGTAGACAAGTTCAAGAGATAATGTAGACAAGGATAGGAGGTAGTGTAGACAAGGTCAGGGGGTAGTGTAGAGAAGTTTAGGAGGTAGTGTAGACAAGGTTAGGAGGTAATATAGACAAGGATAGGAGGTATTGTAGACAAGGTCAGGAGGTAGTGTAGAGAAGGATATGAGGTAGTGTAGACAATGTCAGGAGGTAGTGTAGAGAAGGATAGGAGGTAGTGTAGACAAGGTTAATAGGTAATGTAGACAAGGATAGGAGGTAGTGTAGACAACGTCACGAGGTAATGTAGACAACGATAGGAGGTAGTGTAGACAAGTTCAGTAGGTAGTGTAGAAAAGGATTGGAGGTCATATAGACAAGGATAGGAGGTAGTGTAAACAAGGTCAGGAGGTAATCTAGACAAGAATAGGAGGTAGTGTAGACAATGGCAGGGGGTAATGTAGACAAGGATAGGAGGTAGTGTAGACAAGGTCAGGAGGTAGTGTATACAAGGATTAGAGGTAGTGTAGACATGGTCAGGAGATAATGTAGACAAGGATAGGAGGCAGTGTAGACCAAAATAGGAGATAGTGTAGACAAGGTTAGGAGGTAATGTAGACAAGAATACGAGGTAGTGTAGACAAGAATAGGAGGTAATGTAGACAAGGAGTCGATGTAATGTAACGTTACAGTGCCCACCCGCTTCCTCCTTGCGGAGAGAAATATACTTAATCTCACGGAACTTACACCAAAGATAGCTGACAAAAACGTATGGGTGAGGGCGAGGCTTTAAATCAGCTGTGACAGTCTAACATCATCCCATATATTGACAAGGATAGGAGGTATTGTAGACAAGGTCAGGAGGTAGTGTAGAGAAGGATAGGAGGTAGTGTAGACAATGTCAGGAGGTAGTGTAGAGAAGGATAGGAGGTAGTGTAGACAAGGTTAATAGGTAATGTAGACAAGGATAGGAGGTAGTGTAGACAACGTCACGAGGTAATGTAGACAACGATAGGAGGTAGTGTAGACAAGTTCAGTAGGTAGTGTAGAAAAGGATTGGAGGTCATATAGACAAGGATAGGAGGTAGTGTAAACAAGGTCAGGAGGTAATCTAGACAAGAATAGGAGGTAGTGTAGACAATGGCAGGGGGTAATGTAGACAAGGATAGGAGGTAGTGTAGACAAGGTCAGGAGGTAGTGTATACAAGGATTAGAGGTAGTGTAGACATGGTCAGGAGATAATGTAGACAAGGATAGGAGGCAGTGTAGACCAAAATAGGAGATAGTGTAGACAAGGTTAGGAGGTAATGTAGACAAGAATACGAGGTAGTGTAGACAAGAATAGGAGGTAATGTAGACAAGGAGTCGATGTAATGTAACGTTACAGTGCCCACCCGCTTCCTCCTTGCGGAGAGAAATATACTTAATCTCACGGAACTTACACCAAAGATAGCTGACAAAAACGTATGGGTGAGGGCGAGGCTTTAAATCAGCTGTGACAGTCTAACAGCATCCCATATATTGACCAGAACGCTACTGATTGGTACATTTTGCCGAACTTAAATTGTGATCGACAAATTTAATGTAAAGAATGTTAATGGTGCGAAAGGGAACAGGAAAGCTTAACAACAGATATATCGTCAAACCTTGATTTGTATATTATCGTGATAATTCACCCCACTATCTCGTGCGACACAATCGATGACATCGAAAACCCTAGCTTGACTCGAGTCTGAGCTCCTGACTTAATATTCTAAATACCGTAATCGGATTTGCAGGTCAAATTAAGAAATAATTTATTGAGGCACGAATATATACCGATTTTTACCACATGTAATATATGTAGCCCCGAGCGTTAGCGAGGTCAAATGTAAGACCGAACCGTGATAAAATTAGCATAGAAAGAAATATAAAGACAGAAGGTAACATAATTTGTGTTTTCCCGTTGTGTAAAATTCTAGGTAGAAACCCTGAAAATAACAACACCTGGCTTCAGCATTATACTGATCAATTTGATATTAATGCATATATACTTGATAAATAAACTGTTATATCTAGTCAGCTAATGATCAGATAATGACTTTCTCAATAAGCTTACCTATATCCTTTTCTACATATTGATTTCCATATTTATTAAAATGAAGGAACATTTGTTTGTATAATCGTCGAATGACGTTTCATTTATATTAAATTCAATGAAATCTACATATGAGATAAACAAAACAACAGATAATGATACAGATCAATTTGTAAATTCTTCCGTAAATTAACGGTTTCGGATAGAGATTACCGAGTATGGATGAACTCACGCGCACTCGTCTCTGCTCGTGTCATCCAATCAAAACGCCTGAAACAAGAACGTTCCTTTTTGTGTTTTTATTTCAGACGTTTTGATCAGATTTCGGATATTAAACAATGGAAAGTAATCGCTTATCGCAATTTGAAAGTTATTATTATTCGGAAGACATAGTGTACTTTAATGCACTTTTGTGAAAGCCCCCCATGTGAACACTTGTGAAAGCCCCCGTGTGAACACTTGTGAAAGCCCCCGTGTGAACACTTGTGAAAGCCCCCATGTGAACACTTGTGAAAGCCCCGTGTGAACACTTGTGAAAGCCCCCATGTGAACACTTGTGAAAGCCCCCATGTGAACACTTGTGAAAGCCCCATGTGAACACTTGTGAAAGCCCCCATGTGAACACTTGTGAAATATCACCAGGTATCTCCCAAAGCATATATATTGCCTATTATACTTGTATTCTCTTATGATTTGACTGTTTTAATCCGCACTATTGTGTATTTTGCGATATCAAAACCTGGATGATGTGATACAATGATATAAAAAAGACTTGTATGATTGGATAATCGTCATTGTGTATCACTTTAAACACATACTGATTACTTGTGTTGCGGTATCTGTGACGTTACAAAGCTTTTTTTTATCAGACAACATTTGATCTCAAATAAATGCATGGAAGCAGGCGGGTGCAGCTGAACTGCTTGAGTAATAATTTGTATGGAATCATAATAGAAAACTGTAATATGGCTACATATCAAGTCTCCTTATGTAATTTCTATGTAATAGAATGCTGTCAGAGGCTTGCTGGTAATAACATTAAAATTACATAACTCAAGTTTGATATTATGCGATTTTCAACTCTCACTGATTATGAAACCTATCAATTTTAAATTAAACGAGGCTCTGGTCCAGGTTTCATAAAAAGAGTCAAGTATATCCAATACAAATACAATTTGGAGAAAGGTAGGTAATTCTGTCAACAGATTTCGATTTTTATTACTTTTTTACTTGTTATTTAAAAAGTATAGATCTTCAAACTACTATCTCAACTGAAAATTTAATTTCTGTAACTTATCAGCCGAAAACAGGTCTTTACAGGCCTACTATCCAAAACGTAAAAGTCTTGATTTAAAAATAGTTTTTTTACATCATGTCTTCTTCCTGTCATACACATTTTTCAATAAAACAGTCAATATTATTGTCGCATTTAGAACCGAAATTGTTGTTATCCTGCCATTTTTAATTTTAGACATACAAATTAAATTCGCTTCAGCGTAAACAAGTTACTTTTCAAACATTCTGTCGGTCAAGTTCTAATGTAGAAAACTAGTACATTAAAACAAAAACTGAAACATTGATAAAAACCGGATTCTTAAATCAATTGTCTGCACTATGTGATATAAAAAACTATGGAAACGAATAAATTTGTATTTAACTATCTGATTTTTCAAAATGTTAATCCCTTTGTTTTAAAGATACCATTATATAATTTACTACGCCATGCGCGCGTTTCGTCTAATTACGACTTATGAGTGGCAAACACACCATAATGGTGATATCATAACTACCAACACTCACATGAACCACATAGTTCTCTATCTCTTACTTGTATCTGATTTTATCTCCCCAGACAGAAAATAAAGCATCCTTTTAATCATAGTTGTTACATTGATTAATTATTACGAAACATATATTTATATTGGTTATACGTCATTTCCGCCAACACAGACTAACTGAAATCACTGTTCGTTGGAATACGTCATATCCGCCAACACAGACTAACTGAAATCACTGTTCATTGGATTACGTCATTTCCGCCAACACAGACTAACTGAAATCACTGCTTGTTGGACTACACCGGCGGCGTTATAGTCATTACCATCTCCCATTGGAGACGGTATACATAGTCAAATGAGGATCAGTCTTCGGAGTAAATGACTCTCTGTTACTTGATTGGGTGGTTTACTAAATCTATAAATATTTTTGTCATTTCATTGGTTTACATCAGGATCTCACTAGTATGTGTACTGAAATTCCGATATATTCTTAGGTTGAATCGGGGTTGTAATCAGTATTTTAGTGTAGTAATGCTACGTTCCACATATTGACTTCTATTTCATTCAATGCATTGGTCAGAGAACAATTATAAGGTAAACATTGTACCAAAATCTCCCTACTTTAATAAGTTATTTTGGAGAAAAATCATATGTTCTATATCTTTATTTTCTTTAAATCAGTATTTTAGTGTAGTAATGTTACGTTCCACATATTGACTTCTATTTCATTCAATGCATTGGTCAATGAACTATTAAAATGTAAACATTGTATCAAATACTCTTTAAAGCTGTTTGGGTTAGGAAAACAATATAGGTTCTGTATCTTTATTTTCGTTCTGATATTGATGCAAATTTAACCAAACAGTTTTTTACCGCTCATTTTGAACATTTGTTTAGGGAGTCAACTTTTGTTTAATTATTTTTTTAAAAGCACGTGTGAAGTGTCGACAGGCATTTAAATCTCTCAAGCACCATTGGATAATATTTTAGCATAAGTCCTTTCAAGGTACATGTACATTGTTTACCTGTCCTACATATAAATTACAAAAAAGATACTTTAATAAATCCATAAAATTTGTAATGCATCTAAGAGACGGTCAGCTTTTTAGAAAAGCTAAACTTGTTGACTTCACTGTTCAGAGCGATAATGCATGTTAACCTTGTTTTATTTTGTACCCTAGTCGCATTACTCTTGCTGATGAAAAAACCCGACTCGGACTAAAATGGAAGACCACAACATTCCATTAAAACATCAGAATTAAAATAAATTGATGCTCAGTTATAAAGTTTTTCCTTGACTTTTTAGAAACCATCATTTCTTACACTTTGATCATTTCTTTAGAAACAGTTATATACAAAAGTATTATGACAGCCATATAATGTATCTATCCAGCGGATTTCTGAATCATCTGAAATACCAAATATTTATATACGTCTTCAAATTAATCCCAGTATTATAATTTTTTCCTAATTGTTCCCTGTATAAATATTACCATCAATGCTTTCTATTGTTAATGGCATATGCAACTGATGTTTTAATAATGAACTTAATTAGTAAACTGATTGAATTTGTGATGTATCCATTATTTGTGAACATTTCCGAAATGGTAGATATTATGACATCAATTGATGATGTATTCCATTCATATCCCATTTACTGGTTAATTTTTTTTACCAAAGTCTTCCATTATTCGACAGTCCAGAA
Organism: Limnoperna fortunei; assembly: GCA_944474755.1. Taxonomy (NCBI): domain Eukaryota; kingdom Metazoa; phylum Mollusca; class Bivalvia; order Mytilida; family Modiolidae; genus Limnoperna; species Limnoperna fortunei. The sequence goes on along the minus strand of OX104114.1, from coordinate 5,268,566 downwards.
TACAACTCAGTTACACTGATGATGCGGGTTCGAGTCTCACTGCGGTCATGGTGCACTTGACTCAAATCTTAATTAAGGAGGATAGCCAGTTCTCCTACCGAAGTTAGAGTTTTTCCTGGTACTTAGGCTTCCTACCCCAATAAAACTGGACGCCACGATATCGCTGAAAATAGCTGAAAGTGGCGTTAAACACTATTAAAACAAACAAATGCATTTGCAATTTGTTCAGTAATAAAATGGCAACAAAAATATTTTAAACCAAAAAAGAAATTACATCATGTATGCAGTTCATTTAAATCCGTCATTTTAATTGGCCGAATTCAGTCAAGTGGTCATAACACGTGATCTTTCATTGAATAATAAAACCCTTGCACATTGCAACGTCAAGCAAATTACAGTATGGCGTGGTAATATATCGATTCAAAAACGACATTTATGCCACATTGAAAGAACAGGTTTAAAGTATGCTAGATTTTCTGATCGACAAAATATTTGTAACATTTGGAAGATGTGTTTTTCAGCAGGCAATTGGAATTCCAATGGGTACAAACTCGCCCAACTCCTTGCCGATTTGTTCCTGTATTCTTATGGAACTGAATTTCAACAACGTCTTATTAAAGACAAGAATATAGCAGAAGCTAGGTCCTTTAATTACAAATATAGATGTCCTTTTAAGCACAACTTGCTGACTGCCTTTCGTTAATATATCGTAAGAACTGGAAACTAAATTAATCACAGAAACAGCTTCATCTACATTATTTTTAGACTTACACCTCGACTATGACACCAATGGTCATCTTAGCATAAGAATTTACGAAAAACGAGAAGATTTCAATTTCAAAATTACACATTTTCCTTACTTATATTTTGCAGCAATATTTCAGCTTATCCTACATAGGGTCGTTATATTTTTTCATTGATCACGTATACGAGAGCTTGTGCAAAGTATAACGATTATGAACTAAGATTACAGGAAAAAAGAATAAGTTTATTATAGATAGCACTTCCATGTCTCGTTTGAAAAAATGCTTGCAGATAATTTTTACCATCTTCGAATTTTGTACTTAGCGATACTTCTACGATTATTATTGGATACACCTATTACTGACTATTTTTATATGATACCCATCATTTTCATCAACAAACCATCTCACATACTACAGTAATGGCAGCGGGAGGAGGTTGGCATGCCATAAAACCTGGTTTAACACTGAAATGCCTGCACTAAGTCAGGACGAGTGATGTAGTTACTATATTGTCGGTTGTTGATTCTAGAGTTTGCAGGTTTCTTGGACTTTGATTTGTAAATCGTCTTTTCTGACAGATTCCTCTGTGTTTGTTTTTTTTATTACCTTCATTACTTGACCTTTGCATGAATATCCCCCCACTCATTTACTGATGAAACAAGTAGAATTGAATGCATACTTTTGAAGTTTCATTGACACTGACCTCGAGCACATTTTCACTATAAAGATGTGCTTCGATTAACGCTTTTATACTCAACGAAAATTCGAAAGAATGCATTCAATACTTTAAAAACCAACAATGTGCAAACAAAATATTACATATCTAGAAAAAATTAGGTTATTACATGACATACATATACTGTGAAACTGGGTTCTTAGAGGAAGGAATTCCAATCAAATGTGGATATTGAAAACTTCAATAGATCTTCTATAGATTTGTACGCCCCATTCTTTACAGTTTTGAAGTAAAAAGGTAAAAAACTCATTTCGTCATCTTCATACAATTCCCATCTTCATATTAAACTAATAACTTGTTTTAAAAAATGGATTAATCATTGTTTATATGAAATATAGGTTTCATAATGATTCAGAATAGTATATCTCTTTATATAATTTCGAGTTATTTAATTTCAACAAAATAATTAACGAGCTTATGGCAAGTTTATTAATTTGCTTAAATTAAATAACGAGAGATGACATTAAGCGGTATATCTCTTGATTTGTTGAACCTATTTTACTTATGATTAAATGAATTGGCTAGTTTTGTAGCGATTAAACTGGGAATCTTTGCAAGATACAATTCCATGCTTGAACAGTATAATGGAGCATAACAATAAAAACGAGAACACTTATACAATGTTTGTTTTTGTTTGTTTGATGGTGTTTAACGCCACTTTCAGCAATTTTTCTGCTATATCATGGCGTCCAGTTTTTATTGGGGGAGGAAGCCGGAGTACCCGGAGAAAACCCCCGACCTGCGGTAGGAAAAATGGCAATCCTTGTCTTGTATAATGAAAACATTTTCCAATTAAGTATCTCGTACTCCCTTATGTATTTTTTAAATTTCATAGGATGATTCTAACTCAGCCCGTATATTAGCAACGGGTGTTATGACAGAAAAGGGTAAACTAAAATATCTTCACAGAATAAATAAACCATCGCATGTCAGTTTATTTTATAAAACATTACCATTAAATAAAATTAGAAACATGCGTCAACATTTGCCTGGTGTGGTTTACTCGATTTAACTTTGAAAGTGATGAATATTCTGTCAAAAATTAGATATGTTATTTAAAAACGATGTCAATTATTCTTGTATAAAAGGTTATCTCCGCCCTTATATCATAGACTTAACAGACCATTATCCACATTTTGTGGTATATTAGGATGTGTATGCTGTGCGAGTTGATACTTATATTATACAAAGCGAATTACTGTCAGCGGCTTAATTATATTCATAACTAGGACATACTCTTATGACCATTTTAATCCGTTTGCCAATTACTCCCTTTTATGAAAACTGTGGACTAAGTACCTTATTTAGTTCAAAAATACATAAAAAATATAGTAATGCATTGTTAAGATAAAGAAGTAACGGTAAAAATCAACATGAAAAAGAAATGCAGATCCAGAGTAATGAGAAAAACAGCAAGATATTAAGAAGCTAAAGACTTTTATCAGCGAAGAAAACAAAGGCAAAAAAGGATTACACATCATGCGACCTGCTAGATTGAAGCGCAGTTGTGAGGGGTAGGATACGTGTTTTTTTGCTTAGATAGCAATTCTAATTTGTAAAAAGCATGTGAGGTTATGCTGTATAAGGGATCTCTTATGTCCTCACACACCTGGTATGACCTAATGTTTTATGTTGTGTTGGAATGAGATACCACCTTTAAGCAACATCTTAGCACCTATTTTTATGTAAACTCTTATTAACTTCACGTCCATAAAGATGCTCTACGAGTTTAAATATACAGATCGCAATTAAATAAATTTATGTGCCCTTGTTTATGAAGGTGATAACTAATAACCAAGCACCAAGAAACTGCTAAAAAAGACAATTCACCAATCAAATTCCAAAAAAATCGGCAAACTTAATAACCAACAACCAAACAGCGATGGTCCTGGCATAGAAAAAGAGATGGTGAACTAAAACAGGTTTTATGGCACGCAAAACCTCCCACTTGCATTAAATATTTACAGGGCTGAAGAAAATGGTACACAATTCACTAATACGTTTTGTTGTTCTTTTAACGTAAAATGTCGATTTGTATACTTATGTATCTTCCGTAAATAGATAGGCGAATGAAACAGAAAGGTTTTCTAAATATATTGGATTCTCATTCATATTTGTGTAAAAGCACAGTCCTTTTAAACCATGTGCTTACTTGCACTATTTATTTGAAACGTGAAAATAAATCAAATGCGATAAGTTATTAAAGGAAAAAAGTATATTAGTTTATTTACATGTTTGTTAAAAATGAGTGCAGTTTTATTTCTGCTATTGCTGTAGAGAGAACCAAATTCACTGTTTTACATAGCGTATGTATTAACAATTTTGTAATATTTCAACTAAATATGATTTCATTAATATCAGTAACCCTATTGTTCCTCGGTTGCAGCCACTACCTTTACGTAAATACCACACCATTTTGTTCTGTCGCGTTTCAGTGTATTTCTATTAAATAACATTTGATTTTAACCGAAGAGTGAACACCTTCATTTGGATTGTTAATGCACGATTGCAAAACGGCTAGATGGACCAGAATAAGAAAGGAAGTCAATAGGTTAAATATTCAGAGTTGTTTCGGACAACTTATCTTATCAACTTCTCTGTGTTGACCATATCCAAGTGAATCCATCACAATCAGTCTTTATTTAAAGTAATATTTGTTATTAATATTTATGTTTGGAAAATGTCAGTCCATGAATTATTAGGTTTTTTTTGGGGAACTATAAACTGCTCCTTTTAACCTCATGTTTTGTTACTTTATATAGTCATACCGCTTTTACGTTGTTTATAATCGTTCCTTTTTCTTTCGATATATTTTTGGTCAACAATTTGGTACTTTTTAAGCATGGGATATATTAATTATTGAGTGCCTTATCATTGCTCATAACATATCAAGATCGCATAGCCAATTTTGAATTGGAAAAAAAGTATTAGCTAACTAATATTTACTTCGGAAAATGAGCTTTATTATAATAAAAATATCCAAATCATATACTACTGCTGTCTGAACCATAAGTCTATTTAAATAAGGAAGACGACACTGATCCAGAGTTTTAAATTTCGATTTGATCTGTTTGTTTATTTTGTTCATTGACTTGGCGTTTCAGACTTACAAAACCTGTACAACACTCGCAAAATATTCAGAATCTTTGTGCATTATCAAAAAGTCACAGAAGTTAAGCAGAAACACTATAGATGACATAAGATCAGGTGCGTCGACGAAGTAATTATCATTTTATGAAAATTAATATTACCTTTGGTAATCATTTTTGTATTAAACATAAAATAGAAAAAATATATACCTATTTCGCCATGTTATTTAATTTTGGGACACAATTAAATATATTGTACATTTTGTTCAATGCCCCAAACTAACGTCTCGTGTTAAAATGTATTTGATTTAAATGTCAACAACGTTAATTTAATGACAAGATCAAAGTGAACAAGAATAAATCAAAATGATAAAAGGAAAATATTATTAAAGAGAATAGCAATAGGTAATAGCAATTTTATAAAAAATATATTATTTCATATCATCATATGATCTAAACTAACTGTTTATTCTGAGAAATTAAATGCAATCTTTGTTCTTGGTTGCCTCGCTTTAATGTTTAATTTTAGTATCGGTAATATATGTGTTCGTTGTCTCATTAACAGGTTTCTTTTGTATCTATTTAAGTTCAGAATAGTGCTTATGTTTTGTTCATCCGCCTTGGGAATTCGACTTCCTACATAAATTGACGTGGCGATGGCAATTAACATTTTGATGATAATTTGTGCATGACTATTTATTCTATTATTACACATCTGTGGTGTCGGAAAATAGCTACTTAATAACTATTCAATTCGAATTTTTATTGACGGACCTTTGCTTAACGTCATTAAGTACCAGTAAAACAAAAAAAGACCTCATCTAAAAAAGAACTCTAAGAAAACAATTCTATAGTCATATCGTGGGTATCAATGTACATGTATCTGTCAAAATAAAAGGAGTAAAAAATAAGTTCTTACAGACTGTGCTTTACTTTACGAAGCTTAGGGACCTCATGCAGAGGCAATATTAAAAAATGTTGACAAAACTTTATTGACAAAATGCACAAAGTAAAACAACGACGCTTAATATAGTATATAATAAAGATGTTCATTGAAGAGATCTTTTTATAGACGCCCGTATGTTGCTGTAGGAGCAATACTAGCACCTAAATTCCGACGTAGTTTGAAAATTCTCATGCTTTTTACTTGATAAAGAAAACAAGTGTAAAAAGAGATATGTAGGATTGTTAGAGGCTACATAAGTGATGGTACATTTATATGTTGTGCATATCTTTCATCACACATTAATTTTTTGTACATTTTTTACATCTGTCTTTTAAAACTATTAATGTAATAAAAATGCATGATTGTTGTAATAAAACCTGTCTTTGAACAATGTCATTGTTCGTGTAAACAATGTGTTAATATTATTTCAAGTGTAAATATTCATAATTATTCGTCATAAATGATAAACTTTCAGGATTGGTATCTATTGCTATTAAAAGTGTAATATGGGCATATATTCTAAATCTCAAACTATGATGGGAGGGATCTTCTAGATGATCCATATATTGAATCTTTTTCAGAACTACAGTGGAATAAATGACATTGCATACAGTGATTGTCGAAAATCAAAGCAGCCCTGAGACACCCCTAGTTGCGGATAGGAAAGACCCTCTCCTTGGGAGCGGGGGGTTTGTCCCCAGGTGGCGCATAGTGAGTGTCAGATAACAATACGGAAAAGCCACGGACCGTAATGGGTGACGTGTTTCGATAGGGCCACGCTCCTTCCACGATAAAGACCCGTTAGTAGATTTTGAAAAAGAGTAGCAGTATTGAAGCCGCTACAAAGGGTTAAATTATCCGCTCCTACCTATACTCCATACCTGTCCAGTGACATTCTAAATTGTTTTCCGCTGTCACCATCCCACCCCTTTTTCCGTTTCGTTTTTGTCCTGAATTTAGCTCAAATACTGCTCGCTGGACGTAAAGCAAACACACAATCAATCAATCTGAAATCGGATGACTTAAATTATGAATATTTGTTTAAGAATAAGTACTCATACCGTGGAAACATATATCAACAAATTATAAAGTAATCTTAGTCATGTAAGCATATGTAAAACGAAACTGTGTTAAAATAAACACAATCTGACAAGTTGGTGAATATAAACGATTAAAAATAGGTAAGTATGTAAACTGTAAATTGACCAGACAAAAGCAAAATATTGACGTTTGCATCAGATGTGCATGAAATTTTAAACAATAATTGTATAAGTAACAATTATGATTCTAGTAAATATTTAACCAAATTTGTTGGATATAAAACTTTGATTGAGATAAATAACGTAAGGTTGTAAGTAATTTGGAAATAGTGTTTACATTACAATTAGTAGTAATTCAAATTTTTGGAGAAAACATCAAGGTCTTTATGTACAACTTCAACGAAGATAATTAAAGTAGTAGTATGTTAGGCTACGTTATTGTGTTTCAAAATATAATTATGTATTCACGATATTAAAACAAACATATACTGGCAATATCATTTATTTAAAACTGCCACCATTTGATATGTGTCCATTTTAACTAGAGTTATCTCTCGTTTAACGCATTTTGTTTTGCAAACTATTAAGATGTTTAACAAAGTAGGTTTTGTTTTGTTAAAATGGGGTTTACATTACTTTCAGTAATTATTTATATTATAGGATCCAGTTTTTATATGGATACGAAGCCGAAATAACCGGCGGAAACCTTCGGCATTCAATAAAAAAACTATCAATAAGGGATGGAGCACATTACATCTTAGCACTATTGACAAGCACATAACGTAACGTAATGATCATAATGCATGATTTTAACAAAGTCAGAGCTTTTCGACAAAATTAGGCTTAGTTTGATGTTATCACACTCAAAATTATGATGGATGTAATTTGCCCTCTTCAAAATATAAATTTTCTTTATTTATTAAATATAATAATACCACCCATTGCACTCAGAATCTTCAATTACAAACATATATTTAAGATTTTTAAAAACAAACCCTGACTGCTCAATAACATCCTCTTTTCTCGCTCCATATAGATAAGTAGCAAGTATTTTAGACAATGGAAATTACAGATTGTTCATACACACAAAGATGACAGGAACACCGTTCCTTTCTTTCTTTATTTTTCGCTATTAACAAAGATGCTATTAAACTTATAAATATCTTGCATCACAAGTATGATTTTTTCCAAAAGTTACACTATACTTCAAGAAAAATCCGTTCCGTTTGTATCTTATACCTATAAAACCCACATTGCACCCAGAATCATCAATTACAAACGTGTGTTGCATGATCGTTTGACTTCAAAGCTAAACCACCTGGCTGCTTTTGCCACAATTTTCCATTCAGATAAAATAGGGTTTGAAAGCATTTGGTCTCCATATTTAAGTTGAAGAAGAATGTGATCTCGCCTCATTGTATTGAATACCAAACCTTCACAAAAAGCCATAAAAACGGCGTTCCATAGCCGGATCAAACCTTTCTTAAAACTCTTGACAACTATTTTAACAGCAATAAAACCGGTGCTCAAAAATACAGTCACACTTGTTATTCCAGAAGTGGCATAAATGACTGTCAATACTTAAAAATGATTGGTAAAAACAAAATATCGAACACCAAGGAAACTGTTAAGACAATTCACAAATCAAAGTTCAAGAAACTGTCAAGTCCAAGAACCAACAACTAAACATTGCAACGTCTGCAATGTTCTAGACTTGGCACAAGTAATACAAAAGAAATGATTGGTTAGACTATCTTGTGTTAGTTGGTGTGTTGATGAAGACAGTTGGGTATCATACACCACCATTCAGGAAAAAGTACATCCAATAATCATCGCATCATAATTACTAAAATTGTGAAAACTATCTGCAATCAAGCAAGAGAATATATTTCAACAAGGAAATAGTATCTATATTAAAACTTACTAAAGGCAAGTACTAGTTTTTTCTTGTAACCTTGTTTATAAGTCTATCCCGAAAAAATGGTGACGTTTGCAAAAATCAGTATACCTACAGCAAACTCTAGCTAATTTTCAAACGAAAATCGTCTCGTTTGTCGTAACCTTTATGCTGAGATGACAATTGGCGTCATATTTGTTGTGCAAGTCTGTCTACAAATGATATACATGAAGCTGTTTCTGTGGTTTCCTTAACTTCCAGTTCTGAAGGATATATTAACGAACGCGAATCGGAGAATGAGGGTTGTTAATTTACAGGACATCCTCAATATATCTATAGATAAAATTGAAGGCCCAAGCTTCTGATATCTTCTTGTCTTTACTATGACGTTGAAGAAATTTAGTTTTATAAGAATAAAGGAACAAATCGGGAAGTAGTACCTATATGAATTCCGATTACATGCTGAGAAGGTACAAATATGTTGTCGATTTGAAAATCTAGCATTCTATAAACCTGTTCCTTGCTGTAGCATAAGATACATTTTTGTTCTTCAGAAGAAAAATACGTAATGTTTTAATCTAAAATTACATACATATAGCGTATGTGGAGGCGAAAGCTTTGTGTATGATTTCTTTTAGACGGAAGATCTGGATCATATTCCCAATGTAATAGTATTAAAATCTTTGGTTTTTAAAAACTCTATACGGCCATACCCATATGCAGCATAATACTAGGCTTAAAGATCTTATAAAACGCTGCTATTTCAAGAAAAATGTAACAAAACGATATTATCAATTACGCCAATCTCTATAAATCAGATATATGAACATTAAATCTTTTCGGATTGGCAACACCTAACTGTTCCAATAAATACAAATTGTGTTAATTACTTGCTGCCTTTGTTTTTGAACTCGTATTAGGCTGGGTTCCTAGAAAAGGCTGACCCAGACCTTTAATTTCACATTTTAATTTTCCTAGCGAGATTGCATTTAAAGACATCGGCAATACATTTAAATACGGACTCTTACTTAGACTTATTCTATTAATAAACTCGGAAAAACTACAAACGTTATGACTTAAACATTCCAATTGTCAAATTCCCGTTCATCGATAACAATATTCTAACAGCTACAGCGTATGGTGTGTACAATTCACAACTTACATGTTATGCTAAATCCTGCTATCAGTACCTATTTTCGTAATCTGGATGTGACTTTTCCCTATATATGACAATAAGTATTTCTACGGGTGTCGATTAAGAGGCATGTACTGCTTTCTCGTCCAGAGCATGTGATTGAGTTCGGGCTACTCACTTTCTGTTTTTGTGTTTTTGGTTTTGTTTCTTGTTCTATATGTTTGTTAAATTACGCATTTGTAATCGTCAATTTACTTTGAGCTCTTGTTGTTTGGGCTGGTTCTTATCTATCTAACCCAACTCACAAACTACAGCAATGGAAGTGGGAGGTTTGGCATGGCATAAAACCTTGCGTACCCCACCATTTCAAATGCCTTGGAAGTGGGAGTTTTGGCATGGCATAAAACCTTGCGTACCCCACCATTTCAAATGCCTTGGAAGTGGGAGGTTTGGCATGGCATAAAACCTTGCGTACCCCACCATTTCAAATGCCTTGGAAGTGGGAGGTTTGGCATGGCATAAACCTTGCGTACCCCACCATTTCAAATGCCTTGGAAGTGGGAGGTTTGGCATGGCATAAAACCTTGCGTACCCCACCATTTCAAATGCCTTGGAAGTGGGAGGTTTGGCATGCTATAAAACCTTGCGTACCCCACCATTTCAAATGCCTTGGAAGTGGGAGGTTTGGCATGCTATAAAACCTTGCATACCCCACCATTTCAAATGCCTTGGAAGTGGGAGGTTTGGCATGCCATAAAACCTTGCGTACCCCACCATTTCAAATGCCTTGGAAGTGGGAGGTTTGGCATGCCATAAAACCTTGCGTACCCCACCATTTCAAATGCCTTGGAATGGGAGGTTTGGCATGCCATAAAACCTTGCGTACCCCACCATTTCAAATGCCTTGAAAGTGGGAGGTTTGGCATGCCATAAAACCTTGCGTACCCCACCATTTCGAATGCCTTGTAAGTGGGAGGTTTGGCATGCCATAAAACCTTGCGTACCCCACCATTTCAAATGCCTTGGAAGTGGGAGGTTTGGCATGCCAAAACCTTGCGTACCCCACCATTTCAAATGCCTTGGAAGTGGGAGGTTTGGCATGCCATAAAACCTTGCGTACCCCACCATTTCAAATGCCTTGGAAGTGGGAGGTTTGGCATGCCATAAAACCTTGCGTACCCCACCATTTCAAATGCCTTGGAAGTGGGAGGTTTGGCATGCTATAAAACCTTGCGTACCCCACCATTTCAAATGCCTTGGAAGTGGGAGGTTTGGCATGCCATAAAACCTTGCGTACCCCACCATTTCAAATGCCTTGGAAGTGGGAGGTTTGGCATGCTATAAAACCTTGCATACCCCACCATTTCAAATGCATTGGAAGTGGGAGGTTTGGCATGCCATAAAACCTTGCGTACCCCACCATTTCAAATGCCTTGGAAGTGGGAGGTTTGGCATGCCATAAAACCTTGCGTACCCCACATTTCAAATGCCTTGGAATGGGAGGTTTGGCATGCCATAAAACCTTGCGTACCCCACCATTTCAAATGCCTTGGAAGTGGGAGGTTTGGCATGCCATAAAACCTTGCGTACCCCACCATTTCAAATGCCTTGGAAGTGGGAGGTTTGGCATGCAATAAAACCTTGCGTACCCCACCATTTCAAATGCCTTGGAAGTGGGAGGTTTGGCATGCCATAAAACCTTGCGTACCCCACCATTTCAAATGCCTTGGAAGTGGGAGGTTTGGCATGCCATAAAACCTTGCGTACCCCACCATTTCAAATGCCTTGGAAGTGGGAGGTTTGGCATGCCATAAAACCTTGCGTACCCCACCATTTCAAATGCCTTGGAAGTGGGAGGTTTGGCATGCCATAAAACCTTGCGTACCCCACCATTTCAAATGCCTTGGAAGTGGGAGGTTTGGCATGCTATAAAACCTTGCGTACCCAACCATTTCAAATGCCTTGGAAGTGGGAGGTTTGGCATGCCATAAAACCTTTCGTACCCCACCATTTCAAATGCCTTGGAAGTGGGAGGTTTGGCATGCTATAAAACCTTGCGTACCCCACCATTTCAAATGCCTTGGAAGTGGGAGGTTTGGCATGCCATAAAACCTTGCGTACCCCACCATTTCAAATGCCTTGGAAGTGGGAGGTTTGGCATGCCATTAAACCTTGCGTACCCCACCATTTCAAATGCCTTGGAAGTGGGAGGTTTGGCATGCCATAAAACCTTGCGTACCCCACCATTTCAAATGCCTATACCAAGTCAGGGCCATTGCTACTTTATTTTTTACTGTTGATTCTAGAGTTGCGGGTTTCTCAGACTTTGATTTATGGATTATTTTTACAAACTACAGCAATAGAAGTGGGAGGTTTGGCATGCCATAAAACTTTGCGTACATTTCAAATGCCTATACCAAGTCAGGGCCATTGCTACTTTATTTTTTATTGTTGATTCTAGAGTTGCGGGTTTCTCAGACTTTGATTTATGGATATTTTTTTTGACAGTTTCCTTAGTGTTCAGTCTTTTGTTATCACCACCATTCTTTTTGTGGCCAATTTTGACACTAGCCGACTTTGTCATTGGCCAATTTTGTAAAGGATAATTTTGTTACGGGCTGAAATGTCCAGTTGCAGGACAAAATACTGTCGCTACTTGTAGCCATAGCACCGAGTGACTTCAGCATCCTATTTCAATGAGTTATAAGACACATTTGTACTATGTGTGTTATTAGGATATTTTACTTTGGAATACCTACTTTAACTTTTGTAAAAAAATTACACTTTACATTTTTCTTTTATTGTTATATTTAGTTAACGCTATTTTGCAATTAAAATATAATTGAACGTAATTTGTAAGTCTTTCGTTGGCTTAATAAAGAATATGTCTGCAGTTTGATATTTACGTTGTAACACATTTTTTAAACATTGCTGTGCAATGCATATTGCATTCTAATCCGGGTTGTTTCGAGTTAGACTTGTGATGTTTATTAAGATGCAGTTAATGTTACATGAACATGTAACAATCGTTCAGATATTTGTTTTGTAACAAGTTACGCCATTTGCAGTATTTGTGCCTTTAAATACATGATTACATGTAAAATTTATTATTAGCATAACATTTTTAAGCATTCTACCTCATGCAGTTTTCAGGCAAAATTGTATGTCTTATTTAGAGGTTTTAAGACATAAAACTGTCGTGTGTGTATCTAATTACTGTGAACGCATTTATATTTCATTGAGAAATACAGACGTATTTTACACCAAATGCTTTTCCAATGATCACAATACAATCTAAAATCCATAAGGCAATGTGTTAATATGGTTGGTAATCCATTACCACTGCATGGAGCGTTAAAATTACACATTAAAAATTCAAGACACTCAATTTGTATCTGTTGTAATTTGTGTGAATCTGTTCAAACGTATTTAAAACCCCATATCATATTTAGTTTTTATTATTGACTTATACATAAACTAACAAGCTACGTGTTAAAAAAATCCTGTGTTGTGTTTTACTCTAACTGGACTAAATGAAAAATCAAAATGTCATTTGTCCATAAGGTACAGTTTCGGACTTTGACCGTTTCCTTTTATTGTTTAGTCTCATCAAATTAGTATTAGATCATTTATAAAATGTTACCTTACGTATAACCTATTTCAAACATTCTTGTTTCCGATTTTTTATTGTTGTCTCTGACTTATTTTATTTGATTCCTTCCCTATGTTATCCACGTTTAGAACTGTTTAAGGACATCCGAAATAAAAATACTTAAATATATAAAAGCTATCGTACTGACTTTCGTTATTGTATGAAATGTCGTCGAAAATAGAACGATTATAAAATTCACATCTCATTTCGTCTTATCAAGACTCATCGATCAGTAGCGCTCAAACCAAGACTCATCGTTGGCGCCAAAAGCAAACCATCAGTGCCGTGCAAACCAAGAATTGTCAGTGGCGCTCAAACCAAGACTCATAAGTGGCGTTCAAACCAAGAAAAAGCAGTGGCGTTGCAAAAAATATGTTATTAAAGATACCAAGATTATGAAATTTCCTACGGCAGACGCACATGTTGAAGAAATGTTTTATAGTAATCAGATCAAGTCATGGAAAGTATATTTCTTATTGACTGCAGGGATGGCACACAATGTTGCAAGCACAAATAGAAAAATAAATTTTTCGTGTAATATACATGTAAAGATAAATGTTTATGTTATATGTCATTGCAATGCCCGATGTAGTTATTTTGCTATCCTGTATTGAGATAATTAATTATATTAAACATTTCAACGCTAGTTCAATTAATTATAAGTGACGTTATCTCATATCAACACGAATTTCTCCGAGAAGAAAACATCTATGTAATTACCAAAAAGGAGCAATTAGATGACAGAAAACAACTTTTATCATTTCATCTCTCGAGGCGAAAGTAAATTCTAAGTAATCAATATCACTGTATGATGTAAAGTAATTCAATGAATGGTGCCGTTATACACTGTAAAACGGTGGACAGAATTGTTTAAGGTATGTTTACGCTGAGAAGAACTTCTAGAGAAAAAGAATGATTGATTGTACACAGACAGCTTAAACTAAAGGAAAACACTGTTGTACAACTGAAAGGAAAGTCCATATACTGAATATAGAAAATAAAATTCTACATGGAAATCGACAATTGAGAACAAAGTTATATAAGTACTGTTAAAGCAAGAAAATGATTGTATGAAGAAAGTGATTTTTTAATGTCGAGATAAGGAATGTACAAGAAAAAGAAAATCGTTGCGAAATTTAATTTTATGAAGTTAACACAGAGAAAGTAAGAATAACATTTTATTTCAACAAGTCTTTAACACAAAACTATCACGTGGTAAAAGCATTGTTCCATAAGGACGCTGCGTTAATTGCATTGTATTGTACAATCAGTTTTATTTAATATTTGCATGTGAGAGAACGGATTTGACTATAAACATTTATGTTATTTTCAGTTTTGATGTCTTTGTAAATTTTATAGAATGTATTTAATTCCTCAAAGATAAGCAGCGATATATAAAACTTTAGCTGTAATAAACAATAAATACATAGCAAGTTTTATGTGGAACAAACCTGATGGTGTGATTTCCACTCTTTGCTTTTTATTTACGTGAATTCATTTTATTTTAAATTTTAACCGGAATAGTAAATAATTTGCAAATAATTACACAATTAAAAAGTAATAAATTAAAATCAGTTGATAAAGGTAATAACACAATACCGATCATAAAGATAATCCACAAATCAAAGTCCGAAAATTTGCATTAAGTGTTGCACGTCTAAACATAAACGGTCCAACATAAAAAATGTGTATTTGTAACATAACTTGCTCACTTAATTATAAAGAGAGGTATTATTTGAACATAAGGCAAATCAAGCGTTTCGATCATAATACTTTTGATTAATAAAAATCTGAACCAGAAGCCAAATCGTTACAAACCTTATCAGGCACACTGACACAAACCTTACAGGCACACTGACACAAACCTTACAGGCACACTGACACAAACCTTACAGGCACACTGACACAAACCTTACAGGCACACTGACACAAACCTTATCAGGCACACTGACACAAACCTTATCAGGCACACTGACACAAACCTTACAGGCACACTGACACAAACTATGTATCGAGTGTTGTTTTAAGAAAATATCAAAAAGACTGAAAATTACTGTTTGTGTTATTTAATACTTATAAGTTACAGAACGTATAGATACTTATCTTGTTATCGTAAATATTTACACAAATTTGACTATTTGACCCTATTTGATAAATGGAAGTAACCATGACATATATATTTATGTATTATCCTTTATCATTATTGATAGTTATGGTTATTCGCACAAAAACACAAAATACGTTACAGGATATTAGTCGCCAGAGTATATAACCCGAAGAGATTTATTGTAAATAATTTGATGTTTTCATTAAAACGAGATAGAAAAACGTCATTTAACTTTTTGCGATGCCATGTAATCGGTCACTTTAAAACATGGAATTTAATCGATTAGTGGAAGTTTAGTTTTCATAAAGCAATGATTTAGAAGGCCAACGTGCTTAATTTGAAGCCGAATGTTCAAGGTTTGAGATATTTTCTAATTACTTTTAGATTAGACTCCTTGGCTTTACCACTAATATACCCCACAATTTTAGGCACCGTTGCAGAAATTATTAATGTACATGTTTGTAATTATAAAATTTATGGTCTTACTTATTAAATAAAATTACTGTTTTATCATCAGTTAATAAATATTTTGTAAAAGGATACGACACATTTTATTTCCATACTACGTGTATGAAGTCGTCTTAAAAATAAGTACCTGTTACTAGCAATACTGTGCGTTTTAGCGTGTGGAGAGTTTGTTGTCTTCCTGCTAATATTTGTTAATGAATAATTTATACTTTGATGGTAGTGATTATTCTGTTGGCGTTTTCGTTGATATGCATAAACCTTCAAAGGAATTGAGATAAGTAAATTATAAAGTCATGCAAACAAGGATTGAAAGCAACGCGTGAGTTACATACATTACCATTACATTATTGTTCTTCCATAATTAATGACTTATCAACTGCAAGAAAGAATAGTGTTTCCTATTCTTTATTTGACTTTTCCTTGGACATGACAATAAGTAACTCTAAGGGTGGCTTATAAGAGGCAGGCACTGCTTACTCGTCCGGAGCAGCTGAGTGCCCCCATGGTTCGGGTTACTCTCTTTCTGTTTTTGTGTTGCGTTTAACTATATCCGGATTTGTAACTGTCAATTGATTTTTGGTTCTCTTTATTCGGTCGGGTTTCTTTGCTATTTTTCTTAAACAGCAAGGAGTGTTGCAGAGTTAGTATCATAAACATATCTTTAGTTGGTAGATTTCCACATCAGGAAAACTAACCGACTTTAATATAAAATAGTATAATTTGACACATGAACCAGGAATATATTTTTTTCCAGAGTTATAGGTAAAACAACAATAAAACATCATAGTGCCTAAAATGAATGGTATTTGTTTTGATTGCAGCTTTATTTGTGATTATTAATATTTTTAAACTCATCAGGGAATATCACCATTCCATTTTTAAAACACGCATTATATATTAATCGTATGTCTTATTAAGTTAATATCATTAGTTTAATAATTAAATCTTGTTACTTAGTAAGAAATCAAATTTATAGAAAGTGAGAATATTATATTTTTATTGCGTCGAATATTCTTATATCGTACAAAATAATAACAACAAATACATACAGATGAACATTTACCTTGTTGAAAAAAGATGTAATCCGTTAAGATTTCAAGAGAGATTTGAAATTCTGACTTAATCAGTAAGTAAATGTTTCCGAATGTATCATGAAATTTCGAAAATGTCTTAAATTCTAAGATTGTTCAATTTCCTCAGGCGTAAATAACAGTAGCGCGATTCGGTTGCACAATTTTTGGAACAAAGGTGATAACTGCTTTTTATTTATTGTAATTATTTTGCGCGACACTTTTTTTGATTCAGCGTAACCGATAAGTTTAAGGAGACTAAATGCGTATCTGTAGTAGATAAATGTTATCTTTGCTGACATAATATTTGTATCTGATCTTATTATCGACAGGATAAAAACAGAAAAGCAGTTCATTCTTACCGGAATTCGCCAAACACTACGTTTTACATCAAAATAATGTATTTATTGATAGAAAGTAAATTAACTTTTAAATTAGACAAAGGCTTACAATCTGAGGGAAAATGATAAACTAAAAATGACGGAAACATGAACCCAATACAAACCATGACTGATAACAACTGCTACTTGGACGAGTTTAGTCTTTTCTGCATCATAGCGAAAACCCGGTTTGCTTTCCGTTCGGCATATCAAGCCAATTTCGGGATAAAGACAGGAAAATTTAAACATGCATTGAAGATGAAAAATGGTGGTGATTAACAATGTCACATACATTATTTATAGGTCAACAAGCTTAGAACTATAAAGTTTGTTGAGGATAATATTAGGTTGCGTTCAGCACAACCTGCCCCTTATATCTGGCATTTTATCATAATCTTTCCCTCAGCGTAATCCATATAATTAGAGAAAGCTCTATATAGTAATCTATAATTTAGATATTTGTATATCGGCAGCAAGGGTAAATTATTGAGCAGATAATAGCATAAACACAATCACGATGATATACAATATTTTAAAATACCTATTTATGGACATTTTATCTATAAAAACGCAAGACATAAAACGACATATAAAAACGTGTAACATTTACTTGTACCTCTCACAGATTTTGTTGTAATATATATTTATGTGTGATTGAGGTCAGTTTTCTTTAAATTGAATAAAATAAAAAATGAATCTTATCTCCCAGGTTATTATAGTCATTAGAAATCTGTTATCCAACTCTCAGTACGGAAATTTTAATATTTTCGCTTATGTTTTATAATAATCGAGGCCAAATGTTTATCCGAATAAAAATTTCCTATATCAAACACTTTTGAACAAATTAACTATCACTTGCTGTCTTGTTAATTTCGTGGTCATTTCTAATAAAGAAACTTTATGATTTTGTTTATATATTAGGATTTTAAGAAAGAGTAAGTATAAAAGAAGTGAAAAGACGGGGAAGGAAAGAAAGCAGTACCATTCTTTAATAGGAAATTTAAAATTAAATTGACCCGTCGGCTAATTAGCTTATACCTTCTATTATCTATAAAACAAATGGTGGCAAGGCATTATCCACAATCTATCAATACACTTAGCCGCAAGGCTCTTTCTGCACCCGCAACAATAAGACATTTAGTTAATCCTATGTTTACATCATCTGTTACCTATTAAAGAATACTCCTTTCACGTTAGCGTCCCTTTTGTAAATTGAAAACATAGCATTGTTACAGCAGCTACAAAAAGCGTAATTTTAAGTCCCTACCAAATTCTCCATACCGGTACTTTTACGTTGGCACTAAGCCTGACAGCAAGGCTTTTTTCTACACCTATAAGCTATAAGGTTGAACACACCCTTAAAGTTAAACTAAACTCGATATCAATTTTATTTCTAAATCCTGTTTTCTTATAAATAGACGTGGTCGCTCTTAAAAAAACTTGGTTGCAAAGTAATTTCTACATCCTCTAATCTATATAATTTTCAGGCCCTTGGCATGATCAAATGTAAAAATAGTAAGTGTCAAATACATTTTATTTTAAACTCAACGCAGTAGAAAGAGAATAAAATCTATAGTGCGCATTTAAACAATCACAATTTAACAATATATTGTGCCATCAATAAAATAAAAAATATTACATATAAATAAAGATACATAGTCGACATTAAAGACGTCATTGCAGTTTTAATATATTTTCCTTAAGCAGCTTTCCAAAAAGAACTTTGGGAAATTGAGATTATTATATGAGATACAACATTCATATTATTTAGGTATTCAGTATTTACACCAACATAAACGATGGATGATTTGTTTTAAAAATAAACTTAACCTTCGACACAATTGACAACATTTAAGAAATTATTAATTGAGTCACATATCCTGATTTTACCACCGGTTAGCGCTTTATAGTATTTTATAAACTGTGGACATAAAGGGCAAACCGTGGTAAAAGCAGTATATATTTGCGCCCTTATAAATTATGTTATTGACCCCAATGAATTATTTCGATTCTAATAGGACATTTAAAAGGTTCCATTTACGTGCTAGCGTACCTGCTATAAGCCAAATTTCAAGGACACCGAACGAACAACAAGAGACAAAAGTCAAGGAACAATAAAATATCCGGATTTCGAGAAACATGCACATCTCAAAACAAAAACCAAAATCCCCAAAAACAGAAAGTGAGTAACCTAACCAAATACACCATGGATGCAATGCTTGTCTCTAATTAGACATCAGTAAAGGGGCTCGTGGTCATGTCTAGGAAAAAGTTAAATGCAGGAATAGGAAAGACTATCTATGACTAAGGGGGAAATATCCGACAGTATATAAAAAAATTAATGTCCCATAACGATCAACAAAGTAATGGTGACGGCCATTGAACTCCTGAAGTGAAACCTAGGCACAGCAAACCCTTTTTTGAGTAGCTTAGTATTCAACAGCAGCGACCAGTCAAGGAAATCGGAATACAGGATCTAGGGTAACGTACAAGTTGTACAAAGCACACACCATACGCCAAGACTGCTGGTAGGTTGCTATTTATGAACTAGAAGGCAATTGGAAATTATTAATTCTACGAATACACAATCTAACATGGCGGTAAAGTGACCCTAGAAACTATGCGAAGGTTTTGTATATAAATAATGACGACTGAGACAATTTCGCATTATGAACAAATCTTTTTTGTTAATTTCATAACGGTCCGAACTGAATGGATGAAGAAAAATATCGTGATTAGTTTTAAATGTGTATTCTCTCGTCAGTAATATTGTACTTCCTATTGTGCTTTTTCATCGTAAAGTGTTGATTTATGCATCATTATGAACAACTTTATAACACTCAAAAGAAATGAAATTGATCAAGAGAAACATCGTATTTAGTTTTAAATGTGCATTCTTGCGACAGTAATTAAAGTCTTTTCCATTATGCCTTTTCATTGTAAAGTGTTAGTTGATACAGTATAAGTATAAAAATCATTATCTTAACTAAAATAGCGATCAATAAAACAATGTTTGGACACTTTTGAGACCGATATCTTTGAAAACAAATCCGTTTATTAGAAATGCATTCAGTTTGTCTTGACAAAGCAGCGTTAAGAAAGATCTCTATGACTAGGTTTAAGCTGCATATGGGGGATGGCCGTGTAGAGCATAGAAAAATCAAAGGTTTTCATGATGTTACATTGGGAAAGAGATCCGGACCTGAAGTTGTCACTGTATTTTTTGAAGCCCCGTTATTATTGCTCTTAAAACAGTGGTCATGAGCTTCGCAGTTTTGTGGTATATTAAGACAATCCTTCTATGCAACGCTGTTTGAATGAATTTGTAAAGTATGGTTAAAGTTTGGTATCCAGTATAGAGAGGAAAGATCACATTTATCGAAGTTTAGAAATGCCACCTTAAGTACTAAAATAGTATTCAATGAAATCTTAGAACCCAACAGTAAACAAAACGTGATGTAACTTTTGAAAATGCACAACTAAAACATTACTTTGCGTTCACAATAATAACTAACTATCAAGCTGAGGACATACTTTATACAGATTTGATTAGTAAGTTATATGTTTGCATAGTTGCTTTGTTTACTTTAAACCATAAACCGCCAGTTGATTATGATCAGTTTATTGCAATTTAAATCCCCAATTTCAAATGTTAATGGATACAATACAAGATAATACGATAAGATACGTTATAATAGTTGGCATGGAATTTTGTTGTATTTTTTTTATTTAACACCATGTAGTAGTTGTCCGCAGTAATAAAATGTCATCTAAAAAAATTACTACATCCGACGCGCTTTTTGTCTAATGAATGACTTATCGGTGGCTTTAGACCACAGATTAAGATATTTTACAGCTGTTTTAAATAAAACTACAAAACGTTATACCAAATCAGGCATCTACCTTGCGAAAGGAAAACCTGAACAATATTTTTTTATAATTACAATGCAGTTAATGATTATATCAGTCCAAGAATGAACGATGTTCTTGTCAGCACCAAAGTGTAACTACTCAGTTAGTGATATCTTTGGGGAATAGGGTCAACCAGCAGGGTACAATTAACCAATTACTTGTTTACATTACAAAGGGAAATTTTTGAACCCAAGATAGTAATCGGAAGAAAATACACGGATGCATCTGATTGGATGTTGGGGTTCTGAAAAGGGCAAAATTTAAAAATAGAAACATAATTGATTGAAAATCTTCTACATTTGGGGGAATATTAATAAGACCCGGGAAAATAGAGCTCTTTTTAAAAAAGGGGAGAGGTGAGACAGTTTGTTAGTTTCATTCAGTGCTGATTTTTCACCCAAAATTTTCGGTCATTTTTGCCGCATGACCTATATTTTTTTATTTGTTAATAATGTAGTCTAACATTTCAACTTTAACAAGCAACTGCTTTCGGAGGGTTAATTTAAGAGGATTTTCACACATAAAATCTTAATTGCAGGTACCCCATATGGAAGACGCAATTTTAAATATTTGGTTTATAGTAACATATAGGGAGACTGGATTTTTTTTCATCATACTTGATTCATTAATCCATTGTTAATTTTCACATGGGTTTTTGTCACAGAATGACAAGTTATATGTATAGATTGATCATTAAAAACGACGTGTTAAAAAAAATAGTCTATTTCTGAAAACACGCATTTTTCAATAGGAAATCTAGGGTGGGCTACAAAGAGGAGTTTGTAAGGCCTGTTAAGTAACTATTGCTACAGCTTTTTAGCAAAAATATTGTACTACACATTTAAATACAGCGTTTGACACCAAAAGGAATTATTTTACGCTATGATTAAGTTTGCTAGCCTTAACCAATTTTCGGCCGAATGTAATTTTCTGGGTTTCAAACATTGTTGTATGCTGTGTTTACGATTGACATCAACTTTCTAAAATTGTAATGTAGTTATCTTCAGCAGGACTATTCATGACAAACAAACAAATAATTAGACCGATCAAATAGTATCAAAGTTTGTTATAGTCTGTTTGAAAAATGTAGTTTTTCAGAAATTCCACGAATTTTCGTTTTCGTCCTCTAAATATTTTTCCGAGGAAAGATGTTAAAGAAGAATACTATCCCAGGCGTGATCCGTGTATCAAATAGACAAATAACAACTGAAATCACGAACGATAACTCGCATATTACTAAACAGCAACACATTATTGCAGAAAAACACCTTGAAAAAAACGTGCAATTTTGAGTGAGGGTGGCCTCCTAAAAATTCAAATAAACTAACAACCCTTGAAGATAACTTTATTTTATTTTTGGTAAACACGTGGATATTGTATCAGGATGATATCTCAAGGTTTTGGACTGATTCGGACTCTTTTAGTGCTTTCTATAGGGAAACTGGAATTTTTTCATTATACTTGATTCATTAATCCATTGTTAATTTTCACATGGGTTTTCGTCACAGAATGACAAGTTATATGTATAGATTGATCATTTAAAACGACGTGTTAAAAAAATATAGTCTACTACTTCTGAAAACACGCATTTTTCAATAGGAAATCTACAGTGGGCTACAAAGAGGAGTTTGTAAGGCCTGTTAAGTAACTATTGCAACAGCTTTTTAGCAAAAAAATTGTACTACATATTTAAATGCAGCGTTTGACACAAAAAGGAATTATTTTACGCTATGATTAAGTTTGCTAGCCAACTTTTCGGCCTAAACCAATTTTCGGCCAATGTAATTTTCTGGGTTTCAAACATTGTTGTATTCTGTGCTTACGATTGACATCAACTTTCTAAAATTGTAAT